>JAYKKI010000024.1:16097500-16697500 GCA_039881145.1 Druceiella hillmani
TTGCCCCCGTATGGTAGCAAATTTAAAGACGTATTCACGACAAACGTAAAATATATATAATTGGTTTTGAAATCTAATACGCGATATGTAAGTATATATTAAGGAATAAAACGGAAGAGAGAAAGAGAGATAAAATATACTTAGCACAAGTTCATAGATTATACTGAATTCGTATAAGAAGATTGGAATGCCATAAATTCAGAAAAATTCATAAAATGTCGTTACAAACCGATGTAAATATTTAAGAAAATCTTCATTTAAATTTACATAGAAAATTATCTTTAAAAAATATATAAGCGATGCCAGTACCAGAACTCGGCTATATGCTGCTGAAGTATATATTGCTACAGTGTAAATTATATTTACGACGGCTTTATGTGCGGGTCGGTTGAGAATTTATAAATAAATTAAGTACATATGTCGTTAAGTCTTGCACAAAATTAGTAGTAAATCAATCATAGATATATAAACAAGTCAATGAAATTTTGACAGTTTATTTTGACACACATAACTTACAAGAACTGATTGTAGTAGTTGACGCCATTTTCGTTTGTTTAGCGCATGCGTACACTTTTTGTCTTATTCTATCGTCTATCTCTCTCGGTTGTTAACTAAGTACCTATTTTTCGTTCTTTTTCCGATATATTCGTTACATTCAGACGTTATAACTAAACGTTGCACGAAATTCGATCTTGACATTTTACTCTCATAGTGCCCAAAAGAAGTTTCACTTCAAAAATGCTGTGAAAAGAAGGAACACTGAGCACTATAGTAGCTAGCCATTGACTGGCATTTTAATATGTACTCCAGGTGTGATCAAGTGTACCAGGTGCTGTGTACCAGTAATGTCGTAATTGCTGAAGTTTGGATGTTTGTTACTTAATTACTCTGCAATCGAGCAACAAATCGTTAACAAATTTGGCATGCGTATATTTCGTGTAGCCGAGTATTACGTATATTATGTGCTATTCATGGCTTTGCATGCATGAAATGTTAACACCAGGAAAAGCATGGGTTTTTGATACCCAATCACACCTAAATGACATGATATATTTTTATAAAACTTGGCGAGGATGTAGTTCACGATTCAAACTAACATACTCACTTTTAACTTGAGAAATAACGCTATTCCTGTAGTATGAAACTAAGTGTTTTCGTTCAATAATAAAATTTTAGTACTGCAACGTGTCAGTACATGGCTCAGTGTGTGTCTATCAATGATTTAAGATCATTTACCTTAATAGAAAATCCAGGTGGTCAATTCCACCAAAAAAAGATGGCTGGTAGACCAAAATTGTTTTTATCTTTTATTAAATGATCCATAAGATATTTTTTATTCCATTGGGATAATTGAAAAGAAATATTTTTCTATCCACCCTGATATTTATGCTCAGACTCTTTCCTTAATAAACGTGATATTGGAAATAATAATAATAATAATAACAATAAAAATAATAATAATACTAATGTTTGTTTACAAAGATATTACTACTGGCACCTTCTAATTCTGTATTGACTATTGTCTATGTTTTTTATGTACGGCTGGCTTGTGTTCCCCAACAAAAAGGTCATTGGTTAGACCAAAATTGTTTTTTTTCTTTTATTAAATGATCCATAAGATGTTTTTTATTCCATTGGGTTAATTGAAAAGAAATATTTTTCTATCCACCCTGATATTTATGCTCAGACTCTTTCCTTAATAAAGGTGATTTCGGAAATAATAATAATAATAATAACAATAAAAATAATAATAATACTAATGTTTGTTTACAAAGATATTACTACTGGCACCTTCTAATTCTGTATTGACTATTGTCTATGTTTTTTATGTACGGCTGGCTTGTGTTCCCCAACAAAAAGGTCGTTGGTTAGACCAAAATTGTTTTTTTTCTTTTATTAAATGATCAATAAGATGTTTTTTATTCCATTGGGTTAATTGAAAAGTAATATTTTTCTATCCACCCTTATATTTATGCTCAGACTCTTTCCTTAATAAAGGTGATTTTTGAAATAATAATAATAATAATAATAATAATAATAATAACAATAACAATAATAACAATAAAAATAATACTAATGTTTGTTTACAAAGATATTACTACTGGCACCATCTAATTCTGTATTGACTATTGTCTATGTTTTTATGTACGGCTGGCTTGTGTTCCACCAACAAAAAGGTCGTTGGTTAGACCAAAATTGTTTTTTTTTATTAAATGATCCATAACATGTCTTTTATTCCATTGGGTTAATTGAAAAGAAATGATTCATACACTAGTCTTTCTCACTGATCATTATAACCTACAGGGTACTTCCGGTTGCGACAATCGTCCACTGATTAAATATTTATTTGTGCTAACCACATTTTAAATGTCAAATTGGTTTGCTTACAAACATTCTCTTTTAGAAAGGAATGGATTCACTCATAGGTTGATGTTTACGCGTATTTAATAAACAAAATCATTTATTTATAAGAAGTAGATTTACACCATATTAAATATTTCTCCTCCAGATGCCTAAACGACCCTTACGAAGACTTCGTACGGATACAATTACAAGTTATTTGATTAATATTTTTTTGTTCTTTCACAAACATAATCCTGTGCTTTAATTTAATTACCCATAATATGGTAATTTATTGTAATAAGATACCCTTGAGCCCACCCTCTCCCCCTCTTTGTGCGCGAATAAATTCCACCGAATATGATTGAAAACAGTATTTCTGCTGTTAATCAATTTTTAAACTATTTTATTGCTTTTAAACTAATAATTTAAACTATTAAGGGTGAAGAGTTAAATTATATTTAAAAAATGCGTAAAATAACTACGATACTTATTTTAATGAGGATTAATAAATTGACCTAAACATCCCCAATATTATCCCCAAAATTTTTGCTTTTTCGCTAAAAACGATTGCTTGCGACTTATCTATAAAACTTCGGTGAATAGGTAAATGCTGATAGCTTTTTCACTTTTTTTAGACTTTTAAGATTTACGATTCCAAAATAAACTTGTATTATACCTTATGATGTATTTTCACAGGAGTGATTCGACCTATTTTTCTGAACTATAAGAAAACCTGAGTATTTTTAAAAACATATTTGATTAAACTAATTTTTATAGATTTTCCTATTCAAAATAACATAGCGATTCACATATGTAATGAAAGTTATAGGAAAAAACGTCGCCTTAGCACTTTGAGAATTTTCAGCTGATATGAGAGACTTTATCCCTGTAAAATATGTAGTTAGGAAAAAATACGTACATAGTATTAGCGTATCTGTACAGTGTAATTTTACCAGCGTTCAACACCAAAGTGGCCGGATTTTTGACTTTTCTTCCTACTAAGTTGACTTTATTAACTATATCTCGATATATATATATATATATATATATATATATGTATATATATATATATATATATACATATATATATAACATATCTAGATACTATATAGACTGGAAATCTGGAAACTATAAGCCATTTATATTGAGAAAATTGTATGTTTATCGGATTAGCAGTTTTTTCGCTCGAATACTTAAAAAATAAACAAGTGAAAAACTGTTCTATAGTATATGCAATTATATATTTATATATACAATTATATATTTGTATATATTAAGCGGTTTTTATTACAATATATCGAACTATTTGTATACTATTTGTGTAATGAGCCATTTACTGAAATAAATTTTCATCGTCAGTATTAAGTATGCTGTTTATGTATTTACAATTATTAAAAGCTCTTTTATAATGTAAACAATTATATATTTGTATATATTAAGCAGTATTTATTACGATACATCGAACTAATTCGTCCAATATTTGTGTAATAAGCCATTTATTGAAACAAATTTTCATCGTCAGCATTACATATGTTGTTTACGTATTTACAATTATTAAAAGCTCTTCTATAATGTATACAAATATATATTTGTATATATTAAGCAGTATTTATTACGATATATCGAACTAATTCGTCCAATATTTGTGTAATAAACCATCAATTGAAGCAAATTTTCATCGTCAGCATTAAACATGTTGTTTACATGTTTGCAATTATTAAAAGCTCTTACTTATAACTTTATTTTTTTGTAACAATATTTCAATAAAAAAGGGTAAATTAATAAACAAGTATGTAGGTGCGACACGTTACTAATACGAGATAGAGACCAGGCATCTCCGGCGGCGCAGCCTCCGAACAAAGCCGCGCCGTGTGCCGCCGACCGTTCAATGCCTCTGCAAGGTTGCTCGCAGACTGACATCCTTTTGTTTGATGACCAAATTTCAAACGAAAATGCGGTCATAGGCGGTGTCATAATTAAATTCGGCTGCTGCAATTACGAGCAGGGTGGACACGTTCTGACGTCATCGATAAAAAAACTAATCTTAATTTTTTTTAATTTTGAAAAAAAAAATTGTACTTTCTTCAAAACTATATTAAATAAAAGTAAGCAGCATTAAAGAAAATTATTGTCGAAAGAATATTCATAATAAGAAAAATAATATTTAGGGATGAGAAACGTCAGAGGGATGAAATAATATTTTCTGGCCACAGACGTTGATCAATTTTCAATTAAGGCAACAGGGAGTTTTTATATTGTTGAAAATAAACTCTTTTGCAAAAAAAACGGGCACTTATAGGAATAAACCATATCAGAGTTATTTTATTATTATTTGATGCATTTTATATGGCGATATGATGAGAATATTGTTATTTATTGTTGAGATATCGTTTTTACCTACTTCAGTCATTAAAAATGCGAATATATTAAAAAAAACGATGTAAAGTCCACAGACGAGCTTTTCATACTGGTACATTAAAAATGGCTAAAGTTTATTTTTGAATATTTTTTATTAATTAAACATAAAATTTGAAAATTTAGTAACGAATATGGCCTCCTCTAGCTAAAATCAATGCGCTTAATCTGCTAGGTATGCTTTCGACGACGTTTTTTATCATTTCCTGAGGAATACGTTTTCATTCAGCGACGATCACATTTTTAAGGGCCTGAATGTTTTCTGGAGCTGGTTTTACAGCTCCTACGTGTCGTTTGGGATTATCTTATATGTGTTCTATCGGATTGAGGTTGGGACTTCTAGCTGGCCAGTCTAACTGACGAATTCCGGCCTCCTGCATATACGCATCAACGTCTCTAGAGCGGTGGGCGCGAGCGTTGTCGTCCATAAAAATGGACTCGCCTCCAACTGCTGTTATTGCGGGTTGGGCATGAGGAATAAGAACCTCTGTTATGTACCTTTGTGCATTAAGTGTGCCATTTTCAATAAAAACTAACTCGGTACGGTCATCTGAGTTAATACCAGCCCAAAACATTACGGTGCCTCCACCGTAAGGGGTAATTTCCTCAAAGCACGCTTCTGCGAAGCGTTCTCCAGGTCTTTGTAAGACTCGCCGACGTTGATCCTCACCACTAATCGATATACGAACTTCGTCGGAGAATAAAACACTAGTCCAGCCTTGTTGAGTTCATGACGAAACATTTTGAGCGAATCCCAATCTGGCAACTCGATGCTCACGGATATCAACTCGATATCTACGTTGACAGCCTGAAGTCTCCTTCTGACTGTCCATAGGCCTACTCGTGTACCTCTGACGTCCTCGAGGTTCTGTTTGAGATCCACGTACGTGACTTGACGATTTCCTAGCGCTTGACTGACTATGAAGCGGTCGTCCCGTGGCTCAGTGCACCGTTTTCTTCCAGAACCGGGCCTTCTACTGATGGAGCCCGTTTCTTGGTATCGTTATTAGGTCCTTTGGACGGTGGAACTGCTCACATTATACTGTTGAGACACATAACATTGGCTACAGCCTTCTTCAAGCAGCGCAATAATTTTACTAGCTCTTATCGTTTTTTTAATCATACTGAGGACAGCAAACAGAAGTGAACTAATGCAGCAAACAGCAGAAATTTAATTAAAATTTATTCGTTAAAATAAAAAACGTAACAAATGAAAAAGAACTTAATAAGAGTTGGATTTCATTTTCCGCCAAAAAATACGTTGTTGTCAGTGAAAGAGAATTTTCATTCAAAAAGAATAAATTTCAAATTTAGAATGTTCGTTTTTATGTGCCAGCATACACTATACCTGCCAGTAATAATTATAAATATATTATTACAATTATAAACATTTAATTCCGCATAATAATTTATAAAACTTTTAAAACGAAAATATATTGCCTACTACATAATTCAAAGGCGCCTATTTCAAAACAAAGTTATTGCTATGAAAATATACCATATCTCAAAAACTACACGACTTATCTTATTTAAACCAATTTTCGCTGAAAGTTTATTTTATGTGCTACTACATTAATTTTTTTTCATAATTTTAAACTTGTTTGTTGAAAAATTGGAAGGCGACAGGCACACTTTTGAAGACTTCAAAAGCGCATATCGCACCAACTATTCACTTAAATAAAAAAGTTATTTTCGAACCTCTACGTCATTTTAAGACCTATCTAACGATACCCCATACGCTTATGTGCACTGGATTTTTCATCCCTCAGTTTGAGTGCCACCCTTAATATAATTTTTTTATAAATCCACTATTTCATTGTATAGCGGTTCATAGAAGACATCTACCGACCAAATTTCATATATAGTGCCAATAGTCTCTGAGTAAAATGGCTATGGCATTCGGACAGACAGACGGATAGGATAAAATTATAAGGATTCCGTTTTTGCTATTTGGTTACGGAACCCTAAAAATTGACACAATAACATAGTATTAGAATATAAAAATATTGTTTTGGTCCTTTTTGTCTCTTCGTAGGTTGCCGTTGTCGTGTGGTGGATTGATCATAAGCTTACGGCTTTTCTGTATCGTGGGATCCCGGGTTCCGGAAATGGTCCGTTAAATCTTATATCCCATACAGAATGGATAGTTTGGTTATTTCTAAATATATAGCGAAAAGAAAACAGACAAGTGCGACTTGGGTCTCTGTAAAATTAATTTATTGTTAATACTAATACAGACTTGAATCTTATTTATCATACAAAAACTCACAAAAATTAATCTTAAAAATTAAAAATTGTTTATTTAAATTCACAAATGTAATAAACAGTATCATATACGGTTTGCATTTCTAATTTTACCATTAATTTCAATGAAAATCACCGAGAGAATTATGAAAAATCCGGTCAAGTGTTTGTTTGGCTCGCGCTTCGAGGATTCCGTACTTAGATTGAAATGAAATTACTTTATTTACTATAACTCTTCACTGATATTGACCTAGCGCAATAAATATTTAATTATATCGAATGTAATTGGAGGGGGGGGGGGGAGAGGAGGCGTATTTATTCTTGCGAATTTTCCAAAATTATGACATCTATAAATATCGTTATAGTTTTCCTACATCCTTTGCTCAAGCTCCTAAAAACTCTTTTTTTCACAAAAATCCCCTTTTTACAAGTTTTTTCCTATATTTTTTTCAATATCTTAGAAGATTTAAATTTTAATTCAATATCTTTGAAGATATATCCAAAATCATAAAAAAAATGTTTGTGAGGCCCTTGTATTTTGCCTTTTCGAATAATATACGGAATTTAAAAAAACAAATTTAAACCGTTAATTAGCCCCTTAACATTTTCATAAATATATTGCAGTCTCAAAATTCAAGTTTCTACGTCAAGCGGTTTCTGAGAGAAACATTTGTGACAGGTGGACAAACAGACAAGCGCGTGATCTTATAAGGATAACATTTTCCTTTTGAGATACAGAACCATAATATAAATGTGAATTGCCCGATATGTGGTGTTAGAATCGCATTATATATCATTAATACAAATATGGAACTACCTCTTAACGTTAAATTTGTCAATAAAAGAAGTTTCACTTCCAAAATCGTTTAAATAAAGAAATTAACTCCATCTTTTATTTATTTACTTTTGCGTTTTAATACTATTATCCTGACTTCCGATAAACATGATTTGTAATAAACAGCGGACTTCTAATAAAGTTACTTTTTTATCAACAATGGTCTTCTAATAAACTTACTTTTCAATACACAGCGAACTTCTAAGAAATTTACTTTCTAAAAAACAGCGGACTTTTAACGAACTTACTTTCTAACAAACAATGGACTTTTAATAAACTTACTTCTTAATAAACAGCGGATTTTTGATAAACGTAATTTCTCATAAACAGCAACCTTCTGATAAAGTTACTTATTTATAAACAATGGACTTCTAATAAACTTACTTTCTAATAAACAGCGGACTTCTAATAAACTTAGTTTCTAATAAACAGTGGACTTTTAACCAACTTACTTTCTAATAAACAGTGGACTTCTAACAAATTTACTTTCTAATAAACAGCGGAATTCTAACAAACTTACTTTCTAATAAACAGTGCACTTCTAATAAACTTACTTTCTAATAAATAGCGGACTTCTAACAAACTTACTTTCTAATAAACAGCGGACTTCTAACCAATTTACTTTCTAACAGACAGCGGACTTCTAACCAACTTACTTTCTAATAAACAGCGGACTTCTAACAAACTTACTTTCCAATAAACAGCAGACTTCTAACAAACTTACTTTTTAATAAACAGTGGACTTCTAACAAACTTACTTTCTAATAAACAGTGGACTTCTAACAAATTTACTTTCTAATGAACAATGAACTTCTAACAAACTTACTTTCTAATAAACAGTGGACTTATAACAAATTTACTTTCTAATGAACAGTGAACTTCTAACAAACTTACTTTCCAATAAACAGCAGACTTCTAACAAACTTACTTTCTAATAAACAATGGACTTCTAACAAACTTACTTTTTAATAAACAGTGGACTTCTGACAAAATTACTTTCTAATGAACAGTGAACTTCTAACAAACTTACTTTCTAATAAACAGTGGACTTATAACAAATTTACTTTCTAATGAACAGTGAACTTCTAACAAACTTACTTTCCAATAAACAGCAGACTTCTAACAAACTTACTTTCTAATAAACAGTGGACTTCTAACAAACTTACTTTTTAATAAACTGTGGACTTCTGACAAAATTACTTTCTAATGAACAGTGAACTTCTAACAAACTTACTTTCTAATAAACAGCAGACTTCTAACAAACTTACTTTCTAATAAACAGTGGACTTCTAACAAACTTACCTTTTAATAAACAGTGGACTTCTGACAAAATTACTTTCTAATGAACAGTGAACTTCTAACAAACTTACTTTCTAATAAACAGTGGACTTATAACAAATTTATTTTCTAATAAACAGCGGAATTCTAACAAACTTACTTTCTAATAAACAGTGCACTTCTAATAAACTTACTTTCTAATAAATAGCGGACTTCTAACAAACTTACTTTCTAATAAACAGCGGACTTCTAACCAATTTACTTTCTAACAAACAGCGGACTTCTAACCAACTTACTTTCTAATAAACAGCGGACTTCTAACAAACTTACTTTCCAATAAACAGCAGACTTCTAACAAACTTACTTTTTAATAAACAGTGGACTTCTAACAAACTTACTTTCTAATAAACAGTGGACTTCTAACAAATTTACTTTCTAATGAACAGTGAACTTCTAACAAACTTACTTTCTAATAAACAGTGGACTTATAACAAATTTACTTTCTAATGAACAGTGAACTTCTAACAAACTTACTTTCCAATAAACAGCAGACTTCTAATAAACTTACTTTCCAATAAACAGCAGACTTCTAATAAACTTACTTTCTAATAAACAGTGGACTTCTAACAAACTTACTTTTTAATAAACAGTGGACTTCTGACAAAATTACTTTCTAATGAACAGTGAACTTCTAACAAACTTACTTTTTAATGAACAGCGGACTTCTAATCAACATAATATAAAGACGTTTAATTTTTATACCGCATGGTGATTTTGTAAGACATTTTATATGATGATAACAAATCATACTTTTTAACGAGGATTGGCCCCCTGGTGCGATATCAAGATGATACATCCGTTTCGTACTCGGATACTGTACTACATCTCAGTTAAAAAAAAACGATATATGCCATAATTTATGCGTGTTGTAAACAAAAAGAAAAAAACTAAAAAATACCTGTTCGGCTCTGTTACTTACATGCAGACTCTAAATTATTATTGAAACAAAAAAATCAATACAAGGACGCAATACTTTTAATGTTTTATTATACGCTTAAATCATATCCGGTTTCGTCAGCCCTAATAAAGTTCCTAAATGATTTACTAATATACTTTGATAAGTAATTACACACATATCAACATCCAACAATCGCCTGTGAAAAATATTATATTTAAAGTCAGTATGGGCCTTAAAAACGTCAATAAAACTTTGGGGTTAGTTTCAGTGATAGGGTTAAATTTTGCCTTTGGATTTATTGTGTAAAATGATTTTTCTGAATGTCTTTCTCCAGAATTTAGTTTAATAAAACAACCAAGATTATTAAAATTTTTAGAAATAAAGTTAGAAACCGTATGCACTAGAAAGTCTGCCACACAAACGTTTAGATATTTTAAATATCTTGAATTCTCATAGAAATTAGGAAAATATAAATTCTCATTAAAATTATGAATTCTCATAAAAATTCTTTAAAAATTAAGAATATGAATTCATTTCAAATTTGTTATTGAAAGTTATTTAATGTTTTTTATAAAGGTCTTGCTTCGGCTTCGCACGAGTGTCTTTTAGGGTAGAAAAAATGGTGTATAAAATACTTCGTTATATGCCATGTTAAATTTCTTTCCTATAAGTGCCAAAATGACTCGTATGAACGCTTCGTACGATTAAGATTAAGTTACCACATCGAAGAGTTCATAAATCGATAGAGAACTAATAAACTGTTCTTAAATCCATGACTAAATATATTCTTTTATCGTCGATCGAAATGAAATACAAACACATATACACACATACACACACGTATATATATATATATATATATATATATATATATATATATATATATATATATATATGTAATTTTACATTATTTTCAAATAAACTTTCTTTTCTCTGTATTCTGATTTACACCAAACGCAAAGTTTATAAAAATAAACGAACGAGTTAACTTCTATTAAATTTTAATGAAAGGCGAATGCGGTATTAGAATTATTTAGAAATGAAATATTTATTAAAAATATTTATTTGTCTTTATGCTTTAACATGTCTGTAGATGAGGTGAATCTAGATGAAATTCTTTCAATATTTACAATAGTGGAACTTATCAATCAAGGGACAAGAAAGTGCATTTGATACTTTTATTCTATGACTAAACTTTAAATTTATTTTTTTTTCAAATTCCTTCAGCTGTATACAATTTATAAGGTTACTATTAAAATAACAAACAGAATAGTTAAAACAATAAACCTGTGAGTACGCAGCTTAAACCAAGTCGTTTAAAAATTCCAAGTGTCGTTTTAAAAACCACTGTACAGTTTGCAATTCAGTAAAACTGTTTGCTCTATTTCACTAAGCTTCACTAACATTTTTATTTTTATTTTCTTCTTTCATGAATTCGTTTTAACTAACAAAAATATAATAATGTACCGCGACATGATGCACTTGTACCCGTCCACCCCTCTAAGCGCGAATACATCGCACTGAACATCATTAAAATGCGCATTTCTAGTAAAAGATCAGTTTCATTAGGTTTCATTAACATTTATATTTTTTTTTTCTTCTTTCGTGAATTCATTTTAATTAACAAGAATATAATATTGTACAGCGACATGATGCACTTGTACCCGACCAACCCTCCGCGTGCGAATACATCGCACTGAACGTCATTAAAATGGGCATTTTTAATAAAAGATCAATTTCATTAAGTGTTTCACTACCATTTTCAAATTTACTTTCTTCTTTCATAAATATAGTTCTGCGTTTCATTTTAATTAATAAAAATATAATAATGTACAGCGACATGATGCCCTTATGCTCGTTCACCCTCTTCACCCGCGAAAATATCGAATCGAATATCATTAAAATGAACAATTCAATCTTTATTTATAAATCTAAAAAAAATTATTTATATATCAAAAACCTTTTCATTTCTCTTAAACTGTTAATCCAAATTACAAATTGTAAAGTGTTAATTTATTTTTAGTGAAAATGACGATGATAATAATTAAGATATTTATTATTACAATGAAATTTAATTAATTGATCTAAACATCGCCATTTTTGTACACTGTAATTTTAAATTTAAAAACAGTCACTGTGGCCTATCTACAACAGATTATGCTATTCCGGACCTTTTTAAGAGCTATAATTCCTCCATACATATTACTGGTGTATCTAAATTAGTTTTGCCAGCATTCGTTAGGAAACAGATTTTCCTCCAAATACTTTGACATTATTAACTACATTTCTAAAATTATACAAGATATGTATATAATATATAGACTATGGTAATCTGGAGACTATATGCTATTACATAGCAAAAATTGTGTGTTAATAGAATTAGTAGTTTTTGCGGGAATTCCAAACAAATAATAACACATATTTTATAATATAACAAATCTGAATATATATTTTGATTTTAATTATAATATAGGCGATCAAGAAATGTGAATAGACTGTAAATTTGTTGCACATCAGACGCGTCGTCGCTACTCATGTATTAGCTACTCTTGCTACGTCTTTAAGTGTTACAGGATTTTAACGTGACAGAAAGTCTCAGACGTCGCTAACAATGTTCCAATTCAAAAAAATCATTATTCATCGGACGCCTCATGGTAGTCTTTTAGCTTTGTCCTAAATAAAATTAAATATTAAAGATACAAAATTGTCTCCTTCCTTGTAGCAGGATTACTAATTTGGCACGTAGTTTCACCTGCATGCATTTCATTTCCATGTAAGGAGTCACGATTTGTCCCTGATCTGATATTATCACAATACTTATTAATTAATTATGATGTTAAATATTTTATCCTATTTTTTTCAAGGCCCGAAAGTAACAGATTTAAAGTACACGTTACTCCGGTTATTCACATGTCGTAACACTGAATTATTGAATAAAAAATATCGAATTTTATCGCACATGATTACTAATTTGGCCCGTGGTTTCACCTGCGTGCATTTTCGTTTAAGGAGTCACGATTTGTCCCTGATCTGACATTATCGCAATACTTATTAATTAATTATGATGTTAAATGTTTTATCCTGTTTTTTTTTTCAAGGTCCGAAAGTAACAAATTTAAAGTACACGTTACTCCGGTTATTCACATGTCGTAACACTGAATTATTGAATAAAAAATATCGAATTTTATCGCACATGATTACTAATTTGGCCCGTGGTTTCACCTGCGTGCATTTTCGTTTAAGGAGTCACAATTTGTCCCTGATCTGATATTAACGCAATACATATTTATTTATTATGATGTTAAATGTTTTATCCTGTTTTTTTTTCAAGGTCCGCGAGTAACAGATTTAAAGTACACGTTACTCCGGTTATTGACATGTCGTAACACTGAATTATTGAGTAAAAAATAACGATTTTTATCACACATGATTTTACTGTTTCTTGAGTTAAATAGTAACTTATATAATGACTCAAATCATAAGTTTTAATTTATGTGAAGTTCCGTAATCATCGGTCTTGCCGTCTCTGCGTAATTGGGTAACAAACAGACAAATTTTCGCATTTATAATATTGGTACAATTTTTACTTTATTTCATTTTGCTGAATTGGAGTTGTTTTCGTCAATTTTTAACAATGACCCTGGTGACAAAATAAAAATAACAATCATTGTCTTTAATAGTTATATTTTATCTCAATTCGACCATTCGCAACTGCTGTGATTTTCGTTTATCCAATTGGACAAAATTGTTCTTATAAAGTTGAATAAAAAAAAAATTGGCGTCTTCTCAAAATGCCTTCCGTATTATAGCAAAGACCTATTAAGTATATATAATAGCTTCCACGATGCCGCAAACATTAAGCATTAAACCGACAAAAAGCGACTCGAACCTTGACTAGACGCGTGATGGCGCCCGGGGAGTGACGCGAGAACAATGAATCAGACGCTAAGCGTACGAAGGCTAAGCGGAATTACATAATGATCTTATCTCGCGAGTTCGGATCGGCTAACACCATTTTAATGTGTAATTTATGTAATATTGTATTCCACGACGCGGCACTGCAATCCAGTGGCGTGGGGTGGTATATTTGCGTGGAAATATTTAAAAAAATGTAAATTTTAATTTGTTGCTACACTTATGAATCGCTTGTTGGTTATGTAGACTTACGATTAATTTATTGTATAAGTTATTTTTTAACAATTTGTTTCCAATAGTTAAAGAAATTACAGGTTAAATGCAAGTTGAAATCGCGTGTATAGTATCACAAAATATTTTGTATTGAAAGAAGTATTGCGTCCGTAAAAAATCTATTAAGTACTAATGGAGCCTGCACTGTGATATTTCTGTAAATACGCCTATGCAAATATACATGAGGTATTTCTACTGAATTATTAGAAAATATTAAAATTACATTTAACCGTGTAGATGTATTGTCTATTGTATCTTAGGTGAGCGTTAGATTATCGTGAATTTCTTAAAAAATGATAAAATTTAAATATAGATACATATAACATATATATATATATATATATATATATTTATATATATTTTTTTTTTCTTTTTTTTTTTTTTTCAAGTATCGACGTCAAACAGTTTCTGTAAGAAATGGCTGTGATTGATTAATAGACAGATAGATGAGTTATCAGCATTCCATTTAATTCTTTCTATAGACGAAACCATGATAAATTCCTAAATAACTATTTCTATTACTTTTTTTGTTAAATAATTGTGGACTAGTGAAGAAGTCTTAAAAATATTGCTGTGAAGTGTCATATACATTATTTTCTAGCCCTAATATTACTTGCTATCAAGAAGAAGCATGATTATTTTTCTAGGATGAACGCACAGAAGTAAGTTTCGTCCACCTTTGTCCACCCCTAGAAATGCTAACGAACGACTGTAGTATGTCTTACTATCACAAAAATTATTGGGTTATTATCATAAGATATTTCGTGATGTTACTTGAACTAATTTACTAGTATTTATTTCATTTCTGAAATAACTAGATTCAATTATTTTTATGAGTTAAATGCCAATATTTGTAACGAAATTTAACATAATAATCATAACTTAATTGTTGTTATTTGACTAAACTTGTATTCGTAGTAATAATTTAAATTTAAATTTAATTTAGGCCTAAACTAAAAGAGTAAATGTCTGCCTTCCATAAGGCGTCCGATGAATAATACATTTTTTTAATTGGAACTTCGTTAGCGACGTCTGAGACATTCTGTCACGTTAAAATCGTGTAACGCTTAAAGACGTAGCGACAGTAATTAATACATGAGTAGCGACGACTCTTCTGATGTGCAACAAATTTATCGTCTATTCACATTCACGTTACGGCGATATATATATATATATATATATATATATATATATATATATATTCTCCTTCTTCTTTGTCATTACACTCTTTGCAGAGTGGTCGTGGTCGTCACGTCGACATTAGTGGCCTGTTTCACAATGCATCGCCACTCTTCGCGAATTCTCGCTCATCTTGTACATTCGTGTAGTGATCCGTTGAAGGTCTTCTTTATTTGATCTATTCACCTCATTGGCAATCTACGTGGTCTGATGTCTTCGACTTTGCCCTGCCCTACTAGGCCCTCTCTGGATTCGCATCCGCGTTGTGTTATATGTCCAAAGAAAGTGAGAATACGAGCTTGTACTGTGATTGATAGAGTTTGTTTGATGCCCAGGTTTCGTAGAATGGACTCATTGGTCCGGAATTCCGTCCACGATATACCGAGCATTCTATTCCAACCCCACATCTCAAGGGCATCGATCCGTTTTTTCTCACTTTCTCGTAGAGTCCAGCATAGAGGAATATGGGGCATATGAGAGCCTTAATAAGTCTAGTTTTGGTAGCTTTGATGATGTCTTGGTCCCTCTAAATTTTTCCCAGTTTATCCATAGCTGACCTGAAGATCGCTATACGCCGCTTGATCTCATCTATACAGCTGCCATTATTTGATATGAGAGCTAACAACATGGTGGTCGAGAATGTCAAAAAGTTTATTCAAACGCTAATGGGATACATTCTTACTGACATCTAATTCATTCTGTTACATTAAAATTGTGTAATTTTTGAGAAAACAAATGCCGAATGCATCCGAGCGGCCGAAAATATTAAAAAGTTGATTGCCTGAGTATATGTATATATATATATATATATATATATATATATATATATATATATATATATATATATATATATATATATACACTATATCTTTACAGGTGAATGATAGCATCTGATAGCACTGTAAAGATAAATCTGAAAATAATAGATACTATGAAATCATTTATCATGGCTAAGAATGGTCAATCCCGTTATAATTACACCTCAGTTTAAAAAGACATCGGGAATATTTTCATTCATAGCGGCCATTATATAACCCAATTTGGAGAGCATCACAGCGCGTGATAAGCCGGTATTCAAAATGGATGTGAGAGATTTTTTGAATAAATATTTTTCTTTCTCCCTTTTGCTATAAATATAATTTTTTAAATTGTTTTATGTACAAGTTAAAGAAGAAGAAAGAAGTATTTTACTAGTTTGTCACATTTTAAATTAAAGAATAATTGTTTGGAAAAAATTCTATAAATTTTTCCCTTTTTGGCGAGGGATGAGTTACAAAAAAAAAAACAATTTTCATGAACCGAACCAAACTTTCATCTACTTGCATTATAGATGAAAGTTTGTTTATTTTTTCACATCAGTATATTACATGTTCCCAGAGTTTAGAGTAAACCTTAAGAAAACAAATTCCGAATGCATCCGAGGGTCGGCAGAACCGGCCGAGCGCTAACAACATGGCCGTCGTGGATATCAAAAAGTTTATACAAACGCTAATAGGAAACTTTCTTATTGACGTCTGACTCATTCTGTCGCGTTAAAATTGTGTAACTTTTGAGAAAACAAATGCCGAATGCATCCGAGCGGCGGCGGAAACGGCCGAGCGCTAACAACATGGCGGTCGAGAATGTCAAAAAGTTTATTCGAACGCTGATGGGAAACTTTCTTATTGATGTCTGACTCATTCTGTCACATTAAAATTGTGTAACTTTTGAGAAAACAAATGCCGAATGCGTCCGAGGGGCGGCGGAACCGGCCGAGCGCTAACAACATGGCGGTCGAGAATATCAAAAAGTTTATTCAAACACCTTTCGGCCATGTTTGTTTGATATTACTGAACTTTATTAAACTTGATGAACTAATGAAAACATAGTTTTAAAGAAAAAAGAACTTATCATCTGTGACTTTATGTGGATAAAGCTCACATCTTTTTAACACTAAACATTACAAATAATAGTGTAAATACTATCAACTGTAATGGAAATCAATTAAATTTTTAGAAATAAAAGCAGATAAAAAACCCCATTAAATTCGAGTGGAATATAAAGTTTAATTCTGTCTTTTAAATTACTTTTTTAAAATAGGCTACAGCAATTACTTTTACGTAAATAATAAATATTCAACAAAAGTGGAATTGGAACAAAAACTTTAAATTTCTATATAAACAACATTATAAGCTGCGTTTTTTTTGGGACAAATAATACAGATAAGTTTTGAAAAATTGTTTTTTTTCCATTATCGCGATACGTATATATTTATTTAATCTTCATTGTGATACTTATACACATTGTGGTCTTATTGCTATATAAGCAATCTATTCAAGCCAGCCATTGTTACACACTGCTATTAATTAAGTCCGAGGTGGACTGCGACAGATAGATTATGACAAAAAAATTAATGCATATTTAATAATTTTGACAAAAAAATTGGAAGATGAAAAAAACAATGCCACGGTATATGTTTTAATATTTTTTTTGGTAAATAGTTCATTAGAAATACTGTGTATATTTAAATGATAATACGTGCTGATATCGGGTATTGGGAGATAATCGCTCCCAAAAAAGCGACTCGCACTACGAATGTTCCCCATAAACATTTAGATACTTATAAATATTTGAATGTACATATAATTTATATTATTAATTTATAAGCATTGATTATTCACAACGCAAATATATTGCTTTTTAAATTTTTTACAGGCGTAAAGACATGGCGTATATTTAAAAAAATTATAAGATCTAGGATAGTCCCTATAGTTTCTCTTGTAATCTTCTAACCTATTTTATCAATCCTTTTTTTCATAATTTTTGGTATTTTGTAAATATGAAATTTAAAATCATGAAAAAACATTCTTTTGTCCTTCATACCCTTTAAAATGTTACCCCACGTGATATAAAAAAAAATTAAGAATGAAAACTTATGAAAATTTAAAATTAAAAAATAGAGACTTTGTGTTTATTTACTTCCTTTTTAATTCTTATATGAGCATTTAAAAAAAATTAGCTAATGCAAAATATTTGGTGAAAAACAAAAACAAAAACATCGGCTGTGACAGACGGACAGACAAATAGACATGTGAGTGATCTTATAAGTATTCCGATTGAGGTACGGAACCCTAGAAATATTTTTTATCTAAGCAATGGTTATTTTAACTATATGTGAAAATGTAACTGTTACAATTTTAATTCCTCACTTGTGGGTTTTGAATTTAAAAAAACAATTTTTAAAGATCTGCGTAATGTATTATTAACTTAATGTAATGAAAATTATTTAGTTTCAAAATGTCGAACGTGTGCAACCTCTTTATAAAAATAAATACATAATTACATCGGCAAGTTACGTTAGTAACGTGATGTTTAGTCAACTTAATATAACATTATACGGAACGAAGATTCCCAATATCGATAAATATTTCAGTTTATCATATCGCTGTTCGATCTTTTCAATCCGGTAAAACACACTCACACATACAATTGACTGCATACGAGCAAACACACTTCTCATAATAACAATATTATAATAAACCGATTACAATATTCCCACGCGCCGCCGCTGCAAAACAAAGGCGGCACACAATCCGAATTAAACAATAATTTGCCTTATATTTCCCATTCTTCGCGGCGTTCTTTCCGCCCGCCCGACCTTGGGCGTCCGCCATTAAGATACACGAAAACACACACAGTCGCAGACAGACAAACACACATACATCTGCATGCGGATGCTAACAAAAGTAAGACGAATTGTATTGTTCCGTCTCTCATTTTTAACAGCTGAGGTTTTCTTGGCCACTCTCGGTTTCGTTAAATGATGCTGTGGCGTCGGATATTCTCTTGAGGATATATCATCAGGTGCAGTAGAGCATAGCGGTATGGAAGAAGGATGACGTAAGCGCAATGGAAATGAGGTCATGTACCGATGTGATAGTGACGTAATCTCGTTCGATAAACAGATGTTTATCAGAAACATATTCGAAAACAACTAGATACGTCTCAAAATCCGGTTTGTTTCTGATGATGCACAATGCTCACAGAGGGATTTAGGAACTATTCGTTCATAACTGCTCCTTCATTCTCTTTGGTATAATTAAAATGTTTCCATGTAATTTTGAAAGTGTAATTTAAAATTTGTTAAATCAAAGACTCTTTCAATATCAGACTGAAAAATTAAAGTTTGTCGAAAAAACTTTAAAGAAAATGTCGAGGTTGAATAGTTTACAAAACTGTGAATGATATTTAGATAACTTAGGGAATATACTGTACTATCTGATACTAATAATATTGTACTAGTACACTATATAATACTGATACTCGATTCTGATACCAGACTTTTCAGTATTCAAAAGTCGAATAAAAAATATTCTCAACTTCACTTTCCACATTCCATTTCTTTCCCTATCCCTCTCCCGTAAACCTTCTCCTTTTTTTCTATCCCTCAACCCTGTTCTAAATCCCCTCCCGATATAAAAAACAAATAATTTTTGTATTTTTTGTTTTTTTGTTTATTCTAAAAAAATCATTTAGAATGTTTTATTTTCATTACGTTTCGTAATCTATCTGTTGTATGACTTTGTAAATGCATTATAATTTTAAATGACTGGATGCGATAGCTCCCGTCGCAATAAGATTACCAAATATACATATTCATTAAAATAAATAAATTAATAAACATATAGTGATCTTTTTTGTCCCAGACTATTTTATTTAGAATAATAGTGTATACGTTTCAAATTATTTTCAACTTTTACTGATTGCTAGATGCATCTCAAAGCAAATACTTAATTAAATCAATTTTTGAAGTAAAACTTCTTTACGCACGCTTGACTTGGGGAGTAAGCTGGTGAATGCGTGACGAGAGCGTTACGAAAAGTGTGATCGGGCGAGGCGAACGGAAGTTGAATGGGAGATATAAGTTAGTGAAGACAGAAAGAGAGAGAGTCACGTTTCGTATATTACTGTAGGGACAAGAGAGAGAGGTGCGAGCACACATTTTCTTTCTCGCTTTCTCTCATAGCCAGTTATGTTTCGTATATCTAAGACACAGTGCAAGCCTATTGTCTGTATCACACTGTAGGAGCAAGAGAGAGCATTGCGCGCACATTTTCTTTCTCTCTTCCTCTCATAGCCAGTGCATGAAATATATATATATATATATATATATATATATATATATATATATATATATGCGAGTTTGCTAGCGTTACGCGAACGGTGATTTTTTGATTATTTTGTAATATCATTTCGTTCTTGAACAACTTTATAAATTATTATTTTGTTCAATACATTAAATATTCTACGTTTAAAGTGAATAAAATTGTAAATTCATTTTAAAGTTCACATTTTGTGAATTTGAAATTTACTTTAGTCGTGTGGTCTAAAGCACACTCGTTTTTTTTATATCTTATACTTATAATTTTAGGCGGACAAATGTAAATTTGAAAAAAGTATCCATTTTGAAATATTTAAAAAACTCTGAATGAGGTTCGGGTGACTTAGGAAATTTTTTGAACCATTTAACACTACTAATATAATATGAGTATACTATCTACTATTAATCCTCGATTATGATACCAGACTTTCACCGCTCATTATAGTATTCAAAACTCGCCTGAAAAAATTATTCCCAACTTCAGTTTCCACGTTTCCTTTCATATACCCCTTCTCTTTTTTTTCTCACCCCTCAATCCTACTCCAAATACCCTCCAGATCTCAAAATCAGATTATTTATTCTTTTTCTTTGTATTCTTTTTTTTTCTAGAAAAATAATTTATCATACGTTGTTATCATCAGGTTTTATCATCTATCGTAAAACTTTATAAATCCATTGTAATTTTGGGTGTATGGATGCAATTGCTCTCATAGCAATAAGTTCGCCAAATATACGTATTCATCAAAATAAATGAATAAATAAATATGGAGTGATCTCCTCTCTCCACAATACGGTAGTTGACTCATTCTAAATTTTGATATTTTTCGTATAATATTGTGAAATATGAGTTAATTAAAAATCAGTCTTGACAAAAATTCAATTCAAAATTTATTGAAAAATAAGCCAGTTGTAGGCTTCTAAATTTGAAGATACGGATAGAGTTGGGTATATCCCTGTCTCTTTTCCTCTCGTAGAATATAATGTGCAATATTAAAAATGACCTCACAACACAGTATTGCCGTCCTTGTCTAAAGGTTAAATTTAAACTGTTATAACTCGGTCAATTTTTAGGATTATTTAAAAATTGTTTCACTCTTCATCAGCCCAATTGTCTTAAATACCCAATTGTCTTAAAATTGATGTATAATAATAGTGTATATTGATATTCAAATTATGTTCAACTTTAACCGAAACAACTTCTTAATTAAATCAGTTTTTTGATATTGTCTACTGTTGCTATAAGCAAATTTTAGATTCTAAATTATTTATTTATTATTAATTTAAATCTTAGTCTAAATAAAAGAAAAAGATTAACATAAGTTGGAGTCTTAAATAGATAAAAATGCAATAATGGAAAATTCATTCAATAAACAAAATGAATTGTCAAATTGGGCAGCGAAATATTAATTACAAGATCGCGCTTTTCTAGTGACGAAACGAAAAAAACCTAATATATAATGTACTTAAAAAAAGAAAAATTAAACTTAAACACTCGATTAAATCTATATATATTTTATATGTCTATATTCTATTTTTAACTCGGGTTCGTAATAAAAACCATTGAGTAAAATAATTTTGTTTATAATGAAATAATATTTAAATAAGACGGCTAAGTACATATAGGACAATGTATAAATTAGTGTCTCGTAGTCACTTTATAAAATATAAAATTATGCATATTTCATAAATTATTATGACAAGCATATTGATACACACGTAAGCCTTAACGGCAGAACAGCAAGATGGCCTTTGTACACAGCAATTCGTAATGATATATCTCTTAGTACGACTGATTAATATCAACTACTTTAACTGTCACAGGCATAATTAAACAAATTAAAACCGGTCAAGTGGGTGTCGGGACACGCACAAGTAGGGTTCCGTAGTTGTCTGCATCCATTGAGATTGTTGATGCAAGTTTATAGAAATAATATAAATGCCACATATATAGAAATATTTCAAATACCTGATTGAAAAGTTAAAGGTGGCACTAAAAAATGGAAAATGGAAGCTCAATATAATTGAATATATTTGGTGTTAATTTTGTAGAAATTCATTATTCATAATTAAATGAAACTAGGTGATGTAGTATTATTTCTACTTTCTTTAAGTTCTTTACCACAACCTAGGTTTCGTTGTATTACAACATCTTCAGGTGGGCTATTAGCTATTAGAATATTTGCTAATAGCTCACCTGAAGATGTTGTAATACAACGAAACCTAGGTTGTGGTAAGGAACTTAAAGAAAGTAGAAATAATACTACATCATGTAGTTTAATTTAATTGTGTCTCATTATTATTTTAAAAGGTCTATCTAAAGGTACCACACTCAATGCTCCCTCTCCACTGAACCTTTAGATGTGTTGGGAGTTAATGTTACATATTAATTGAGATTTCCATTAAACACATCCGCTGCAAAGTTATATTCAAATAGATCATAAAGGTAATTAAGTATTCTAATACTTCGCTAATTAGACCTAAAAATTTCCAAAACTTTTATGGTTCTGGGCACAGCTTATCATTTTTAAATTAAAAATTGCAAAATATATTTCAATAGTCGACTTATCTTGAGTACTTAGTTTATTCAGTTCAGTCGTACAAGCTAAATTGTCCGGTAATTCCGGATTATTTATGCACTATATATTTTATTTCGCATCTGTGTTATTTCCGTGTACTTAAGAGGTTTTTAATTGTTCCGAAACTATTTTTTTAGGAAATTTCGAATATGGTATTTTGTATCGTTTGAAAGTGCTAGCTATAACATCTTTAGAAGTATTTTTCATAATTTTTGACAATATTTCGTTAAAGATATACTAAAAAATATGCGAAAAACTAAGATCCCCCTTATTTCTGAAATTACTGAGACTAAATTAATGAAAAAAAAGATTTATATGATTTGAATGTATTTGGCATTAATTTTGTAAAAATCCATTATAATAAAGTTTTTCACAACTAACTGAAACTACGTGACGTAGTATTATTTCTACTTTAATCAAATTCTTTACCACGACCTAGGTTGCGTTGTATGACAACATATTCATCTGACAACAATTTGTAAAACGCCCTCTACACTACTCGCGACGTTACCTCGACGAAGTGCTCGTTGAAGTTGATCTCAGTCTGTAGTACGTCTGAACTACAGTCTGAAGTATGCACAAAGCGAATCGAAGTACCTCTACACTATTTTCTTCGTCTAACTTCGATCAACTTCGCGAGTATTGGTAATACAGGTTTAAAGATTAGAAATCTTTACAGTTGCATTTGATCGCAGTAACGAATTCAAATAAAGTAGAAATAATACCACATCACGTAGTTTCATTTAGTTGAGAAAAATTTGTTTATACAATTATTAATATTATAAACTTTATTTGATAATTTTATATAGAATAGTTTTTGAGACGTTCATGATAATATATATATCCGCTTATTTAATTACGTCAGGCATTAATAAATACTTATTGCTCTAGAAGTCCATATTAGTGATATCTGATGATAAATAAAGAAATTTCACTTCAAAACCCTCGCTGTTCGAACTCACACTCTGCTGGTTTTTTATACATTATTTTTATAAATCTTGACATGTTAAATTGGTGTTATCAGTTCGAATTAGAGTTTACTTTTATATATGTTTACGGAATTTACATATATTAACATTTTAATCTAAATTTTTATCTGAAGCATATACTTGCAAAATGTCATTCACTTAGGTCTAAACTCTAGAAAATACAGGTGTTACAGACGGATCGGCACACGAACACATGAAGAAATTGTAAGTGTTCCATGTTAGACTACGGAACTCTAAAATAATACAATTCAACGTTTGCTACCACTTATCGACAATATTAGGAATTACAGAATTTATTTGTGAATTACGGAATTATGCTGTTCTGTCTAATCATTAGGTATAGAAGACTAAGCAAAATGCCGGTATATTCGTGAAATTAAGAAATTCTAAAAATCAATATGTAAATTCCAAGTAAAACTGATGATACTGATTGAAACTTTAGATATTTACTAAAATAATAAATAAAAACCAGCCAAGTGTGAGTCTGGCTTGCCCAACGAGGGTTCCATACCTTATTTGAAGTGAAATTATGTTATTTATGATAAGCCATGACTAATGTAGACTTTTAGCGCAATGAGTATTTATATATAATTAAACAGGCTTATATATAATTAAACATCGTGAACATTCCAAAAACTATGCTATTTAGAATCATCAATATAACGTCAATACAACCTTTACGAAGACTTATAAATCTTTTTTTTTCTTAACGTAGTTTCCGTAGTGTGGAAAATAATATAAAGCCCTAATGTAGTCCAATTTTGCTCAGTGGCTCTGAAACATGGACATTGAACAAAGCTGATGAGGATTGTGTATCTTTAAACGAATAGGCTTAAGATCAGTTCTTGGAGGCATAAAGGAAAATGATGTTTGGAGAAGGAGAATTCAGAAATATGTAAAATTTAGAAAAATCGGACATCATAAAATTTATTAAAATTAATAGACTAAATTGGGCCGCTCACATTGTTAGAATGGAGGATACAAACCCCCTCAAACGGATCTTTTTGGCTAAACAGCATGGACTGAAAAGAAGAGGAAGACCTGAGATGAGATAGAAAGATGCAGTGGAGAAGGACTTTAGGGTGCTGATGGTCTGTAAATGGAGATCGGTTGTCACACAGAGGGCTGCGTGGAAGTTGCTTCAAGAAAGAAAGTTTTGGCCCACTCTAGGCTGTGGAGCTTCTGATTATGATGATGAAGAGTTTGGAAAATAAGGGGAAGAACATTATTTTTTTTACATATTTTTTTAGTATATCCTCGAAGATATAGTGTCAAAAATTATGAAAAATATTTCTGAACCTCTTATAACTAGCACTTTCAAACGATACGCCATGCTGTATGCGGATTATTAAAAAAAATTGTTTTCGAGTAGTCTACTTAACTTTCCTCATCCTCCAAAAACTGCCATATAAATATTTTTGATTGTCAGTCATTGTTGTATGTGCGAGATAATATGCTCTATTACTATGTAAAATTTAAAATTTCCACGTCAAGCAGTTTTTGAAAAAAAAATTGCTCTCAGACGGACGTTTGGATGATTTTAAAAGATGTTATAAATTTTTCCTTTTCAGGCGCTCTAAAAAATATATTTTATAATAAATCCAAAAAAAAAGGAAAAGTTTTCAATCTGATTACCGAATTATATTATGTAACTGTCTGAAGTACATAAAATAATGAGCAAATTATTGTTCAACCTCGTTTATTTTGAACATTTTTTTAATAATATTTAATACATTTTATAATAAATCCAAAGAAAAGAAAAGTATTCAATCTAATTACCAAATTATATTGTGTAACTGTCTAAAGTACATAAAATAATAGCATATTACTGTTGAACATCGTTTATTTTGAAGATTTTTTTTAATAATATTTAATACATTTTCTAATGAATCCAAAGAAAAGAAAAGTATTCAATCTGATAACCAAATTATATTGTGTAACTGTCTGAAGCACATAAAATAATGAGCAAGTTACTGTTGAACATCGCTTTACATTTATTTTGAACATTTTTTTTAATAAAACACAAAGAATAAAAAAACTAAAGTAAATAATATTTTCTCACGAATATCGTTCGCATAAGTTTTGTTTGAGGTCTATGTTTTGTCAATTATGCTATATCAGAAAGCCCATTTCAAATAAAACATGTGATGTCCTGTAAACCTTGAAAACCTAATATAAACATGGACGCGACTGCACTCGAAAGGGTCTTTCAACCTTTGAGATCTATGTGTTGTCAATTATTATTATATATGTATTAAGTTATTGATTACTTATAAAATTACCCGAGCTGTAATTACTTCTGTCGTCAAAACTCGTTGATAAAACACTAGTTGGGTAATAAACTCGTTAATAAAACACTAGTCGGGTAATGAACTCGTTAATAAAACACTAGTCGGGTAATAAACTCGTTAATAAAGCACTAGACTGGTAATAAACTCGTTTATAAAACACTAGTCAAAATTCGATAATAAACCACCAGTCGGGTAAAAAACTCGTTAATGAAACACTAGTTGGGTAATAAAACACATATAGGTGGGATGTGCATCCAACCTAAGGAAACATGATTATATTGCTAAACTACTCAAGTTTTGACTTAAAATAAGATGCCGACAGAAACTTGCCTCTTGTACTCTTGTCTAATATATTAAATAATTCTAACAGACGTTTATATCTTAGAACAGATTTAATACATGAACCGTTTAAGGCTTAGAATTACGTTATCAAAATAAAACGGAGGACGACAGATCTGCCAATAAACATGTAAATATATTTTTAGGGAGCAACTTCATTAGAGTAATAATTTATAATGCAAATAAATGCATACCAAATTGGAAACGGTCTGGCAGATGATTGGTTTAAATTAGAAAGCCAGCAGAAAAATAAAATGGTGGACCACTCAGCTGTCAAATAAACTGTAAATATATGTTTAGTGAGCAACTTCTTCCTGTTGATTTCTTCCAGATTTTATGTTGCATAGTGAGTAACTTCATTCTGTTAAATTTTTGTTGGTATTCGTGAAATTTTACTCTCATAATTTTTTTCCTAACTCGCTTAAAGAAGTATAACTTCAAAAACTGCTTATTTCCAGAAAATTTACTTACATAGATCAATTAATTATTCCCTGATATACAAAATACTGTCGATATACAAGTTTTGGTGTTGTCTCAAAAAATATACCTATCATAATTTCCTCATTAGAGTTAGGATGTAGGTATATATGGTTATACGCGGTAATGGAATGAGAGGTATAGACATTTAGGTAGCCTTTGCATGCACATATATATTACATTTACTGCCTCCTGAGTTTTCACACACCCATTATATTTTACCACGTATAAACACTCCATGCTACCATGACGTTATGGTGCTTTTGTTGCTTCACATATTCATTTCAAATACTCCATTTATAAGAAAAATGTTGAACAAACTTGCCCTATATTGAAAATTATACTTTTCCGTACCGGGAAAATGGAATATTTATGGAATCAACTCGGTGTTTGTTCGATCATCTGCTATCAGCGTCATCTTATGGACAATTTTCTTCCTATTAATAAAAAGATAAGAATATTGTGTAATGTGACTTCTAGCTTAATGTTAATGCACAATTTTGTTAAATTAGTATGGGAAACTGATGCCTGCAGGTTCCTTAATTTAATCAGAAATTTCTTTCCGTATGTCATCTCATTATTAAAGTACACTGTTTCAACATTAATGTAGGGGCAAAGCTTCCTTGATTGCACTCACACTGGGCGCCGAGTTGCACCGTCAAAACGTTACGACGCGACGCGAAGAAACCCCTTATTTAGCTTTTAAAATTGTAGAAAAATTCGATTATATTGGTAATTTAGCTTTTTCTTGCATTTTCTATCACGAAGTTTCTGTTTTGTGACGAAGCAATGTTTAAATGTACTTTGTTATTGAAAAATGTGTTTTTTCTAAGCCGGTTTAATTCTTAGATTAAGTATGATTTATATTGAACAAAAATTGTTAGCAGCACATATATGCAATACTAGCTGTGTCTGCGACTTGCGTAAATATTGTTTTATATTTTATACTTGGGTAAAATGTTTATTAATGTCATTAGATAGCGTTGGCAATACCAATATCGTAACGTTCATTAAGTTAGGTTTTTTAATTTGTTTCATCAAAATAAAAATACAATATATATGTTACTCAATGGTATTAACTATTACTATACAAACTTTCATCAAAATCCGTCCAGTAGATTTAGCGCGATTAAAGAACGAATTAACAGACAGATAGACAAACATTCTAACAATAGGGTTTCTGGCTTCTTTTATCATTGTATTCATTAAATCAATCAATCTTTTTAAAGTATTTTCCATGTACAGAATTTACTCTGTCAGAGTTTTGTTATATGTTAAGATTTATAATCACGAAACGAAATCTTTATCGTCTTGGTTGGTATTGAACTTTGTTAATACAGAAAGTGTGTTTTACAGTTAAAATTTAGTCTTAAAGAAGTAGCACCAAAAAACATGGTATAATATGTTTCATAACACGCATCACTTGCGCATCAATATCGTATTTGTATAACGAAAACGAAATCTTTATCGTATTGCTTGACATTGAACTTTTTTAATACATAAAGTGTGTTTTGCAGTTAAAATTTAGTTTTAAAGAAGTAGAACCAAAAACATCGTTTCATAACACGCATCACTTACGCATCAATATCGTATTTGTCTATATAGCTTAAAACCATTACAAATTAAGTTGATGAAAATTAAGCAAAATAATTTAATTTGAAAGTTCATATCAAACGCTAAAATAGATTTTTCAGATTTGTCAAACGCGTGATTAAAAATTGAAATGAAATTGGATAGGAGCTACGCTATATCCGAATGTTACACGAACGTTTACACGTTAACGTAGTTACACGAACGTATACGCAGACAGAGCATGTTGTAGGTCAAGGCATAACTAACTGATCTCTCTAAATGAGTTTTCATGGAAAATATTATTACGTTTAGAAATGAGGAGACTTTAGAATGTAAATCAAAGTCTTGAGCAGTTAACACATTAAATGTGTTCTTAAAACATACATGACTGCTGAAAATTCGCAAAGAACGCTTTAAATGAAGAATGGTGACTAAAACTCAAAATTTATGTTAAAAGATTCATCGAGCGATATCCCATTCAATATGATATGCGAAAAAATTTGTCAAGCACGAGTGGAACTCGTACTACGAAGGTTCCATTCACACTTGGGTAAATTATAAACATTTAATGGAACAAAGACTTCCTTTAAATTATTTACAAAATTTTAGGCTTTCAGAACGTAAATATATTGGCAACTCTACTTTCACAGGCGCATATTATAAGAAGGCGAATAATGCCACATAGAATTAGAAAATATTGCTTTTTGGGTTTTTCTCTTCTAGATTATAGGTCGACCGGAAATAGCTTTGATGATCAGTTAGTAAGAGTATGATAAAAATAAAGAAGAAACACGGTTTAATGAGCCATTTTTTTGTTATGTGAATTAAAGACTTGAATTTTTTGACGCAAAATATGGTTATAGACTTCAGTATACGATATTAACTTGATATCCGAAGCCTTTTTGAGAAAAAGGGCTTTGACAAGCAGACAGGTGGATGGACAACCAAGTGATCCCATAAGGGTTCGGTTTTACAGTATGTTGTTTTTCCTCAACTTTGCGCATACGGGAAGGTACACATCAATTACTTTCTAATATTTTGATACGTACGTATTACTTGTGATCTTTATATGAACCATTTACTTATCAAACTTTGAATTTCATAGGTCGAAACTCTAAAACTGCAAAGCTGCGACAGAAGGGCGGGCGGATGAAAAAGACGAAATAATAAAGTTCTTTGTTTAACTATGTGATCCTAAAAACCAAGTTTTAAAAAAATTTATAAAGCCCAGGGAAAAAAGAAAAGAAATATATATATATATATATATATATATATATATATATATATATATATATAGTAAAATTTACTGCGACGTAATTTTAATTATTGTTAAAATAGAGTCGTTTGATATGTTTACACATTAACATTCGTTTATAACGTAGCGTCAATATAGATCAGTGGGCTATTAGCAAAGATATTAGCTAATAGCCCACTGATCTAATAGATCTTTGCTAATAGCCCACCTGAATATGTTGTAATACAACGAAACCTAGGTCGTGGTAAAGAACTTAAAGAAAGTAAAAATAATACTACATCACGTAGTTTCATTTGATTGTGTAGATTGTTATTAGCCGACGAATGTGTGACTTAAGTATTTGTGTCTCGATTTATTGTTCATAGACCACCCTGCCTTTGACGTCTTATTTAGTCTTCTATGACACCGGAGCATAAAAAAAGAAAACCTCGAAATCACGTGCTTCTCTCATTTTGATCCGAAATGAAGTATTTTAAATATTGCAAATTTTACTACAGTTTGGAATACTGCCACTTCGCTCTATACAGTAAAGAAAACTTATAATGGTGGAAAATGGTATTAAGACAGAAGAGAAAACGAAAATAAGAAATGAAAAGTCAATATATCACGCATGAAAATTTAATTTATTTTGTGAAAAATGTAGTCGTGAAAATATCTTTCGACATATTATTTAAAAAAACCACGCCTCGGAAAGCGTGTTTTTTTAATACACTCTGTAGGTCATAAGTTACCAATTTTAAGTCTTCAACTTGGATTATAATTATACTAGCTTGACCCGTGCAAAGTCTTCGCATTATAAATTATTCAACTCAATTTAATAAATCAAAATTGATTGCTACCTGCAATCAATTCAATTCATTTCTAATTTTGCACACTGCTTATTACGTTTTTATTCCATTATGAAGCTCAGATGACAGATTAAACAGATATTTTACTAAAATTTACATATAGAGGCGCAAGTATCAAAAGCATTGAGCTAAAGCGCCACTTTATTTATACGTGAGTGGATCTGAAATTAAACAAAAATTTTACTGACCGTCAATCATATTGACGTTGAGCCGTTAGATGGCAGCATTGCTGTTTTGTGTATATAATTTTAATAATTAATTAATTTGCAAAAACAATAGCAATAATAAATTTTTTAGTTGTGGATGCCGGTAGAGCAAGCAATTATCTATAAAATGATATATAATTTATGTGGATTAGTTGTGAGGTTTTTTCTAAAAAGGGAGAGTAACATCTTAACCTTAGCGTATTAATATATATGATGATGATGATTGGGAGGTCTGTTATTTTTATAAGGTAAATAATAATTCAAAGACATATTTATATTTATTTAAGCTAAATAACAAAAAAAAATGTGATACGTGAAATCGCCCAGGGGACCAATTACCAAAATTTGCGGTCGAATTCAAATTGATTTCGTTTCGATATCTGATTGCGTATTTTTTTTTCATTCGCTCGTGAAATTATTATCGACTCACAAGAATCTTATTTCAATTTGCTGGAGAAGGAATTTTTAATTGTTTTTATTTTTAAACTCCCGTCGTGTTTCCGTATCAAGATATATCTGGGCAGATATTTTCCTAAGTGCAGAAAGGAAAGTGAAGAAAATATGAATATACAACAAAATAAAAGGTTTGAGTGGATAAATCTTTATATTGGTAAATGCAATCTAATTTTCACTTATGGGGCAATGAATTGAAAGGTGAATGTAACTAGAGTTTGTGCAAATGTTTTCTTCTCTAAGGAAAAAGGAGCATGTCGTAGTTCCATATATAGAAGGTACGTAATCGACATTCATGGGTCATTTCAATATATACTTAATTTGCGTGTTATATGATTTCATTTCGATATGTACTTAATTTACATACTATTTGCCTTCATTTCGATATTGTACTCAACTTACATATTATTTGCCTTCATTTCGATATGTACTCAACTTAAATGCCTTCATTTCGATATGTTCCCAACTTACATATTGTTTGCCTTCGTTTTGATATGTACTCAACTTACATATTATTTACCTTCATTTCGATATGTACTCAACTTAAATGCCTTCATTTCGATATGTTCCCAACTTAAATATTGTTTGCCTTCGTTTTGATATGTACTCAACTTACATATTATTTGCCTTCATTTCGATATGAACTCAACTTAAATGCCTTCATTTCGATATGTTCCCAACTTAAATATTGTTTGCCTTCGTTTTGATATGTACTCAACTTACATATTATTTGCCTTCATTTCGATATGAACTCAACTTAAATGCCTTCATTTCGATATGTTCCCAACTTAAATATTGTTTGCCTTCGTTTTGATATGTACTCAACTTACATATTATTTGCCTTCATTTCGATATGAACTCAACTTAAATGCCTTCATTTCGATATGTTCCCAACTTAAATATTGTTTGCCTTCGTTTTGATATGTACTCAACTTACATATTATTTGCCTTCATTTCGATATGGACTCAACTTAAATGCCTTCATTTCGATATGTTCCCAACTTAAATATTGTTTGCCTTCGTTTTGATATGTACTCAACTTACGTATTATTTGCCTTCATTTCGATATGAACTCAACTTAAATGCCTTCATTTCGATATGTTCCCAACTTAAATATTGTTTGCCTTCGTTTTGATATGTACTCAACTTACATATTATTTGCCTTCATTTCGATATGAACTCAACTTAAATGCCTTCATTTCGATATGTTCCCAACTTAAATATTGTTTGCCTTCGTTTTGATATGTACTCAACTTACATATTATTTGCCTTCATTTCGATATGTACTCAACTTAAATGCCTTCATTTTGATATGTTCCCAACTTAAATATTGTTTGCCTTCGTTTTGATATGTACTCAACTTACATATTATTTGCCTTTATTTTTATATGTACCCAACTTACATATTATTTGCCTTCATTTCGATATGTACCTAATTTATATATTATTTGCCTTCGTTTCAACATATACCTAATTTACATATTATTTGCCTTCATTTCAATATATATGTACCTTACATATTATTTGCCTTCATTTTTATATTTACCTAATTTACATATCATTTGCCTTCATTTCAACACACCTAATTTACATATTATTTGCCTTCACTTTGGTATGTACTCAACTTACATATTATTTGTCTTCATTTTGATATGTACCCAACTTACATATTATTTGTCTTCATTTTGATATGTACCTAATTTACATATTATTTACCTTGATTTCAATATGTACCTGATTTATATATTATTTGCCTTCGTTTCAATATATATGTAACTTACATATTATTTGCCTTCATTTTGATATGTACCTAATTTACATATTATTTGCCTTCATTTCGATTTGTACCTAACTTACAAATAATTTACCTTCATTTCGATACGCACCAACTTGTATTCATTTCAGCTTGGATCTAATTTATATATTATTTGCCTTCATTTCAATAATTATCTTAATTTACATACATTAGCCTTCATTTCAAGATGTACCTAACTTTTATTTTATTTGACCTCTGTTCAGTTCTCAATGCTAAAATGATACTTGCAATATTATTACTTTTATGGATACGTCTTTATCATGCATTCTTTTAAAATGTGAAATACAATGAATTCTTATTCTCGCAATAAGGTATTAATATAGAAAAAATACGCCTGGGAAATTTTCCTGTGTATGAATTCATTTCCAGCTAATGTGTCCTCTTAAAAACCCTTCATCCTTTTTTCTTGTCAGTGTTTTAAATTTCTTTCTCTTATCAAGTTTTATATAAAATCTTATTTTACGAGTTGTGATTTTATTTAAATTTTGTACACCCAATCTGTTACAGTTTTTCACCGTACACATATTCCAATTTTTGTGTTTTTGTTAACAGAGAAAGTGGTTTTGTATGTTCACGTAATATAAAACTGTATACTGATGACACGTGAGATAAAAAATTAATAGAAGAAGTAAAATTTCTTTAATATATTCGTATTGCAACAATAAATGTAATGAAATATGTTGGACGTACAATAGTAATGGTCACATTTCTTCGTGCCCCTTATTACAATGTCGGCATTATTGTTGTCATCGAGTTTCTATACAACGAGTATATTATTACATACAATATATATATATATATATATATATATATATACAAGTATATTACATACAATTATTTACGCTATTATAATACGGTAGTTGACTCATTCTAAATTTTGTGATTTTTCGTACAATATTGTGAAATATAAGTTAATTAAAAACCAGTCTTAGAAATAATTCAAAAATTGATTGAAAAATAAGGCAGTTATAGGCTTCTAGATTTGAAGCTACGGATAAGATTGGATATATCCCTGTCTCTTTTCCTCTTGTAGAATATAATGTGCAATATTAAAAATGACCTCACAACACAGTATTCCCGTCCTTGTCTAAAGATTAAATTTAAAAACATAATAACTCGGTCAATTTTTAAGATTATTTAAAAAATGTTTTCACTCTTCATCAGATTGTACCTTGAAATTATGACTAATGAAATAAAAAAAATTTAGTCAAATACCCAATTGTATGTAATACGGACAGCCATATAAACACTACTCTTTATTAGTTATAAGAATTTTATTTCTGCATGCTATTTAAAAAAATATATTACAAACATTAACGTCTAAATGTTAATAATTAATAATAATATTCGTTCTTTGAGAACGTCGTTGTCAACACCTTGAATAATCGACCGATAGATGGCATTAGAGTAACGTTATATGTTGATAAATTGTTACGAAATTATCCCTCAGTATTTCAACTGCTAATATAAAAATGTTTCACTAGAATAAGAATTGTTGGAATCGATGGAAACACCAAAAGTACACACTTTTTTTTTAAAGTACACGCATTTTTTTCTTTTACTATTTTAATATTAAATATTTTTTTGCATATTTTTATATCTAACTGAAACGATAAGTATACATTAGCTAATAATAATAATGCACAAATAAAAAAAAACAGTCACCAACCGTGCTTTTGGTCATTTACCTACTAAAATAAGTTAAAAACAGCAGAGATTAGAGAGAAGGAGGTGATGGGTGTGTGGCTTCGCACAAAACCAAGGCCGAGAACAATAACTTAGCACGAAAAAAGGAGTTTTTTTAAGAAAATTGCTTACAAAAATTAAACTATTTGATAAATAATCGATGAAATCAATAGGCTTCTATTCTGGTAGTTAACCAATTGATTGAAAAAAATCACCTAAATTAAGGTAAAAATTGCGACATGACCAATGGACGGAGACGCAAGGCTTTATTGAAAGATGAATACGGTAGTTGACTCATTCTATATTTTGATATTTTTCGTACAATATTGTTAAATATAAGTTAATTAAAAACCAGTTTGGAAACAAATTCAAAAATTTATTGAGAAACAAGCGAGCTGTAGGCTTCTAAATATGAAGATACGGATAGAGTTGGGTATATCCCTGTCTCTTTTCCTCTCGTAGAATATAATGTGCAATATTAAAAATGACCTCACAACACAGTATTGCCGTCCTTCTCTAAAGGTTAAATTTAAACTTTTATAACTCGGTTAATTTCTAAGATTATTAAAAAATGTTTTCACTCTTCTTCAGCTTGTACCTTGAAATTATGATTAATGAAATAAAAAAAATTTAGTCAAATATATGATAATAATATTTTTAAAAATTATTATATAACATAGTTATTAGAGCATTATTATATAACATAGTTATTTTACCTTATGGAAAGAGGGGGTCTCTTTCCATAAGGTAATACAAAAATTTGATTATTTGTATAATTACTCGAATTATAGTAACTTCTATCGTCAAAACTCGATAATCGATATCGGCTAGCGAGCCAGTCGATAATAGAGACGATTCTCATGTTTGACCATTGTTGTTATCGGGAAGAGATTCTCTGCTTCAATTACATTATAATGAAAGCAAATCTGATCTAAAAAGATTTACAACTACGTTCACTTAATCAAATCGACCAGTCTTTGCCAAACTATTCTTATAACTGATTAATTTCAATAATTTTTTTATTTATAATTACATTCTTTATTTTGGATTTTCATAATTTTTTTTATAATATTCTGAATAGTAAAATATTATGCAAAGAATCTATTTGTATCGTTAAAGCATGAAATAGCAGGAACTATTCTGGTGAGGCAATGAAAAGAACTCGATAGGTTAATTCAATGCAACTATCATATAATTACAATCTAAAGGATCGGAAAACATGTTTTCTTTATTTATGTTTTTATATTATATTAGAAATCTTAGTATTTGTTATTTCAATATTGGATATTTGTAATGTAAATCAAGAATTAAAAGTGCATAGATATCAGAGTTGTCAGAATAGATTTAGTAACAATATAGATCCAAAAACGCATCTTGATCGCTGAAATCCCTGCCTCTCAAAAAAAAATATTTGGGATAATATTCTTAATCTACTCAAATATCTTTCCATAAAAATAACCAAGCTTAAGCAGAAAAAAATTTTTGCGCGTGCAACTCGTGACAGAAGTGCAACTTCTTTGGGAGTCTTCACCTCGATTTGTAATATATTATGAGAGAGAGCGAAAAGTACACTAAATATAAGTTCCTCAATAGCAACTCGTGGCAAATATGCAACTTGTTTGCGAGTCTTAAACTCAATTTGTAATATATTATGAGAGAAAAAGAAAAGTACACTAAATGTAAATTCCTCAAATAGCTTTCCCTAAAAATAACCACCCTTAAGCAGAAGAAAATTTGTGCGCTTGTAACTCGTGACAAAGAAGCAACTTCTTTCGGAGTCTTTACCTTGATTTGTGATATATTATGTAAGGGAGACAGAGAGAAAAGAACACTAAAAATAAATCCCTAGACTGTATTAAATTCGTACATGTAGATTTTAATATTATATATTCAGAAAAAATTATTAAAATGTCATTGAAAATTGACGTAAACGAGTAATTAAATTGTCATATAAATTTGCATTGTTGATTAAAAAAATAATCGCGATGCCAGTACCAGAACTGACTAAATGCAGCTGAAGGAAGCTGGGATGCATTGATCTGTTGTAAATTATATTCTTGACAAATCTATGTGTATTTTGTCATTGCAGATTTATAAATAAATTTATAAAAAAAATAGTAATTAATCAATTATCAATAAACAAATAAGTTAACAAAATTTTTGACAGTTTGCTTTTGACACACATAACTTACAAAACAGCTGATAGCAGTAGTTAGCGCCATTTTTATTAGTCTTCGCGCATACGTACGCTTCTTATCTTCTCCTGTCGTGCTCATCTATCTCTCTCGGTTGTTAGCTAATTACCTATTTTTCGTCCTTTTCAACATCAGAATGTAACGAATATATCGAATATTCGTTACATTCTGATGTTACAACTAAATATTGCACGAAAACGTTGCACGAAATTAATATTTTACTTTAACATTTATTTCCATCACTCCCAAAGAAGTTTCACTTCAAAAACTCTAATTGCATATATGCACATCCCTTAAAATAAAATCCTGATCGTAACTAGTTCTTAATAATATGATAAAAGTGAAACGTTGTGTATTTAGTTGTTTATATTTTTTTACACTTAAAAATATATTCTTTATCCAAAATACATAATTATACTATCAATTGCAAACATACTATCAGGCCAGTAATTCGTTAAAATTGTCTTATTTTAGGAGTTATGTAAAAATAAATTTTTAAAAAAGTATAATATTTCTACAACCGTATTTCCATAACAAATGCATTTTGATTCAAACATACAAGTGGATTCCGCAAAATCAAACAGAGGGTGTAACAATCATATAACATATTTCAATTTTAAATTTGTTAAATTCTCCTATAGGTTATATTTACTTTTACACAAAAGCTATATTCAGACTCACTCACTTAGTATTCAGAAACTAAAATATAAACGATTTTTGAGTGTAATATCAACAGGAGCAACAACCATAATTTGCATAGAATAAATTTCCCAACAAAATTATCGATGATTGATGATACATCCGTCTGAACACACCCATATAGTCGGTTAATTCTCAACTGCAGTCTCTTTATTTATATATATATATATATATATATATATATATATATATATATATATATATATATATATATACTATTAGGTTTGGCTCATGTGAAATCAACCTACACAGGGCGCAATATTTTGCATTATCGTTTGTATAAATTAAAATACGTAGAATTTAAACCGGCAAAGTAAATATGTGCGAGAAATTAGATCTAATGGAAAATTAAATATTTTTTTAGTATAATTATGCAACACAAACGCGAATATAAAAATTTGTCCGTGCACGAAAAACTGAATGCGCCACTTTGATTTAATTTTTAAGAGTAATGTAACGTATTCCATTTAACACTCCAAATCTATGGGTAAATAATAGAACGGTAATATAGACCACCATCACATAACTCCCGAGGCACACCACACCGCATCTCAACAATTTCCGCTTAAGGTCTGGGAAATTGTGTTCAAAATAATAATCTCGTAACTACATAATTGGCCTGATTAAAATCTGTATCTTTTCTTTCGAAAATAAAAATATATCACATTTTCCTAATATTACAGTGGGGAAGCAGTGGGCAAAGCTTATAACGTTATAAATGCGAAAGTGACTTTGTTGGTTTGTTCACTTTCACGCCTGAACTACTTAATTATCTCCATAAAATTCTGCATTTGGCTTAAATAATGAACACTAATATAGGATTACTTTCTCTTGGAATATCATTTTTTGAACTAAAACTTTACTGGGCGGGCGGGATCAACTGGGCGGGATGAGATTAAATTTTCACGATCGCAACATTTTTCATGCGGAATTTACGTGGCATCAGAATGTAACGAAGCTATCGTAAAAAGGATGGAAAATAGGTACACGTGCGCGAAAATAAAGGAAAATGATGCTCACTGCGGCTGACAAAGTGTTTTGTACTTTATGTATATCAAAAGTGAACTATTAAAATTTTGCCAAGTATACGTATGGGTGAGTAAAAACAAAATGGCGTTCACTACTTCTAACAGCTGTTTTTACGTTGTGTGTGTCAATCTATTCCGAATCCCGACTTTCTTTAGCTGCATTCAGCCTATATAGCTATTTTTTGAATCGACAATTATCCATGTAAATTTATATGAAGAGTTGGGTATTTGACTAAATTTTTTTATTTCATTAATCATAATTTCAAGGTACAAGCTGACGAAGAGTGAAAAAATTTTTAATAATCCTACAAATTGACCGAGTTATAAAAGTTTAAATTTAACCTTTAGAAAAGGACGACAATACTGTGTCGTGAGGTCATTTTTAATATTGCACATTATATTCTACAAGTGGAAAAGAGACAGAGATATACACAACTCTATCCGTTTCTTCATATTTAGAAAATTGACAACTGGCTTATTTTTCAATAAATTTTTGATTTTTTTTCAAAACTGATTTTTAATTAACTTATATTTGCACAGATCTTTGCTAATAGCCCACCTGAAGATGTTGTATTATAATGAAACCTAGGTCGTGGTAAAGAAATTAAAGAAAGTAGAAATAATACTACATCACGTAGTTTAATTTAATTGTGAATAATGAATTTCTATAAAATTAACGCCAAATATATTCAATAATTTATATTCCAAAATATTGTATGAAAAATATTAAAATTTAGAATAGGTCAACTACCGGATTTATTAGACGTTTAGGTCGATTTGTGATGATATTTTATTAGTATTTTTAAACGTATCCTCTTATACGAATTTAGTACCGTCTATACCCATTTTTATATACACTTAGTTAATTTTTTTAATTTTTAACTCAACATGTTTATCCTACCCTAAGAATGTTTGCAACTTTGAAGTGTATGCATGAGAGAAAACAAGAAACAAATGTATTTCAACAGTGAGCAACATTTATAGTTAATTAAAATTTATTTCTGTCTCTCTGTAGTTTAAACTCTTACTATATACTTACAAATCAAGGTTTAGATAGCCAAAGAAAATTCACTTCTGTACACGATTTTTTTTTAAATTTGATTTATACCGCCATTTTTCTTCTTTTCCACACGAAACTAAATTTGTAAATCTTTCGCGCAAAACCGAAAATCATATTTTGAAATAACGATTTTCGGTATGATTTCGGTCCGAAAATCATATTTTGAAATACGATTTTCGGTATGATTTCGGTCCGAAAATCATATTTTGAAATATGTTTTTCGGTTTTGCGTGAAAGATTTATATGACACAAATGAAACTTGTCTATATAACTTCTTGTGTTTATCAAATACAAACCTCTGATAGACGGACAAAAGACAGCTTTGTCACAATGAGGTTCTGGTTAGTTATTTTGGGTGCGGAATCTTAAAAACGCAAAACTTATAAAGATTAGTATTCTTCAAAAAAATTTGGCCCTTCAATTTACGCCAATAAGCCATATTTAGAAGCAATTCTTTTGCAATTATATAGATCTATTGACTCGTAAATATCGTCGAGACGTCATTCTAGAATTTTATAGCGTCATATTACTTCCTATAATTTTCCTTGATTTATTGTAGGTATTTCAGCGCATATCCGATAAACCTATGGAGCGACAATTAAGCTTCATTATAAAACTTCACTATAACAGTTTCAAATTTGAAATTTACGTCAAATTTACGTTATACTTAAAAAAAAAACAGAAAACAGCTAAATGGCTTCTGATTGGCTGTAAGAGATTGCTCTCGTAGCAATTATTCTACTATATATATATATATATATATATATATATATATATATATATATATATATAAATATCAGTTAGATACATTAAAGTACATAAATAAATAAACGAATTTTAAAGTCGTCGCAGTAGTGTGTTTGGTTGATCACGAGCACACGGCCTTTGACGGCGAGGTGCACCGCGAGGATCCGGGTTAGATTCCCGGCTTGGATTGGACTGGTGTTCTGGTTGGCTGTAAGAGATTGCTCTCTTAACAATAAGTCTGCAATATGTATCAACAGTACACATTAAAGTACGTAAATAAATATATAAAGTCGGATGTAAAAGATACAAAACGCCGAATATCGGATGTAATATTAAGTATATTCCACACGCTCCAAGGGAATGGCTTTTTGCCTATTACACAGGCCGATATGGCATTTTTCTCTATGAGAAAAAATATGCAATTTTATTGAGTGGTCGAATTATAAAGGTTGTCATATATTCGAGAATATTCTATTTTGAGTTATAAATTGGGTAAAGTGATTTGGCTGAGCTTTCAATTGGATTACATCGAAGCAAATGGATTTAAAACAATTGTACACAATTGTAACGAATTCACATAACCATCAAATAAAAAGCTCACTGAGAATTTTGAAATAATGAAAATACGATTAAATAATAAAATATATTAGTCATTTTGCGGCACAATATCGTTTCCGAATATAAATAAGTTTTCAAAATACTGTTATTGTTACAGATTTTTGGAGTCGATGACTATAACCTACACGCACACCCACACATACAAATGAATGCTATGTATGCTATGCACTTGGTACCGATTAAAACTTTAAAGAGCATGTTTTTTTTTTATTTGCCAACGAATAAATTATTGAATAGACTACTCGACGAGATATTTTTGATAAAATTACATGGATGCGAAGTCTGTCCACTTTTAATGCTAGCCGACCATTCATATGGCCCACATGAATGACAAAAAAATGTAAATAAAATTTTATGTCAATATGATGTCATAGTTAAATCAAACATATGACATCATAACAAGGTCACAAAAATATCAGTTTTACATCAAATTTACGTAAATTCTTGTAACATACATATGATCTACGTGTGACGTAAGTTTTATGTCATGTGTTTACTAGGTCACGTGTTCGTCCGCTTATTTTCTGTCACAGTCTCAAAAACCACTTGACGAAGAAGTGTTGCAGTTTGGCATAGAAATGAAGCTTATTAACTTATACATATGCCTAAATCTAACACTCAAAACTATTTAGATGGTAATTTTAGGGCGTGTTGTCAATTTAAGAATCCGAATTGTTTTTTTAAAGTGCCCTTTATAATGAGGGGTATTGTTTGAAAGGGCTAGTTACAAGGGTTTCTAAAATATTTTTTTCCTAATTTTAGGTATCATACCTTACAGATATATCGAAAAATATATTAAAAAATGCGCCATCCTCATTTCCTTTAATTAAAAATATTAAAAATTGCACCTCCCTTATTTCTCATGATTATTTCCTATGATTATGGAACTAATGGATTTATATTTGGGTAAAAAACAGAGTTATTAGAAGCCTACGCAAAGGCTGCCGAAAACTATGACGCTGATTCTAGCAAAATCATAATTTTTAAGATCTCCAGGATAACTTATGTCCCCCCTTCCCCTAACTTAATTTTGTCAGCATTACTAAATACATATCGCATTAGGAATTACACATTCGTAATGCCTTTTGGAAAATGCACACTTCAAACGAAATACGGGACTTTAAATGCATAAATTAGATACGCAGTTGGTTTTTTTTTTCAAGTTTTTTACATAATGTATTAAAATAGATAATATCTTAATTTTTTTCAGATATAAAGTAATATAATAATAAAACCAATATTAGAATATAGTGTGTAATTTTTGTATAATGCAAGCACAAACATACAATAAAGCAGATCGATCAGGTTCAGTCTGTTGAATAGAAGTAATACGTTCCTCATTTTACACTCATTATTTATTCATATATATATATATATATATATATATATATATATATATATCATATCATATCCGTCAGTAAATGTATTGATACTTTCCTTTTCCATTTCCTTCTTCATGATAGGTTTCCATTCTTTAGAATTTGAACGTAAATTATGGTTATGAAATTAATTTCTATCTATCTAACGGAACCATCCCACTATGCTTTTTATTATTCATTCTTCGTACCAGATAATTACGAAGAATGAAGGTTTCTTCGTAATTATCTGTTACAAAGAATGAAGGTTTACTCAATTTTAAAGAATTCTTACGTTTACACAGCCATCACCTTTTCGATATACTACCCCCCAGAAAGGAATTATAGTGGAACTATCCAGTTTCCCTCCGTATTGCTCTACTCAATCATTGATCGCGCTTGTACTAGAGTGTGATTCGTTTATGATGAATGAAAGTAATTGTGTAGTAGTGTTTTATCGTAATTTTTACTAATTCTTATATAATTATATATTCAGATGTGATCTATAAATGTAAGTATTGGTAAACAAATGCCTCTTTATCGTTACGAATAAATTAGACATCATGTATTGATAAGCGTGTCAAATAAATAAATATATATACATATATATATATATATATATATATATATATATATATATATATATATATATATAATGTAGATTGCACTATCTTCAAATTAGTTTTTAAATTTGACACTCATATCTTACAAAGCCACGTAAAAAATCTAATTTTACCATAACCCCATAATTTTTACACCCTTTTTTTCCCTTATGGAGAAACATTAACTGTGAATTGGTAACAACTATCAATGTATCAAATTACACTACACTACGGTTCGTACTTTAAAAGTTAGGTCTAAACGAAAAACGAATGTAAATTAAAGATTAAATATAAATTTTTTTCTTCGCTTTTTGAAATGTATAACTTCAAAAAAGGTGTTTGTATAATTTGGAATTATAAGAGATTCTTAAACATTTAGATGCAAAAAAGTATAAGTATTTTAGTGTGCACAATATACGTTAAACTATATTATATAAGTTATATTATACGTTAAACTTTTGTTAATGGCGATATAATTGTTCCTTTCTTGAAAATATTGCCCAGTACATCTTTCACTATCTCAAAAATGTCGTGGATATCACAAAAACTGGGAGATCCAGAATAATTGCTGCAGTTTTTTGGAAAACTTCAATTTTACTTCTTATAATACTTTTCTCAACAATTATAACTTTAGTATTTTCATAGAAGACGAGACAGCGTGTTTCCTTTTTACTATATCACACGAAATTTGAAAATGAGTCTTATAACACTCACTTCATTTGATGCACCATGACTATATCACCAAAAATACGAAAAAAAATCCTTCAAAACCTCTCTTTTGCGATTCATTCGGGCCAAAAAATATATGTAATGAAACTTTTTACTTCTCTGGCAAACATTTTCTGAGAAACAAAAACCAGTTTGACTAAAAAAAGTAAAAATATTTAAATTTCAAAAATGATGGCTGATCTTTGATTGTGTCAATTAGGAATTTAAAACTTGAAAATCAGAGGGCAAGGCCAGTAGACCGCCACTGGATATTATAATGAGGAATGCATGACTTAATGTCACAGGCTTCTAATACGTTTTACTGTACTGAATGTTTTAAAGCCAAGAAGAGGAAAAAGCCCAAAAATTTGACACAAGAATGGAAATGGTATCAAAGAGAATAGTAACGAAATCATAGGAAGAATGTAATTATAGCAGGAATATTTTAGATATTGAAGGCTGATAGAGTAATTGCAACTACTATTTGATACCTCCTTACTGGCTTATTCCACACCTGAAAGTTAAACAGGGGAAACCAAGAATTACTTCGCGCCCGAAGAATAGAAGAAACTAAGATTGAATAATGAATGAAACAAAATTAAAAACTGACATGATTAAATTTATAATATGAAATGTATGCGGAACATCGTATCAAAATATTGTATTAGATAATTATACCGATGAACTCTTCTGAAACTTGTTCTTTTAGTATCACTTCCTGGTCCCGTTTTTTTTTCTTTTGTGGCATAAAACTCCAAAAAAGAAAAAAAAAGAAAAATGTAATTAATTTTTAAATCAAAGTCTCGGATAACACTATTAATATTATAATAAAATAATCTACACATAAGCGAAATAGATAATTGGTAAATTTTGTCTAAAGCGCTCTACTCACTTGCGCGATCCGTTTGTCTGGTCCGTCTTGCACGACCAGCAAAGAGAGACGCCGTTATGTAAGAAAAAAAGATAGATATACCGCTAACTCTATTTTGCTCGTTTCTTTCTTATATATACGTCTGTTCTGCTGGCAGGGGATGATGATTTCTTACATAGACGTCTGTCTCTGCTGGTAGGGGATGATGAAAGGTGTGTAAAGGCTTTTAGTATTACCACGCAAAGTTTAATGTAATTTTTAGTGAAATGAATGTTTTGTACACACTATAGGAATGAATCGATAATTGATAATAAAATCACATCGTAAGGTGTTTTGATACCGAGGTCATCCGGTTTATTCTTTATAAGAAAAATCGGTAGCGGTCAGTACATATGGCGGTGATCTAACAAACACACTGCATGAAATCACCCTTTAAAAAAAAGTTGATAAATATAAACACTTCTTCATTGACTCGTTTTGTCGAAAAAATAGGATATTTGACTGATGTTGGTATTTTTTGTAATACTGTTTTAAAAGTATAGAGTAGGTTTAAAAAAACTTTATGATGAAAAAAATAATGCATATAATAAACAATTAATCAAAACTTCTAAATAGGAAAAAGTGTATCTTTTTTGTTCATTAAATTGAAAAAGTTATTATAAATTTAGTTTCCACGCAAAAACATTAGAAAATTATAATATGCAATGTATAACTTAAACGCAATATTTAACGAGATGCTAAAAATATTTAATAAACTCCCTTATAATGAATGCTAAATACTGAGCAGTGACGTCATAAACCAGTTGTGCTTTGTATGGGGCGTTTTCGCACGAATCATGTTTCATTAGTTTTTAAGTCGTTATAACTTTGTAATGAAAAGTTCTAGGTACGATATATTTATTTTAATAAATTTTAATGTTATCACCTAATCTATTTTAATAATAAAAAAACATAGTTAAATACCCTATTATCTCAGCTACTTAAATTTTTAAACAGAAGTTAATTTTGCTCAGGCTGTGTATTTGAAACCCAAAAGTGGTCAACGTTATTAACAGCCTGTATAAAACGTAGTTGGAAGTGGATTTACAGCCTCTGTGAAGCTGAGTACTGCGGTGGTCGAGTGGTATATTGGTAAGTGGTAACGAGATTCTCATCAACTGAATACAATGCCATAGTAAGACTTCTTTGGGAGATGCGTATATGGTGGTGATGGTCGATTTAACACGTTGACGACGAGGGATAGATGTGGTAAATTGTTCGCGCAATTTTAATGATGATATCTTCTATCCTTTTCATTAAATCTAAATAATGAAAAATAATACACTTTGTACGTGAGCCACATTCACTTGCATAAATTCCTCAGATTGTAAAGCCTAGACTCTTGAAATTTGACTCTTCGTACAGACTTATCAAATTTCCGGTATTATAAATCTTGAAAACTATAAGTTGCCAGAATCAGAAGAGAATTTTTCAAAACTTAATTCCTCAAGGTGCAAGAATGGAGAAGGAGCATAAAAGTTAGAATGATGTTGAAAAATGAAAGTTAGATAAATGTAAATTGGTACACTCCTAGATAGAAATAAAGAAATATCTGTTTCAAATCCGGTAGTTGACTCATTATAAATTTTGATATTTTTCGTGCAATAACGTGAAATATAAGTTGTCTTGAAAACAATTCAAAAATTGCTTGAAAAATAAGCCAGTTATAGGCTTCTAAATTTGAAGATACGGACGGAGTTAAGTATATCCTTCTCTCTTTTCCACTTGTAGAATGTAATGTGCAATATTAAAAATGACCTCACAACATAGTATTGCCGTTCTTGTCTAAAGGTTAAATTTAAACTTTTATAACTCGGTCAATATTTAAGATTATTTAAAAAAATTGTCACTCTTCATCAGCTTGTACCTTGAAATTATGATTAATGAAATAAAAAAAATTAGTCAAACACCCAATTATTCAAAAATTACTAGTAGTAAATAATTGTTAAATAAGAAAGCGAATGAAATAAAATGCTCCCATGGTCTCTCTTTGCCTAGACATAACCAGGACAGGCGGTTAATAAAATACGTAGGTATTAAAACAATCTGTAAAAATCAAGCACGAGTAGAAATCACACTATGAGCGTTCCGTATTTATTTAGGCATTTATAAACATTTACTGTTACATAATATTTCTATTAAACTTATTTACAAAATTATTTACAAAATTTTAGTTTTTCAGAACGTAAATATATTGCCTACTAAAGACACAGGCGTATTAAAAAAAATTCTACATCAATAAAAAAAAATCATTAATTTTTTTATTTGTGCTGTAAGACCTTCCATTATGCCGACTTCCAAGATTGTAGATCGACCGGAAGTACCTAATAGGTTTTAATCACCAGTGACTAAAACTATGGTAAAAATGACAAATACTCTTTAAAGAGGCATATCTTTTTGTTTTGTGAATCGAAAAACTAGAAATGTTTGCAGCAAGTAAAGTTATAGTACTCAAAATAAGATGTTAATTTCAATTTTATATCTCAAGCCATTTCTGTGAAAAGAGCTTTGACAGACATAGGGATGGATGAACGGACAGCCAAATGATCATATAAGGGTTTGGTTTTTTTTTTTATTTTGAGAAATGAAACACTGAAAATGTGAGAAAATTCCATATTTTCATAAAACTACTAAAACCTTGTTTCAATCACCTCAAATATCGATGAATTTTTTAATTATTCATTTTCGGTGTTTATTTTATATCACAGTATTTGGAATTCTTCACAATTAAGACATTTGAAACTTTTTAAACTTCGTGTATATTTCTTTCAATTGAATCCGATTTCAGGATCATAAGCTCATTTGACATAAAGGATTTCATTTCAGTTTATGTGTTTATTATTGATATATCTTATTGTACGGGTCGTACAATCAAAAGGACACAAACGCTTTCCAAAAGACCTTTAAAAAAAGCTTTATTTACATGTAAGGTAGAGAAAAGTGCTTGGTTTCCACATGCATCAAAAATGAAACTACTTTATTCCTCATGATTATGAAGATAACATAGAAACTCTTAAGATAATTTACAATATAAATAAAACTACATCTATCTGCATATATTTATATCTATTAATTTATAAATTCAAGGTACTAAATTGATTTCGCTTCAGTTTTTATCATAATATGGTCCATTTATTTTGGAATATTTTTGTCCATAAAATATTAATATTTAGTTTGATATTAACATTTATATCCATATTTAGAGGTTAAGAAGCCATGTTAATATTTATGAGGCAAGTCCTAGGATGTGGCAAACGGAAATGCGATACTAAGCTGCTAGAGAGAAACTCACACTATCATTAATATTTAAAACCACAATTTCCATATACTGCTCGTTTACTAAAATAAATGCAATTGACATAAAACCTTCGTGTTCCCCTTACTCACTCTGTCTCATTTTTTCTGGCGTTTCTTCCTCTCTCTATCCAAATCTATCATTTGCTCGCTCTTCCTATTATAGATGAGTTTCATTTTTCGTTACGCTCTCATTTCTCAACATGTCCATATTTCATTACCGTGGCAAAAGAAGTCTCAGTTCAATATGACAAATTAAAAATAAACTAGGTGCATTTCAATGACGTCATAATCTTACCATTTCTTCATCTACATCAAAAGTTTAGGGTAGGCAAATTAATATAAAAATACCACTACAATTAAAAATAGCTACCATAACTACAAATACTATTTCCCAAACGCTATGCCATTGTAATGACAAATAGTATTTCTGAAACCCTATATCACTACAATGAGAAGGGGTATTTCTCAAAGCTATGCCAATGTGGCGACAAATAGTACTTCTCAAACCTTTGCTACAATAACTTCAAATAATATTTTTCAAAAGGTATGCCACTAAACAACAAATAGTAATTCTCAAATTCTGTACCAATATAACGACAAATAGTATTTCTCAATCACAACGCCGCTAATATGACAAGTAATATTTCTCAAGAGATACCCCATCATAACAACAAATAGTATTTTTCAAACTCTATACTACTATAACGACAAATAGTATTTCACAAACACTACGCCACTATAACAACAAATAGTATTTCTCAAACGCTATGTCACTATAACAACAAACAGTATTTCACAAAGGCTACGCCATTATGACGACAAATAATACTTCGCAAACGCTACGCCATTATGACGACAAATAATATTTCTCAAATACTACGCCACTATAACAACAAATAGTATTTCTCAAACGCTATGCCACTATAACAACAAATAGTATTTCTCAAACGCTACGCCATTATGACGACAAATAATATTTCTCAAACACTACGTCACTATAACAACAAATAATATTTCTCAAACTCTATGCTACCATAACAATAAATAGTATTTCTCAAGCGCTACGCCACTATGACGACAAATAATATTTTGTCAAATATCACGCCACTGTAACAACAAATAGTAGTTCTTAAACACTACGTCACTATGGCGACAAATAATATTTCTCAAACCCTATGCTACTATGACTATAAATAGTATTTCTCTAACTCTATACCACTAAAATGACAAATAGTATTTCTAAAACGCTATGTCACTATAAATACAGATAGTATTTCTCGAACTCTACACCACTATAATGACAAATGTATTCCTCAAACGCTATGCTATTATAACAACAAATAGTATTTCTCAAACGCTATGCCACTGTCACGAGAAACAGTATTTCCCAAACGCTATGGCGTTATAATGACAAATAGTATTTCTCAGAAACCTTGCAATAGTATTTTTCTCTAATTTTAAATTAAGTTCTCTCCGAACCACAAAGTTTCATAGTTTATGAAAATTATTTTTAAAAAGAGAGGGTTGCAATTTTCTTTTTTTGTTTAAATTGTTAAATTTTACTGGCATTCACGCCGTAAACAAATTATTTCAGTTAACTTGAATGTCCCTGAAAATTGTTATTCAGCATTTTAGATTGCCTTAATTTTTTGCATTATGAAGCTATAATGCAAAAATTTAAGGCATTTTTAAATAATGCATAAAGATTTTCAGAAACTTTCAAGTTAACTGACTCAATTAATTAATTTGGTTGTTTGTTTCAAGTAGGAGCCGATGTTAAACTAAAATGTTATTATGACATGATATAAAAGCTTTACAGCTTTAAAGCTTTACGCGCTATGAGATACTTTGAAGATTATTATGACTAATTTTAGAAAGAAATCAAAGCTGATTTCATTCTAATATTAGTCTAAATAATCTTCAAAATCTCTTACAACGTGTAAAGCTTTAAAAGCTAGAAAAAAGCATGTCGTAATAACATTTTAGTTTAACGTCAGCTTTACTTGAAATAAACAACAGGCTGTTACTGGCAATCTTTGTAGATATTTAAAAAAAATCTTAAAATTTATTCAAAATTAGTAATTCAGTTTTGTACCAACTTATTTGAAGAAAATTAAGAATAGCTTAAAATAAATTATAACCACAAGTTATTAATAATATTTATTAATTTTTAATTATTAATAGTATTTATTATTTTCTCTAAAATTATAATTACTTTCTCTATATTTTTTTCAAGAATGAGGTTAATATTTAATACAATTTAAAAAAATTACACTTTAATGTACAGACAACCGTTCTGTTTTTATTATATTGTTAGTTGTCGCCGTGATATATTGAATTCATCATAAGGCAAACTTCCTTTAACGGCACGGCGCACCGTGGACCCCGGTTTCCTGGCCGTTTATTGAGCGGGGCTGGACTAGTGTCCTGGTTGACTGTAAGATATTGCTTTCGAGCGATAAGTCCACCATATGTATAAATTAATGATACAAGATATAAAGATACATTAAAGAACATAAAGAAATAATAAATTGATATATTGCTTCAATCAGTAATTCAAAAAGTCATGTCAAAAATATTCATAGTTTTAATTTACAACGATTCACTGTATTGCCATAAAAATAATTATTTTTAATTTAAAATGAACAACAGTTTAAACAGACGTCAACGTACCACCAAGTGTTAACGCATCACGCTCTAAACAACGCCATTCATGTTAATTTAACAAAAAGTACGTATAATACACAAATTTATCATCCCATACCGATCTTAAGGCCGCACACACACCGAGCGCGCCTCGGTATAAGTGTTAACACAATCCTCGTCCATTGTTCAGTAGCCGGCCCGTCCGCGTTTGTCTAACACAGACATTTAACCAAAACAATGATGTCGATTTAACTGCAGTATTTGAAAAATGTTAAAATTGTGTTAAATTTTATAAAAATTTAATAACTAATTGTTGGTGATATCCGTATATGCAAACAACGAAAATACTAGCATTTAATAGTGAATAATTTAATATACAAAATTTGATAATTGGATACATGATAAATATAAAAAAAAACCTAAATCAAAAATAAAAATTACAAGAAATTAAAAATAATTTCAATAAAAAAATAATTTTTTCATACAGTGATAAACTGTTCATGCTTTTTATACATGCTTGTGTGGAAAGTGCCATTTTCATAAAAAACCTTTAACGGAACCGGAAATATTGTAATCTTTATTTCAGGACGTCAAATGTATATTATAAATCGAAATATTATATTTCTTATAAATAAACAAGCTACACAGTTTTTATATTTGAAAATTTTTGAGAATAAGCTCTCCGAATTCGAAAATATTTTAATTTTTTTTATTAGTAATTTATACTCTGAGCACTAATTAGGTTAAATTCAACAATCGTGTATTTGACTCATGAATAATTAAAACTTAATTTCGTCAGCAAAGAAAAAAGAAATAGGATTGTTAATAACGATTTAAAACGAATGATTTTTATAATATGCAATTAGTCTAAATATTATTAAGAATTATTTTCAAATATATTGTCAATACTTGTATTTATATAATGAAAAAAACGACGTACCCATTTTCTCTGTTTATCTAATTTCTGAAAATTATAAATTACTTATTTGTGGATACTAGTTTTCTTGGAACATATTTTCCGCCTTTAAAATTGTTTAAAAATATTGTCTAGACCGTACGTAGAGGATTATTTATAAACGGCATTGATATTAATATTATCTAAGCAATTCCTAATGGATTGAGGAAATGGCGTAACACGGAGCGCACAGCATTTTCGTTAATAATTCCATAATTCTATTCAAACTTAGATTGAACGCGCTACCTGCATTCATATCATGGGAAGTTAAAGTGATTGTTAAGGTCTAAACAATTTAACTTGAGATTAATGGCACGTTAACAATCCGCAATAATACAAGTATCCGCTGTACGTTTTGTTGTTGTTGTTGAAGCTATGCAAATTTTTAGATTTCACTATGCCCTATTGTTGCAGAGTGCTATACGAATCGCGAGGCGCAGTTAAATTGTTGTTAAATAGTTGTTAATTTAATTTATTTTCCTTATGTTAACTGGCATGTAAAAAATAACTGATAACTTTTGTGTATGTTATTTTTTATTACTAAAACTCATGTTTTTCTTGAACAGATTAAAAATCAACGCATAAAATGCTTTAAAAATTATGATATCATTAAGGAACTAAATAAAACTAATTACAATTAAAATGTCGTTAATGACTTTTGCTAATCGGTTATGTGTTGTTTTGTTTCTTATGGTGTTAATTTATAACGTCGGTTTTGTATCCTCCAGTAGACCTAGAGTTATAGTTGTTGAAGATGCGAAAGGTAAGTTTTCTTGTTTTCAGCATGTAATTATTATTTGAAAGTAATCTAGTTCAACTGTTAGTCAACTGTTACGAAGTTTATAAATTTATTTAAATTCTAATTTATAATAGACGAATAAAAATCACCTTATTTCGGAGTATCTCCACTATCGAACTATTTGCAGTTTTGTATCTTTATATTTAGGATTTCTTTAGAAACTTGTTATCTTCCCCAAGTCAATCTGCCTTTTCTAGAAAAAAAAATGTGTCCAATAATTTCCAAATTAAAGTTAATGGAAAATTAGTTTCTGTCCATAAACCGTTTCCAAATGTTTGTTAACTTTATTTATTAAGGAAACATTCATTAAAAAATTACCTATATCCTAATAATAAGTAGATGAAGCACCAGAAAAATATGGAGCCGAGTTAAAAATATTTTATTTAAATATTAGAAAAATTGGAGGAAAATTAACTTTGGGGTTGAAAGTTATCAAATATACTTCCACTTGTTACTTGATAAATAATATGAATAAATATTTTGCCTCTTCCGACTCTGTTCGGGTAGAAATCTGACTATAAATACATTTAGTTTTAATCGTTTTTTTTTATATAAAAATTATAAATGGTTATTTTTTAATTGTATTTTCAAGAGCCTTGTTATATGTTCTGTGCTTTAGTCGGGTACGGAACTCTACGGCTCGAACTTATAATATGATAATGCTTATAAGAAACAATCTTCAGGAATATATATATATATATATATATATATATATATATATATATATATATATATATTGGATTTTTTTTGTACTACATTGTTGCATATAATTATTTCAAATATAATTTTGTAGTCATAATTATTTAGATCGTTTAAATGAATATACTTCTACAGTATAAATTTGCAAAAAAGAATTCGTCACAAAAGACAATCTATAATAATTAGTCATATCCATCCTGGAATTTTTTTTGTAGATTACGTTGCTGTATATAATTATTTAAAACATAATTCTGACGTAGCCATAACCATTCCGATCGTTTAAATCAATAATACTTCTACAGTATAAATTTGCAAAAAAAAATTTGTCACAAAAGACAATCTATAATAATTAGTCATATCCATCCTGGAACTTTTTTGTAGATTACGTTGCTGTATATAATTATTTAGAACATAATTTTGACGTAGCTATAACCGTTCCGATCGTTTAAATAAATAACACTTCCACAGTATAAATTTGTAACAAAAAATTGGTCATAAAAGACAATCTATAATAAATAGTCATATACATCCTGAAACTTTTTTCTACGTTATATTGTTATATATAATTGCTTAAAACATAATTTTAATTTAGCTATAATCGTTCAAATCAATATTATTTCCATAGTATACATTTGCAACAGAAGACTAGTCACAAAAGACAATCTATAATAATTAGTCATATATATCCTGGAACTTTTTGTAAATTGCATTGTTGCATATAATTGTTTGTGATTTAATTTTTATGTAGTTATAACCGTTTAGATTGTTTAAATCAAAATACTTCCACAGTATAAATTGCAACAAAAAATTAGTCACAAAAGACAATCTATAATATTTCATTTTATACATTTTGAAACTTTTTTGCAGATTACATTGTTGTATATAAATGTTTTAAACGTAATTCTGACGTAAATATGACTGTTTATAACTTTTACTCAATAATACTTCCATAGTATAAATTTGCAACAAAAAATTAATCATAATATAGTCTATAATAATTAACAACATATATTAGTTTTATAGACATTCATGCTATCTGGATTATGTTCATATAACTAATAATTTAATGTAGTTTTAGTTATTTTTTAAACTTTATAAAATTAGTACATATTATTAAAGTTTAATGTAACAACATCTGATTTAACTCTTTAACTATTTTTAGTTGAAACTTGTTTCAGTTGCATTCAATACTATAAAGCAAATATATAGTTAAAGAAAAAAGTTAACAATTATAAATTTCTATTTAATTGTATTCTCGTAGGATATAAAGAAACTTAAAAAAAACACTACTAAGCACGAGTTGAACTCGCACTACGAGGTTTTGGTACACGTTTAGGCTCTTGTAAACAATTATGGGTATACAGGGTAAACTAAGCAAAGAGTATGCAAATTTCATTGTTTCATTCATTAAAAAACAAACTTGCATAATAAAAAAAATTCTTGGACATAAAGTCAGCAGTTTTCTGAGGATAAATTTAAAAATAATAAACAGTTGTCAAAAATGCTTAACTAAACATCAGTAAATGCGACTGGTAAGTCCGCAGTAGTAAAATTCATAGAGGAATCCATTCCTGAAACAGATTATTGGTATTCATATAGCCAGAATCAGAAACTAAAATTACAGAACCTTCTGGGATACCATTCAAAAGTTCAGTCTTCTTATGTTTTCACAGAAATATTATAGCATGGTGAAAGATATCATCTTGCTGGGCTCATAAAACATATAATGGTAATTGTTTGACTTCTCTCGGCTGATGATATTTGCCTAACGTTTTTTTGGATCCATAAACCTTTTGGCAATTTGTTTGGTATATTTTTTAAACCAATTTCGTCCATTTTGTATATGTGATTGCCATTGAACTGGTGTTTTTTCAATCAATACTTGTCGATGTTAAAAAAAAGTTACTTATACTCCATCATAACCAGCTGCCCGAATTAAACTGATTGTTTCAGGCTGACGAAGACTTTAACCGTGTTTTTCAATAAAATCCTCCATCAAGAACTTGCTTGCTTGTTGTTTTTGATTATTAAACCTTTAAGCAATGTTTTGTTTTCCAGCAAAATCTATCTAAATCTTTTTTGATTAACCCATAGAATATCTTTCCAAATATTTACGAAGATCAACCGGAGACTTTTCTATATTATTACAAAATGTTTTCTCAAATAGTCTAAATTAAATGGATACAGAATTAGCCTTAAGTTGTTTACGAAATACAGCTTCATTTATTCCTAGTGCTCGAACTACATCTAATTTTGTTTTTCCTTTTTCAATTCTTTCTTTCATAACTATTAATATTTCTTCATTTGAAAATCGGTTTTATCACTTTTTTGTATCGTCCTATCTTTGACTTGCAAATAAACACAATTAATATATACATCCATCTATCAGACTATCGCTTTCTACTTTCAGCTTTATAGCAAATATTAGTTATACATTCTCTTTGGAAACTGGTTTTTACCAAAGGGGTTTTTTTTTGTAAAATGAAACGCGTAGCATACGTGGTTTTGATAGATAGCCTAACGAAATACGAGGGTTGTTAATATGAACGCCGATTAATATTGAACGTATCAATTCATAGCAAGTTTCAATACTTTTCAAACTGGCTTTGAAAATGTTTAGCAAAAATGCAAATTTCCCGTATTTTTTTATTTTAAATGACAGAATATAGATAAAAAATGTCGCGTTTAAAAAATTAATGCTTGGATTTGATTATTTCATTAGAAAAAAAATGATTTTGCCGCCTGTCAGTTTGTCGTCAAACATAAATTTCATAACCTCTCTACGCGATCTGTTCTGGGCATTTAAATATTTTTATTTTTTTATATCAATTCCTGTTTGTATATGCAAATTTGGTGTTTAATGTACCTAAAAATGGCATTTAAGTCGGGAATTCATAACTTACACTTTCCTGGAAAACCACACTTTTGTTTGAGAACTATTTCAAATCACCTTTTTTAATAAAATAGTTGCGACCTAGCCCAAAATTGGAACGAACTTAATTTTTTACCTATATTCTTTTATTTCAACCAAGAAGAACTTTTTGCTAAAGCATACTTGTTCCAAATCTATAAAATTTATATCAAAACACAAATTTTTGAAATATTTTGGATTTACTAACCGGTACAAAACTACGAACGATTATCTCACACAAAATAAAAATGGCTGGTGATCGACACAAAATGTTGTCATATTAAAAAAAAATATGTATTTCAAAATAAAGGCAGTGGATATTCTTTGGTTCTGCGAGGTCCTTGCTTATTTTCCCCTAGTATTGCTTTTAAATTATTTACAAATATTAATTTTTCACAACGTAAATTTATTGCCCCTTATGTTTTTGACAAGCGTAGAACATGATACATATTTAAAAAATGTGACATCTAGAATCATAGCTATAGTTTTCCTATGGTCTTAGCGTAGGCTTCTATTGTTTTATTTTAGGTTGAGTAATTTCGGAAGACATTTACAGAGGTTTATATATATTTTTTACCTATTTGCCGGTGTATTTCGACGATATGTTACCAAAAATAACCGAAAAATAAATGTTTTTGGTGCCCTAGTAACTATTTCTTTCAAATCATATATTCCCCATCTATATATATGGAATTACAAAAAATTCGAGTACTTAATTTGTCACTCCTAAAATTTCCCTTTGAATATTTTTATATATTAGCTATTGAGGTAAGTACGGATTAAAAGATTTTATTAGAAGCCAAATTACAAGTTTCTTCGTCGAACGCTTACTGAGCAAAACGGCGGTGATAGACAGACAGATAGATACGTAAATGATCTTATAAGAGTACTGTTTTTTCTTTGAAGTACGAAATCCTAAAAAGCATACGTTTTTATAGTAGACTATGAAATTTCTTTTTTATAAAAAAACTTGCATTTGTAAAATTCTTTTCGCCTGCAGCGAAGTTCTTCATTTACTCAGTTGTTAGTGATATATTTAGTTAAGGTAGTTGGCGTATAAAATGCGTTGTCGACGAAATTCGCTGAATTTTTTATATATTATTCAAACTATTAATATCTAACTTTTATAAATATTCGTAGAAGCATTAAAGAGGGGTTAAATAAAGCCCGTAATTTTTTTTTGGAATTTACTCCTTAAGAATCGATTTTCAAATATGATGCCGTGCATGAAGAGTAAAATCAGAAGTTCAGAGCGAACGACGTTCAGAGCGTTAAAAAAGTGTAAGTGTTAGGTTCTGATCGTACGAAGTTCAGAACGTTAAAAAAAGTGTAAACGTCAGCTGGACTCTCCGCGCAACATTTCTGCGCATCTTTAGAGTGAGATATTTATGTTTATTTTGCATTTTCTTATAGCGTAATCGCAATGACGGAGTGTGACACACATATTGGCATTTTCTTATAGCGTAATCGCAATGACGAAGTGTGACACACATAGTTTACCATGGTTCGTTTATATCAAGATATAATCAATAAATGTCATTATATGTGAATATTTGGTATCTTTTATCCTACAAAATTAAAAAGTCTCTTTTAATCTTAACTTCTTAGTCTGACGTTACTAAATGTTTTTAATTTTGTTGTATAAATTTGATCTTGTTCATTTGGGTTTTACTTGAAAATAATTATATTGTCAGCATTTTTTTATTAAAGAATTTTCCATTTCCATTTAATGATATTGTTATTTATATTTATATACAGTGTTACTTATTTTATACACACCAAGACAATCATACTTAAGGAGTAAATTCCAGTCGCGCGTCGGAGCTGACACGTACAATTTATGTGGGTTTGTGGTTTTGAAAGGGCTAATTACGAGGAATACAAAAACATTTGTCTTATTATTTAAAATTGCATTTTTAAAATTTTATTTTAAAAAAATGTAAAAATAGGGAATTGTTCTTCTCAGATCATCTAATTTTTGAAATATGAACCGTGCTTTTACGTGGATATTCACGTTGTGAAAAATCAATATTTCTAAATCATTTAATGGCTTAATATTTGTAGTTTACTATTTGTAACATCTAAATACAGTACGAAACCCTCGTAGTATGAGTTCATCTCGTTACAGATTTATTTTTAAAGTGTGTGTAGGCTACAATTATATGATACACTAATGGTGTGTGTTTATCTTAAACACTTTATACTTCTTATTATAGAAAGGTTCAAATATAAATTTGATTTTTTACCTGCAAATATTATTTGAATGTCTTGCAACCTTTCTATAATTTGTGATGCTCCTGATTTTAAAAAGTGTGTGTAGCATACAATTATATGATACACTAATGGTGTGTGTTTATCTTAAACACTTTATACTTCTTATTATAGAAAGGTTCAAATATAAATTTGATTTTTTACCTGCAAATATTATTTGAATGTCTTGCAACCTTTCCATAATTTGTGATGCTCCTGATTTTAAAAAGTGTGTGTAGCATACAATTATATGATACACTAATGGTGTGTGTTTATCTTAAACACTTTATACTTCTTATTATAGAAAGGTTCAAATATAAATTTGATTTTTTACCTGCAAATATTATTTGAATGTCTTGCAACCTTTCTATAATTTGTGATGCTCCTGATTTTAAAAAGTGTGTGTAGCATACAATTATATGATACACTAATGGTGTGTGTTTATCTTAAACACTTTATACTTCTTATTATAGAAAGGTTCAAATATAAATTTTATTTTTTACCTGCAAATATTATTTGAATGTCTTACAACCTTTCTATAATTTGTGATGCTCCTGATTTTAAAAAGTGTGTGTAGCATACAATTATATGATACACTAATGGTGTGTGTTTATCTTAAACACTTTATACTTCTTATTATAGAAAGGTTCAAATATAAATTTGATTTTTTACCTGCAAATATTATTTGAATGTCTTGCAACCTTTCTATAATTTGTGATGCTCCTGATTTTAAAAAGTGTGTGTAGCATACAATTATATGATACACTAATGGTGTGTGTTTATCTTAAACACTTTATACTTCTTATTATAGAAAGGTTCAAATATAAATTTGATTTTTTACCTGCAAATATTATTTGAATGTCTTGCAACCTTTCTATAATTTGTGATGCTCCTGATTTTAAAAAGTGTGTGTAGCATACAATTATATGATACACTAATGGTGTGTGTTTATCTTAAACACTTTTTACTTCTTATTATAGAAAGGTTCAAATATAAATTTTATTTTTTACCTGCAAATATTATTTGAATGTTTTGCAACCTTTCTATAATTTGTGATGCTCCTGGTTTTAAAAAGTGTGTGTAGCATACAATTATATGATACACTAATGGTGTGTGTTTATCTTAAACACTTTATACTTCTTATTATAGAAAGGTTCAAATATAAATTTGATTTTTTACCTGCAAATATTATTTGAATATTTTGCAACCTTTCTATAATTTGTGATGCTCCTGGTTTTAAAGAGAACTATCTCAGTATCGTAGCTTGTTTTTGGTTTCAAACCTATTGATTTCTATGCAATATTTGGTATCAAAAATTGTAAAAAAATTCTACTTGAATTACTAGAGGGAATGTTGCATTGTTGTGCAGTTCGGGGCTTTATTACTTGTAGTATCCTCAAAATGATAAAGGAAATTTAGTAGGATGGTTCAATGAAAACAATGGAAATAGAGTCTGTTAAATGAACATCCGATTGACTACGAATCGTGATTGATCTCAGTGGAAGGAACAAAACGAAATATTTTCAAACTCGTCTATGACATCTCGGAAAATTTTAAACCTATGTCCTGTAAAAACCGAAGAAAAACTTACTGTTTATAATTACAACATTTTGAATAAATTTGGCGTTAATTTTGTAGAAATTCATTATCGTTAAATTTTTATTAACAAGTTAATGAAACTACGTGATGTAGTGTTATTTCTATTTCTGATGTAGCATTATAACAATATCTTCAGGTGGGCAGTTTGTAGAGATTCTCTTCAAATTGCCCATCTGAAGATGTTGTCATACAATTGAAAATAGGTTGCGGTTAAGAATTTAATAAAGTAGAAATAATAACTACATCGCATAGTTTCATTTACCCGTTAATAAAAATTTAGTTAATACATTTTATTTTTACATATAATCGGAAATAAATTTGTTGTGTTTGTTAATGTAAACAATGGATTTTTTTTATTGTCTGTTCTTACTGAGCCGTTATTTCATAACAGCCGTCAGAAATTTTAATCAAATGTTTTAAAAAAATTATTATATGTTTTTATATTAAAGACTGAATTTGCTGTAAATTAAATTCGAAATGTTGCTAAATGAAATTTTTATTAAAAATCTGTCTAGCTTTAACTTCAGGCAGCTCTGTATTGGGCAATTGGGATGCTTAATCCCTATAAGAATGCTATTTCTTTTTATCGAATTCATCTTAAGATCATAAATTTCTTTATCCATATGCGAAATTATTTTCACGAAACGTGGTCGATGTTCAGTAATAATATTAATAGAATTTACTTTTCCAAATGATACGTACCAGCTGACGTAGGCCATAAGCTTGAACTTATACCATTTTATTATAAATCGAAACTTTGAACTAAAATTTATTTAATATGACATTGCACAGTACCAACTCTGACCACCTGCAATTGGTATGAACTATTGCCTCTTCAAATCTCTTTTTGCAAGGATATAGCAGTTTTCAGACTATTGTTAGAATTCGTACTACCGAGAGGAGATTATATCAAAAGCTTTTACGCACATTTTTATTAAGCCCTTATTGTTGATGATGTCGTGAGTTCGATAATTGCTTTTTGAGTATATGGCAGTTAAAATCTTTCACCAATTATGTTTTGTGTGTTAAATTTTACGCAGGTGGCATTAGTGAATGAAATATAAGGAACAGTACTGTTTCTGAAGCGGTTGTTCTCATGAAAACATCGTTCGCGTATATCGAATTAAACAATATTTTTATTTTGAACCACTTAATTTGTTAGCAGTTTATATCTCATAAATTTAGACTAATGGTATAAGAAGTGAGATACATACGGTTTTGAAATGTTTGAAATATATCTTGCAAATGTCAAATTAATCAGTCGAATATGGTGGGTTAATTTTGCGCAAGTGCAATTCGCTACATCCGGTTATTACGAATGTTGGAGTAGTAATATTGCATAAACTACTTCCTTTTTTTCTTGAAAACGAGATCTAGATGCCGGTGCTATGTCTATTTTTAGTCGAGTAATTGAAGGCTGAATTTACAAATTTTTTAAAAAGTGTCGGTCGTTTGGGCGCGACTGTCTCCCCACTTGATTTTTAAAGGCATTTCTGTGGCAAACATTTATATCCTAAAGACATAATGTTAAATATATTTTTTATGAATGTACAATGACAGATTTTTTTAGAATAGATTTTTGGTTAATATTTAATCATCTTATAACATGCTACTATCCTTTACAAGCTACAGATGTTTGTCATCCACTAATTTATGATAATGGAAAGTTACTCTCAATTTTTTCAGGATTCTCCTGAAATATTCATACTTAACCGTGACGGTACCTAAACAGTTCATTTTTAACTGTTTTTGTTTATTTTAAATTATGTTTCTAAGTTTGAAAATGTATTATTTTAATTTTAATAAAATATTTTCAACCTTCCACTAACAGAAATTGTTTTATCTATTGTGACTGACTAAAAGAGATCTCTATTGTAATAATAATTCTGCAACATATATATCCATTTACATAAAGAATATATAAAAAAAACTCTGAAAAATAAATAATTAATTTTAATGTTATACTTAATCGTCATAAGGTTAAATCGTCTAAGTAAATCTAAGGTATATTATTGCTGCCAAATTGTGTACAGCGACAGTGGATACCCAAAACCCTAGATTTTAAATTCATCAATTTATTTATGCAATGAAGTCAATTTCAAAAATAATATTCATTTATTAAATTTCATTTTTTGAAGTATTTATCCACTTTAGTAAACTATTCAAATATTGAATATATTTGGCGTTAATTTTGTAGAAATTCGTTATTGACAATTAAATGAAACTACGTGATGTAGTATTATTTCTACTTTCTTTAAGTTCTTTACCACGATCTAGGTTTCGTTGTATTACAACATATTCAGGTGGGCTATTAGCAAAGATCTTACAGAATCTGTTGTAATACAATAAATATATAGTAATACAACGAAACCTAGGTCGTGGTAAAAAATTTGAAGAAAGTAGAAATAATACTACATCACGTAATTTCATTTAGTTGTAAACTATTCAAATTAATTTCAATGCTCTATTGAGCTTCGAATTTAATTTATACTCCAAATGAACCCTCACAGGACATTTACTTATCGATTCGTTCTAATTTAAAAATTAATGTCCTTTTTGCACGCAGGACACTTTTTATATATCTTCAATATTGAATTCGAAGAAAAGTTTAAAAATAATTGATATATATATATATATATATATATATATATATATATATATATATATATATATATATACCTTCTCTTGTTCATTTTCAAACTCCGCAATAGGAAAACTAAATCCTTGGATATCTTTGGATATCCTTTAATATTTCCAGATTTATGTTATACATCTATAAATATCGAAGAAAATTCAAAGATAACATGAAAGTTTGACTTATTTTTAATTAACAAATATTTTCGATCAAAGTGTCAAGTATATACACTTTATATGATAATTTGCACACTTTCCTACACAATAGAATTTATATACTTGCTACTAGTTTTTAAAAATATGTATTTTAAAAGAAACGATTAAAGTTACAAACCTTGTTCTTAATTTTTGATACAAAGCAATAGTCTATTCTAGAGCCACATTTATAAACTATATTGATTATATGTAAATTGCATTGCTATTCGTTGCTTAATCTCGACCGGACGTGAGTCAAGGTGTAAAAAATATAAATATTTTTAAAATAATTAATTACTCCTAATCTGTGCACTGTTACATAAGCTATGTTACTCTATACTGATTGTTAAGAAAATATTCTGATCGTAGTTTCCAATTAAACCACTGACGCAGATGTCCTTTGAAATTATTTAATTAATTAATTAACTTATTTATTTATTAACTTTTATGTACAGTACATGTGGCGGACTTATTGCTACATGAGCAATCACTTCCAGTCAACCATAAAAACTTGTGTTGAAATTTAGTTGGTAGACTGTAAGAGATTTTACAATGAAAATTCTTCATAACACATCAGACAAAAAAAAATTAAAAAGAATACAAAAGTAAATTAAAAAAGACAGAAAATATTAACATGATTTATGATGGGAAAGACACAAAGGAAAAGGTTTCAGGAGATGCAGGACTTTTTCACTAGATCTTTGAAAATATTTAGAGACGTGACTTTCCTGATGTCAGGATCCAGGTGATTCCAAATTTTTGCTGCTTGGACAGTGAAGGATTTTTCGTAAGTGGTAGAGGTATGTTTAGGAATAAGTAGAGTGAGTGAACTTTCAGATCGTAGCCCCAGGCCGTGAGCAGAAATGAAATCATCATCGCTACCTTGACCCCTTTCCGATCATTACAAATTAATAAATTTTGACTAAAGTAAAAAATTAAGATAATATCTTTTTTCATCGCCTTACTTTTTATAACAATTCATTGTTAACAAGAAAATATTTACTCTGTTTTACGCAGAAGTCTTGATGAGTTTTGTGTTTAACAATACAAAAATTAACAGTAAAAAATAACTTTCATAGTAAATTGGTAACGAATTCGGTTAATTGGTCTCCATGCAACATAACTTATATCCTTATGTTACAGAAGACATTGAAAAGATTTATCCGAAATATTTATTTTAAAAATTATAGCTAACATCATTCAGGCATAGTTGGATATAACTCCCTAAAAGGACGACGGGAATTTATTGAACTTATTTAAAATGTCCACAGTTATATTGACAACCAATATGTGTTGAAATTAATATCTTTCTTGCACTGGTTTATCATACGCGAGTGTATAAATATGCATTATTTCATATTCCGCATGCACGTACCAATATTCGTTTGCATTTCCCAATTTTCCGCGTTATTATATACTTAATACAATAACGGAGGCATTATCCCATCTCAACTTGTTTTCCTGTTCGATTCGTGATTTTAGATTGGAGGTCGTTATCTGATAAATATTATTTTATTTCGCATTCAATTGCTCAACGCATTGACATTAAATTGTAAGTTGAGCAATTAATTTAGTATAGAAATAAGTATATAATATTTGTGCATAGTTAACTTGAATTAGTTCACTGAAACTGTTAAATCAATATTGACAACGGGCGTTTTCTTTTACAGCATGTTATAGGAGAGTCTTGGCGGGTAGAAGAGCACTCAGGTCTCACGTGCTGAGGGTCCTACCACTGGAGACGCTGCAGAACTGCAAGAGGGAGTGCGCAGATGAAGTTAGGTTCCACTGTGAGAGTTTTAATTACCGGTAAGTTATTTTAACTGAGTATTCTTCTCTTTAACTGTCATAACAAGAGGATTGATTTAAAGCCACAAGCTATATAACAATATTAGTATCATTTTAATTATAAATCATCAAAACAAATCTGTGTGTATTACACAAAGTATAGAGATATGTTGGGTTAGCTAATGTATATATTTTCCAAAAAGAACAGACTTAAACTGTCGAAAACTTCCCATTTATGAAAACCCTTAGTCACGTAATATAATTTTTGTTTTGAATTTGGCCAGGATTTAAGTAGGATATATTTGACTTAGAAATTATGTTAACAACTTTCGTAAATGTTAAATATATTATTTGAAAATTGTGAGTTTGCTTTTGTCTAGCTACTACGAATATAAGCAAAATTACCATACTTCCTCTTTAAAATGAGCCTGAGATTGCTGCGTTATTCCTATTTCTAGCTGCCTTAATGAAATTTAAAATGTCTTTGGGAGGAACTGTCGCTCACTTGTGAGTGAAGTAAGTTGTTTGAAAAATGCAGGAATTGTTAAAAAAATATTTAATTTTCTGAAATAATTTATTTATTTATATATTTCATTAATAGTATATTGTGACAAATTTTATCATTGATTCGTTAAATAATATAAAAATCATAGTGATATTAAAGTTGTTATTGTAACAACCTATTTTATTTGGGAATGTGCAACTTAGATAGTTAAATTTTGATCTATGGTTATTTATGAAGAGAGACTTTTTTAGTGAATAGGATATGATTAGTATAGTCCAGGTGGGCAAAGGATATTATCTTTTTAGAATGTTAGATACTTAACTCACGCTTTTTTTATTTAAACATTTAAAATATTATAGGCAACTCTAATATAATATACAAAAATATGATATACAAAACTATATCTACAAAAAAGTTCAAATATAAATATTTAAAACCTACAGAAAAGGTCAAATATATGTATTTAAAATATACATTAAACTTTAATGCCATAGGTTGTTAATTTTTACTGTTTACCTGTTATAACATATTATCTGTATATGATCTTACCATACAATTACGTTATGAAAATCTACAAAAAAGTTCAAATATAAATATTTAAAACCTACTGAAAAGTTCAAACATATATATGTACATAAAATCTACATAAAACTTTAATGTCATAAGTTGTTAATTTCTACGGATTGCCTGTTATAACATATTATCTGTATATGATCTTACCATACAATTATGTTATGCAAATCTACAAAAAAGTTCAAATATAAATATTTAAAACCTACATAAAAGTTCAAATATATATATTTATTTAAAATCTACATAAAACTTTAATGCCATAAGTTGTTAATTTCTACGGATTGCCTGTTATAACATATTATCTGTATATGATTTTATCATACAATTATGTTATGCAAATCTACAAAAAAGTTCAAATATAAATATTTAAAACCTACAGAAAAGTTCAAACATATATATGTATATAAAATCCACATAAAACTTTAATGCCATAAGTTGTTAATTTCTACGGATTGCCTGTTATAACATATTATCTGTATATGATCTTACCATACAATTATGTTATGCATTAAAGAAACGAAACTGTCATAGCTATATTAAAATAATATGGAAAGGATTGTAATATGTATGGTTGATTTACCACAGCTATTCACTTATGACTATGCTATTCCATTTATTTCAACTGTAATATATCTTAGCCTATTGATTCATCAACATCTCGCATGACGGTACTTAACTAAATGACATTATTGTAAGATTTTCTTCGAAATACTTTCTCCCAAACGACTTCAAAATTTTAATCCGTTTCAAATTAAATTACACATTTGTCAAACTTTACTTCTGCCTATCTTTGATTATGGAGTTTTATGTTATTTTAATCTAAATGAATATTTACTAAATAAATTGAAACGACTTCAAAATCTGCTTATTCAATATATTTTTGGTCTTAAAATATTTGAGAGAGAATTACAGGTATACGATAACTCTTTGGTGCAACAGATGGAATTGGAAGAAACGTATTTCGGGCAACAATGTCTCTCATACGTTTAGTTTTTCTATGGTTCTCCTTGAGATTCGACGATGCCAAGACTCGAGAAGCGCGAAAAACAACAGATCGACTTTATTTAGTTTCGCTTTTTATTTCAATGATTTATTTAGAACTAAAGCCAAATGTATTTGTTCCGCATATCTTACAAAAGACGAATGTTAGCAGCTTACGCGTTGAAACAAAAAGGTCTAACTTACGTTGGAACATTACGTAAAAACAAGCGAGAGATACCTACAGGGTTTCTGCCTAAAAAACGTGCCTGTTGAATCTTTTATATTTGAATTAAACTTGAACAAAACTATAACACCGCATATGCCAAAATAAAATTGATAAGTTATCTTAGTATCATCGACGCATCATGATCTCCACAATCAAAAATGCACTCTTAAATCCAAGAATCGGTCGCGTCTAAATGGTTAATGATTCGTGACCGATATAATCTCCATAGTCTATGTTTTTTTTATAATATTGCCCGCAATTCCCTTTGCACCTTCACCTTATATCTATATTTCAACAGCTATCATCCCATAACCTTGAACTTCGTTTTAAGAATGGGTACACCCTCCTCATTTATTGAAGATATTATTATTATAAATGGGATAGTATGATCGCTCATTTATTTGTTTCTTTCGCTTTCATGCCTCAACTATTCATCCGATCTCTATAAAATTTCGCGTAGATATCGCCTGCGTCATGGAGGTGAATACAATTTAATTATCCCGGAAGGAAATTAAACATTAGCGTATTGTCCTTGCACAGAATTCATGCTAATCTTTACATCGTTTCGGTTGGGAAATTGCAAGGTTTGTGATGTGTTTAACCTTTTTAGCAATAATCGTATAACAAAGACCTTTTTAAATTACTAATTTAAATTATAATTTTTTTTTGATAGAGCAATTTTGACAAGATCGTCATTGTATATCTTATATAAACGATTTTTTAAAATATACATATATTAAAATTAAAATTAAAGCAACTATGCGCTTGTTCAGTAACTGGGACCCAAGTAGATAATGAACCAAATACTTAAAAATTTTAATTTATTGTTTGTGATAATACAATTTGAAATTAAATTCTTTGCGAATAAATGTAAAGTTTCTCATTTAAGAATAATAATACTTTCACTAGTAATAGTTTGTTTTTAATTATGCCATTATTAATTAGTATTCGGACGACCGCGGGTTCATAATCACTGGCGTGAGAACCTGCGGCCGCGCAAAGGGATCAAATGGAATATAAGACACAATACAATAGTCCAACCAACAGTTCAGATCGACAATTTAATACAGTTTAACTGTAGTCTTATTTGCGAGCAGTTATTTTTAAATATTAACAGAATAATTTGGGTATTAATTTGTCATCTACCCAGTAAGATCTCCCCAAAAGTTACAGATAACAACAATGACATGATTTTCAATAAGCAGGGGTTAATGTTCTTATCACTTGATTATTTGTGACACTATATTTAATGACCAGCACCTAAATTCTTGTTTTTTTCATTATTTCTGACACGTGTTTCAAAAGCGGTGTATATAATTTTTCACATAGTTTTCCCAAAACCCTTGTTCTTTGGTTACTTTTTTTTATTATTATATTGTTTTCACGTATATAAGAAGAGGATATCCAGTTCTTTTCCACAAATCGGTTATTTGAATTATTCATATCCGACATGAAAATGATCCATAAAAATGATGTCATTTCTTTGCTTTTGGCAGGATATTTAGCTTCTTTCTTAAAACATTCTTCTCTTTTCATTTTTTTATTCAGAAATTATTTTTTTTATTAACAGTTCGTAAAATTGCGTTCATAATTTTATTTGTAAAAATTACCTATATTGGTGGCGTTTCCGTGCATATGGACTGCATCTCTCGCAAGCACCATCATGAAACGAAGTTAGTACTCTGATTAAATTTGGTGTTTGATTTTATTCTGCTTTATCTTTAACCACAGAGTTTAAAGAATATGTAGATACACAAGGTTCTTTGATTCCACCTAGTCCTTTATTTGCAGCCCTCAGTATTACCCTGCTGCCTTAGTTTTCACGATTTTTTTATTTTTAGAGATTTCGATTACTCGAATATCCGTAAAACTCAATACGTAATGGTTTCATTAATATTTAAAAATAACTGCTCGCAAATAAGACTACAGTTAAACTGTATTAAATTGTCGATCTGAACTATTGGCTGGACTATTGTATTGTGTCTTATATTCCATTTGAATCCTTTGCTCGCCGCAGGTTTTCACGCCAGTGATTATGAACTCGCGGCCATCTGAATACTCATGAATAGTGACATAATTAATGACAAACTATTACTTGTCAAAGTATTATTATTCTTAAATGAGAAACTTTACATTCATTCGCAAAGAATTTAATTTAAAATTGTATTATCACAAACAATAAATTAAAAAATTTAAGTGTTTACTCATGTGCGTAAATACCATACATTTTTAATATACAGTTCATTATCTACTTGGGTCCAAGTTATTGAACAAGCGCATAGTTACTTTAATTTAAATTTTAATATATGTATATTTTAAAAATCGTTTATATAACAACATAAGTCTAACAAAAAAAGATATGCAATGACGATCTTGTCAAAAAAATTGTTCTATCAAACGAAAAATTTATAATTTAACTCCATACGTAATATATAATATTTTAGAGACCTCTTACCCAAGTTTTGCGGCAGAAGCATTATTTTTTTTTCTGTAAAGAGGCAAGAAAATGTAATAACAGATATGATGGTCTCATATTTTATTTATACACTCTAACTAGGGTTGCAAGTTGTCTCTCCTCTTTTTAGGGCAATCAGGGGTATTTTTTGAAGTAAAACTTTTTTACGCACGCTTGACTTGGGGAGTAAGCTGGTGAATGCGTGACGAGAGCGTTACGAAAAGTATGATCGGGCGAGGCGAACGGAAGTTGAGAGGGATATATAAGTTAATGAAGACAGAAAGAGAGAGAGTTACGTTTCGTATATTACTGTAGGAACAAGAGAAAGAGGTGCGAGCACACATTTTCTTTCTCTCTTTCTCTCATAGCAAGTTATGTTTCGTATATCTAAGACACAGTGCAAGCCTATTGTCTGTATCACACTGTAGGAGCAAGAGAGAGCAGTGCGGGCGCACATTTTATTTATCTCTTCCTCTCATAGCTAGTGCATGAAATATACATATATATATATATATATATATATATGTGTGTGCGAGTTTGCTAGCGTTACGCGAACGGTGATTTTGATTATTATTTTGTAATTTCATTTCGTTCTTGAACAATTTTATAAATTATTACTTTGTTCAATACATTAAATATTCTACGTTTAAAGCGAATAAAATTGTAAATTCATTTTAAAGTTCATATTTTGTGAATTTGAAGTTTTACTTCAGTCGTGTGGTCTAAAGCACACTCTTTTTTTTTAAATTACCGAGGTTTTAGAGAAAACAGTTTTCTATTATTTCTATATTAATTTAATCTATGGACTAATGAAAAAAATATCAGAGACTTTATCTTAAACTGTCGACACTAAATATAAATTTACAATGACTTGCCAATTTTTAAACTCTGTCTGAATTGTTGATTTCATTTTTAAAGTTCTTTATTATAAGTTTTACCTGTTGATTTAAGTTTCAAAGCTTGAATTAGGGATGTAGATTTGAATTTAATTTTGTTATTGTTTATGCAATCGACGAAATGTTTTTATTGTTCACAATAAAATGAAACTACGTGATGTAATATTATTTCTACTTTCTTTAAGTTCTTTACCACGACCTAAGTTTCGTTGTATTACAACATCTTCAGGTGGGCTATTAGCAAAGATTGCTAGAATTTTATTTAATATTAGTGTATAATTTTATTTAATATTTAATATTAATTTAATATTAGCAAAGAACTTTTGCTGATAGCTCACCTGAAGACGTTGTAATACAACGAAACCTAGGTCATGGTAAAGAACTTAATGAAAGTAGATATTATACTACATCACGTAGTTTCATTTAATTGTGAATAATGAATTCCTACAAATTAACGCCAAATATATTCAATATTCTTATTATTCCATATGTGTATAATTATTGGCATAAATTTTTGTTTGCGGTCAATAAGACAAAAAAGGTTTGATTAAGACAGAATAATTTGCTTGATAATATAAATATTACTACTGTTTTAATATAATATGAACGTTTATTTTAATGATTCAAGGTCATGAATGAAATAATCGGGGTATTAGTTCGCAACTAATAATTTTCTACAATGTTCTCGTATTAGGGTAATCCTTAATCTAACTAGTTTTTGCCAGCAGCTTCCCCAGCAATTTTCTTTCCTAGAAAATAGATTCAATCAAACCAGTTATAGAGTCATGATATAAGTATAATTTTGAAGATAATTTGCCAGACCTGATTTTAAGGTTTGTTTTGGTGCGGTGCGGTACGTCGTACGAATTATAGGGCGGTAGTATGAAATAAAATGCCGTAAAATAATTAACCCATGAATTCGACATATTATATAGAACATGTATAATATATGTCTCTAATATACTTTAGTATGACGAAATTGTTTTATAGCCTAAGAAAATATATACACGTCAGAAACAACCATGAACTTTAAGTATGGCAGTTCTGGTTAATGTAAATAGGCAAAGATATTAGCATAAAATATGAGCATGTTAAGATAACATAACATAAACGAGTTATGTTTAGTCTAAATTTATACTTTACTTATCTCAAAAGACCTCTTCCAGATTTTAAAGATACTAAATATATATTTTATTGTAACGATATTATGTTATAGACAAAGAAAAGCGATACACGTGAGGTACAATGGCAGACTTTAGTTGGCGGTTCTGGTTAATGAAAATAGATGAGAATATGGGCGTAAAGTAAAATGTGTTTTCCATAGCATAAATTTAAGAATAAAACCAGCTCAGGAAAATTACCAGGTCTGCAATTTTATTACTTATTTATTTAAGACCCAACTATTAATACCATGAAGGTAATAATTTATTCTTTTTTACGTGCTTCTTAAGGATGGACGCAGTTGTTGACCGAAGAACTAGGATGTCTTCAAAATCTCAAAAGCTTGTCTTCAAAATCTCGAAACTAGGATGTCCTCAAAATCTCAAAGGTTTTTTTATTATTTTCTATACCGATACTATAGCTTCCAATATCGAGAACGATATTTTCAAAACAAGTAACGACGCACTAAATAGGTCTTTACGATATTAAGTATTCGAATTTCTATACTAGTGACATTGTAGTGCTAGCCATCAAAAGAGCAAAAAGAGCATATATTATGGTAGTTTTACGATAATATGATGAAGTAGCTTTAATATGTTATTATATATATATAAAAACATAAAATTCCATTATATTACAAAAATTGTTTGATTTAAATTAATTTTTCTTTACCTGAACACTTATTTCATTTACGTACATAGGTGTTCAAAAACCGGTCAAGTGCGAATCTGACTCACGCGTGGAGAGTGCCTTAAGTCGTTTCAAGCGAAATGAATTTAAATATCATAAATCATCACTCATGTAAACTTTCTAGTGCAATAAATAATGAATAATACCTGACATAATAAGGTATTGATGGAGACATATTATATGATATAAAAAACAATGACATTTAGGATAATCATTATAGTTTTCCTGCCAGCTTTGTGTAGGTTTTTAAAAACCATGTCTTTTTCTTATTTTAGGCTTAATAGTGTCAGAAACAGGAAGTGATCATTTTTTGCCCATTTTTTATCCACTGTATGATATTAAAAAAAAATTTCGATCACATAATTGAAACCTAACATTTCTACATAAATATTTTTAAGTATGCGCTATTGAGATATGGTCGGCTTAATATGAGTTATAACTAAGCCAAATTCCAAATTACTACAGCGAGAGGTTACTACGAAAAAACCGCAGTAACAGATTGAGGCACAGAACCCTAAAAATAGTAAACGTCTTTTAATATTTACCAACGAAAAAATTGATTTGTTCATTGAAGTTGTTAAGTTGTTGAAGATAAGTAAGTAAAGACATTTCGAAAGACTAAGAAAATTAGCTTTTCCAATTTAGTGAAGACTAGTCTAAAAATTCCCGAGAATTCTGTCAGTAAAACGAATTCTCGAAATGCAGTCCTGGGATTCTCACCAAGATTTCTACAGGGGACCTAAAGTGAGAACTAAGAAGTCAATAAATGTATTAAAAATATTAATACTTTACCTATCCTTCGTTTGTGGTTGTGTCTAGTTTGAAGGACATAGTTCAGAAAGTTCCGCAATGAGCCAATTATCGGGTCACCAAACTTTTATAGTCATAAGACCTTTTATAAACCACCTTTATTTTATGGGACACCAGCACCAAATGAAAACTCAACAAGTGGTTGCTGACATGTAAACAAAATATTAATGATTTTCCTTGTTCTTTACACCTTTCAGTATGATTACCAGATCGAATGAAGTTATTGCAATAATTTCTGCTGATAATTGCCAAGACCTCAGGGGCTCCAATAACAAATGTAACTAATTTGCAAAACGCTGGTGGTCCCCCCGCTGAACTTAAGATTTCCGGGGAATCCATTTTAACACTAGCTTGTTTAGAGGGCGTTTCTCTGATTCCATAAACTTACATAATCATGATATAAAGTCTATTATAATTTTTAATAAACTCTCGTGATATTCAGGAATCTGGTGTATCCTATCATAAATTTAGATGTAAATGTACTGCTAAAGTAGATACTTTTTGTTCTATTTATGCTACGCAAATTAAACATTTCATTAGTGCGATATAAATAATCGTTTAATTATCCTAATTCCAAATATAGCAGTATATATATATATATATATATATATATATATATATATATATATATATAGTGTATATAAATATATTCAATTAATTTATAAGTTTTGTGATTACTTACAAAATACTCCACTTAAAAATCAATATAGCATTGCAAACGTGGACTTTGCATACTGAGTAAAAAAATACAAGCATCGAGATTCGAACTTAAATTTTTACGCGTTTCGTACATAATTCAGTGTTTTAACGCTGCTACTACTCGGCCGCTCGATGTCCCTCTCGTTCAGCCTACTCCCGAGTATACCCGAAGGGCGTTAAACCGTTTGATCGCACTTAGGCAACCCGCAGTGCGTCACGCTCTTGGCGTGATGCGAAATCGTAAATCTTTTCCCATCAATTAATTTTGGACGAAAGGAGTTTCACTTCAAAATATTTCACTTTTACTCCCTCCCCCCCTCTCTTAGAATAAAATATGAGAAATTAGCTATCTATCCCGGCTTTGTTTGGATAAAAAGGGGCGATGTTCTTATTTTACCCACTTTTTTACATAATAAATTTAAAAAAACGCTGAAATAAATGTTATTAAATTGCCTTCTAAGAGTATTAAAACAAATTTTCATATTACTAACTTGAATTATTTTAAAATTTGGGTTGAACTGGAAAAAAATCCCTTCGTAGCAAGTATCTAGAAGCCAGAAGAAAGACTTGCGTTTTACTTACTTTCTTAATTACTTTAATTATGTTTATAAACTTTACGTTCGTGGAGATTTCGTGACTCGTCAGTTAGTCAGTGAGTGAAGGGTAATTGGTTTATTACATCTTTTAGGTTTGGATTAAAGTAGTATATATATATTATATATATATATATATATATATATATATATATATATATATATATATAAATTCGAATGTTATCAATAATAATAAATAGTACAAACTTCATTTTAAGAACGGAATTTTCTATACTGTTAGAGGCATCTAACAGAAGTAAAGAAAAAACAGTGTAGCGACAACAATAAGATGCAGTTTGAAAACTTTGGGCATGGAACCCCAAAAAGTAACCACTTTATTATTGATAAAAAAAATGAGTATTTATTTATGAGGAGCTTGAAATTGGAGTTGATTTTATATGATAGGTACTGCTTAATTTTATGTCAGTAAACTAACATGACATTAATTAATGCAGTGTAAGCACCACTTCCACGGGAGATGACCTGTCGATAAAAAGGGACAGACGAAAAGTTCGCCGTCCTCTCATCCCGGGGCTTTGGCCTCGTAAACTGTGGGCTTCCGACGGCTTTCCACGTTCACCTGAAAGCATTGTGTACATTCACGGTCCAGCGAGATGCTGCAGAAGCGACGACCGGTGGACCGGACGGCCGAATCTCTCGACGAGATTGCATCTCTCGGATCACCAGATCGGTCCTTGCCCTGTATTTGCTCGTTTTGCAACATTTATTTGGATGTAAACCATGGTGAGGTCATTGAAATTGGATATACACGTGGAAACTTTAGATGGCTTTATCTAAAGTACAGAGATGTGTACAGGTGATACAATTACCCTTTAATACACTTTCTCGCCTTTTCTGTGGTTAATACACTTTTCCTGCATCTAATAATTTTTTTTCTGCTTAAAGAAAATTATCTTGTGCTTCCAAATCATTTATCTCTAAAAATGAAGAAAACAAGTAAAATATTTCTGTGTTCAATACACTTCTCTGGCTTCTTGTGGACACTTACCTTCAATACACTTCTGTTGCCTCTTCGGTGTTCAATACAGTTCTTCTGCCTTTAATAAATCTGTTCTATGCAGATAAAATTAGGTTGTCTTTCCAAATAATTTTTCTCTAAAAGTGAAAGAAGGAAATAAAATTTTTCCAAATAAATTCCTGTGATAAAACTATTCCGTGCAAATAACTTTATGTCGTGTTTAAATAGTGAATAAATATGTGGAAATTCGTTATGTTCAACACACTCCTCCTGCCTCTTTTATACATTTTCCTTTAATACACTTCTCCTGCCTCTTCTGTTTTCAATAACTTTTCCTGCCTCTATGAAAATTCTTCTGTGCAAATAAAATTATCTTTAATTTCCAAGTCAATTATCTCCGAAACTTTTGCGTCTTTATACGAAGTAAATTTATTTGTTATATTCGATACGTTTTTCCCTGCGTATTGTGCATACTTACAACAATTTTTTGCATATTGCGGTTTCAAGTAATTTGAACATTTTATTTAAAAAATTAAAGTATTTGACATTTATTAAGAGAAATATTATGAATAGAAAATTGTCAGAAAAAAAAAATGTAATTTTCAATTTTTTTAAAATTTTCTACTTCACGTGGGGTATCATCAGTCGCGAAGGATTTTTTTCATGTACGACACTTTTAAAGATTTTCAAAAAAAATATTTGCCCCATTTTCTAAACTGCTAAAGTCAAAATTATGGAAAAAACAGCCTTATATTTTTACACCAGTGAGAGATGTACTCGGGTTTAAATTGAAATGGTGAAAAATATTATATAATTCAATAAGCATACTAAGTATCCTTTCATTTTGATATATGTGTATATGTATATATATATATATATATATATATATATATATATATATATATATATATATATATATATATATATATATCAACTCGCATTTAACAGGTTTTTTTGATTAACAACATAAAATGCATTTCTAATTTTTTTATAAAAATATTTCAATTAAACATTCAATTATTTTTTTTTGTAACGCAATTAAAAAATAATGCAGATATTGATAATAAAAATAAAAACTGGAAATTAATTATGGAGTAGGCCAAAAATGACTTGATTCGACGCAAACTAAATTCGAATATAACCAAATCAAGGGCGATGTTGTAATCAAATTTTCGTAGGAAGTTACTAATTGTATATATAAGACTTTAATGTAAAAAATTAAAAACTCGAATTGAATTAAGGAGTAGGCCTCTAGCGATTTGATTCGGCACTATTTAATTCAAATATAGCCAAACCAAGGGCTATGTTGGAATTATTTTTTTTCTGGAGATTTCTAATTTTACATATACGACTTCAGTAAATATTTTAAAATAAAGTTACTTAAAAATTTCCACATGAATATTTTTTAATATGCTGTGTAAATATGTCAAATTTTAAATTTATACATCAAATGTTTCTGAAAAAGAGAAACGACTTATACAAAAACTGATAAGGGAGACACAGTCCGCATACGAATGATCAAATTTATCGTATGTATCTTTATTCCACGTTGGTATGCCTGTCAAAATATTCGCGTTCTCTAAGTATAATTCAAAATTCTTATTCAAAAATCTAAGTCAAAAGTCTTATTCAAAATGCATGCAGATTAAAATAAGGAAAAAAGCCTTTAAGTGACCATTCTTTATTCACTGTGACCATCTTTAGAAAACGATATATTAAAAAAAAATCAACTTCTTAATTGGTAACCCCGGGTTAATGATGTCAGCCTGGAGAAGTGATGACGGAAGTGCCAAAAAGTATCGATATATCGTTTTTGACATAACGAAAAAAAAATCGATATATCGGTGCGACTTAAAGATAATATTGGCATTCTAAAAAAATCTTGTGTATTCGGTCTAGTTTACTTCAATACAATATCATATTGATATACAATTCAATACAATATCAGATTCATACAATTCAATACAATATCAGATTACTAAATAAATACTAATCAATGAACATTATTGTTAATAAATATATCTAGTGTTGTTGAGTTGCAAAAACGCATGAGGATGCTTATTTTTTATATGGGCTGCGAAATTTTTTATATTACCACTTATTTTTATTCCAGGTGCCATACATAACTAGACATGATATACTAAACATATAAATTCACTTCACTCACTCTAATACAATTGAATTACTTTGAGTAACTTGAGTGCACAGTGAGCATTTGGCTTGAGACTTTGAGATTATGTTTTTTACACACAAACAAGTAAAGAAAGTGATAGACAAATACGAGGTTTTTTTCATTCGCTCCGTTCTCGTAAAGCTTTCAATTCCAGCAATATTTAGTCGGTTGCGACAACAGTATTTAGTGTCGCCATTGGAAAAAATATCGATTTTGATACTTTTCCAACACCAGATATTTTATATCGGTACATCGATATACCAAAATATTAAATAGCGAATAAAAAATATTGATATACCGATATTTTTTCAATAAGCTTAGCCTGAAGATGCCCAAAATTATACTTTGTATCGATATATCATGTCGCAATAATATAATATTGCATTGTTTTGTGCCAAATGTATCAGTTTTAACTTATTTTAAAAGAAAAACGTTACGACTGCCTATCGTTGTTGCTATTCTATAGTAACGATTACGTTCATACACCCGCCTAAGAAAATCCTTGATTTGTGCTATTGTACTCGTAATGTAATGATCTGAATTTAAAAGCACAATAAAAAGTTAATGATAATTATATATTATATATTTTACGAGGGTGGTCCAAAATCCGCGGAACAGAAGGGTTGCAAGTTAAATAAAATAATAAAACTATTTTTATTTTCCCATATAATCTTTTCCTTAAGCTCAATAAATTTATTAGATCTTGAAATTTATTTTTCTAAACCATCAAAAAATATTTTGGTTTAAATGCACTTTAGAACCAGGAATATTTCGATAATTGTTTTTATATCATATGAAAGTATACACATTAAAAAATACATACCTGGAAATAAATTCTGCAGCTGAGGATTATTTATTATAAAAAAAAAATAATTTGCAAAATTTTGTACCTGACGATTTTGTTTGCGATGGAAAATATTTTAACCACTTTTTCCAGTTATTTCACTTATTCCTTTATCACTAACCACTTACTACACAATTAAAAGTATAATTTGTTATTAATTATTAAGTATTTAAAACAAAAATTAAATTTCATTTAACATGTCAATTTAAACTACATTTAGCTTAAATGGTGCCAACATTCAAGAAACAACAAAGTCTATTTGTATTATGGCATATATATTTTTTGGATATTTTGTAGCATTCATTTGACTTAGTTCTTTTGAAACACTTCTGACAATTTTTTTTTTGGAAATATACATTTTTATGGAGTTATTATTTGAACTTTTTTTTAATGCATTAGCCACGGCTGAAAATTATTTTAGTCACATATATAATTTGTATTCTTTTTTTATACGTAGTATATTATAAGTTTTTAACATTAATTACCATAATTAAATTTTTATAGTAATGACAAATGCAAAAGTTGATAGTCATAAATTAAAAAAAGAACCATAAATTAAACATTTAAAGGTAGTGAAACATATTAAGTTGGTATAATTGATAATTTTCCTTATTTGACGTTTAAGACTGTTAAAAATTACATTTTTGAAGTTATATTTCTTTAGGCGCGTTATAAAAAAATGATGATAGTGAAATTGTAAGATTCGTCACACAAAAGTTACAGTATGAAGTTGCAGCGGTTGCAGTCTCGAAACAAAAGCTACTGGCACCATCGTCGCCTCTGTTCACTGTTTTCATATTCATAGTATTTATCCACATGTTTCTAGTGTCTACATTCACACACGTGTTTTAGTTTCATATAATTGCGATTTATATATGTGCTGATAAATTATATTCAGTAGTGATTTAAATTCAATATTTTGATTAATATATTTACTATTCGTAAATATTAGTGAAAAAATTGTGTTTATAGACTTTTTCAAGTGCTCCAATATAATTGAGGTTATCTATCCGTATGTATTATTTAATGATGCCAAAGAAGTATAACTTCACACGCGCTTACATAAACACGCACCGTTTTTTTTATTTTAACGTAATTTTAAAAGTTTACTTTAGGTGATTTAATTTAAATAATTCCTTTGTGTGTTTGTGTGTCAAATGTGTAATATCTAACGATAAATTCATTTTGAATATAGTGAGAAATAATCGTGTAATGTACAAATTTCGACATATTTTTACTGAGTACTTTTTTATAAATGGTTTTTTTATAATAAATAAGTATCAGCTGCAAAATTTCTTTCAGGGTATGTAGTTTTTAAATTGTATACTTTCATAGGATTTAAAAAAAATTGTCGAAAAGTTCCTGGTTCTAAAGTGCATATGTTCCAATTTTGTTTTTTACCTGAAAATGGGCTGAATTGCCTCCTTCACTTCACTGTCGTCCTTAAATTTCATAATATTCATTAACTAATGGCGTTAAGAACTTGACATTAGACACCTCTTATAAGTACCTCTTATAAGTTCCTAATTAGGGGTGTATCAAGAAAAAATGTACACCCCCCCCTTCGTTCCCTTTCATTCCGCGGACTTTTGTACCCCTCTGTTACCTACATGCTCTTGCAGTTTTGTTTTTGTTTCGTTACATTTGCATAACATTCTTTAATTTTTCCACCGGCATCTTGTTTTAATAACTATGGACTGCACACTCGATTTCACTAGCAGTGTCATGTTAGAAAAAGGCCTAATGTACGTATTGCTCAAATAAAATTAAAATGAAGCGAACTTATTAACGTAAGAACATGACGCATAAGTTTGCTGTCTACCTTTATAACCTAAACAAAATTAGACCGCCGTGAGTAATGAAAGACGTTTGTTTACATTTTTTTTATGTTACGAGTACAAGATAAGTCTAAGTTTAATTTATAGTTATAATTAAATAAACACAAACACTTCTACTAATCCGGCTGGTCTATAATTTTCGTAATATAGTAGCTTATGTTTTCTTAATTGCCGTAGGCTAAGTGGTAGGTACATATTTTGTGTAATTTTTTAATATATTGTAAATAATATCGACACAGTCGGAGAAAAAGTGGCTGGTGTGAGTAATTTCGGGACGAACGCTGGAAAAACATTGGCAGGTATACTAATATTACATATGCAAAAATTGCAGGTCTTAAAAGGGTCAAAAGAAAAGTCTGCAACAGCATTTATCTATCATTTATAAATAAGCAACGGTAATTGTTTTCAATTTAAACAAAGTGTGTAAAAAAGTGACGAAGTTAAGGTTAATTTAATAATTTTAGGCATTTTTCATAAATAATAAATTCTAACCATTCACACTTTCTACTTTCGGTTAGTAATTTAAGAGAAATTAGTGTACGATATACTCGCGCACGCAGAGAGAGAAAAGATACGGGAAACGGGCACGTAATACGATGGACTATCATAAGTAGAAATGAGTAAGTATGAGATTTTCAAATAGCCGGACACGGATATATCCAGTTCTTTCGATCTACATTCGATCACGTTACATATCCGATGTAATTATATGGGTCCGGATCATCGGCGTGAATCATATGCACATTACTTTACGATTCTCTCGTGGGCCGGTGGGCGGTGGTTAAATTTAATGAGATGAAAATAATTAAGAGATGATTCTATTCTATTTGGAAATTTAAAAAAAAAACAGTAATTTTATATCAATTATATTACTTTATTTATGAAATCATAATGTTTTACCACGGCCTAATTAGTTTTAATTAAGTCCAATATAATTAATTAAAGTGTCATATAAGAGTAAAACACACTAAATTACATTTAAATTTCTAGCTGTCATAATTTTTAGCTAAATACCTTTTTTCCAAAGGAAGTTGGAAACTAAAGCAAAAAAACATATTTCCATCGGGACATTAAGCTAATTGTACTCACTTCACATTAAGCGCCTATTTTAAGCCATATTTAACTGCAACTTATAAGAGATTTCTACCTATAAAGAACTTAAAAAAGAATTATTAATCAGTATATAAAATATAATTAAAGTTAACAATCATTAATGGCTGCATTTTATCCATTGTTTTAAAAATATGTTTAATCTTGTTTATCTCCGTAATGATAAAAAATAATGACTAAATTTTTAGTCAACTAATCGACCTAATTAAAAAAGTGATTATGTCTTACAATATACGACAGAAAAATTTAATTTCTGGAACAAAACATTATTAATAGTAAATAAATATGTAGCAGAGTATGAAAGTAAAACAATTTACAATAAGACAAAACTGTAAACCAGCCGCGCCTTTTAATTATATAGCACGAGGAATCTCAGGGCGACGATCATTATCTAGTGTTAGACAAAGAAATAATAATTTAATAACGAAATTACTTTTCGACGTAATTACAACGAATCAAATAGTAAAACATAACTTTATGACTATTTTTAACGTTCGGAGTCGGTTAGATCCGACCGCCCGCCGTCAACGCATACATTACAGTATGAGTGTATATGTACGCTCTGGCTATGTGTCCGACTGTCCGCGTACCGTGTTTTAATCTAATTCTATGTTGAGTTTATGTTTCAATTCTAACCGATAGAGGTATATTATTATATTTTTGTTATAGTAGAATAAAGCGCAGGACTATGGTAACCAAAAAAAATCATGTCAAGAAATCTTAAACAAATAGTTTAACAGTACTCGTGCGAAGTTAGGGCGGGTAGTTAGTAATATATAACCTATCTTTGCGTAGATTACTAACAAAACGAAAATTGAATTTGGATATTTGTATCTAAACCGATTGACAGATTTTCATGTAACTTACTCAATTGTATCTAAACCGCTTGACAGATTTTCATGTAACTTGGTGCATGCATAGTTACGATCGGAATTAATAGACTTTTTAAATTGGAAAATATTGTAATTTTTGTAACTCGGTAATTTCACTCAATACTACAATTTTGTAACTCGGTAATTTCACTCAATACTACAATTTTGTAACTCGGTAATTTCACTCAATACTACAATTTTGTAACTCGGTAATTTCACTCAATACTACAATTTTTGTAACTCGGTAATTTCACTCAATACTACTAATGTAGTATTAAAGCAAGTTAATAAATGACGTACCAACAATCAAAAAAAAATATTTCAAGAATTGTTTTTCAGGGTTCCGTCTCCGAATCGCAAGAAGGGAGTTCTCGTGATTTCATCACGTTCATTTGTAATTTCGTAGGTTATAACATCAAAGCTATTTCAGTTTAAAACTGACTGATGAAATGTTATAGAAAAATGTACTTGAAGTACCTCTCCATACGTCGAATTTGAAGATTAGATATTTATTTCTATGGTTCCCACCATCTTTAAAATGGCAGTGGGGTTATCATGTTGAGAAGCACGATTGATAATATATAGTAAACATATTCCCAATTGCGAAAAAGGAATATTTTTATATAGTCTCTTCTTCTCTGGGAATGAATCTCTAAATGTATCCATATATAAACTTTTTAACGACATATGTCAAAAAATTGGAAAATCATAGTAGTACTACGTAAAACCATGATAGCACTACGTAATAAGACTCACGTTAATCTATACATATGATAAGACTGAAACAGACTAATTTCTGTACATATCTGGGAATGAATCTTTAAATGTTTCCATATATAAACTTTTTAACAACATATGTCAAAAAATTTCAAAATCATAGTAGCACTACGTAAAACCATGGTAGCACTACGTAATAAGACTCACGTTAATCTATACAATGATAAGACCGAAACACACTAATTTCTGTACATATCTGGGAATGAATCTTTAAATGTATCGATATACAAACTTTTTAACAACATATGTCAAAAAATTGGAAAATCATAGTAGCACTACGTAAAACCGTGGTAGCACTACGTAATAAGACTCACGTTAATCTATACATATGATAAAACTGAAACAGACTAATTTCTGTACATATCTGGGAATGAATCTTTAAATGTTTCCATATATAAACTTTTTAACAACATATGTCAAAAAATGGGAAAATCATAGTAGCACTAATAAGACTCACGTTAATCTATCTGTACATATGATAAGACTGAAACGGACTAATTTCTGTACATATTTTAGAAAAGGTTATTGATTTACCTTAAGAATGATAATAGAAACCAGAAAACCTGTTTTAGAATTGTTGTCTGTCTCTCTTTGTTAATTTGTTCTCCAATAACACGAAATCAACTGGATGGATTTAGATGAAATTTGATATGGTAAAAGTCTATAATCTGGAGTAACATATAGGATACTGTTTGTCGGGATATAACAGATTAAAAAAAACTTGATTTCATGTATTACGTTATTGATACTACCAACGCCATCTATTACACAATAATGGTGACGACAATAATAGTAATAATGGTTTCGACAAGTCAGTTTGATCAACCGTTGTGGTTACCACTTCGGCACGGTACGTCAAGAACGTGGGTTCAATTTCCACCAGCTGATCGACTGTCTCTATGTGGTCTACAATAGTGTTCACTACAATCATGTTATTTTTAAATATTAAACTTTTTAAACCTGATTTTTGACTTGTAATATTATCAAAATAATCGGTAAGTATACTTTTTTCAAACTGCTTTTGAAAGCTAGAAGTGAAAGGTGAGGGTCAGAATTCAGTTTATTAGAGGGAGCCGATGTCAGAATCCAGTTTATTCCATAATTTGGAACAATTAATGAACAGTGAACGAATGCTCATAAAAAGAAGTTGAATGTATGTAGATAAGGAGCGTGAGAGGTTTGTCAGAACGTAGACATAGGCAATGGCTAGAAAGGGCTGTGAATTTTGCTGAAAAATACGTTGAACTCTGAGAGTTATTTAAGATATTATAGAGTAGTGAAAGAATATGGAAATTGCGTCGGTTGCGAATCTCCATCCATATGAGCCGCATCCTGAGGTAAGAAACGTTATCAAATTTTCTAAGATAAACGTGTATAAATCACACATACTCACGAAATTATATAGTCAGTCGATGCTTTTAAATATCGCAAACTGCGTAAGCAAACTATAAACTTTACTGAACTTCCTTCCGAAAAAACAATTCTGAGTCACTTTCACGTCGCGCCCAAAGAAGTTTCACTTCAAAAAAGTGATAAGTGTATTAGAATAATTTTCTACCTATTTCATGTATAATGTTATTAATAAAAACAAATTATTATATATTTTTTTATTTATTCTTCATTAAAGAGACCGTAATATAGACTAAATATTTCTCATATTTAAAGTAATAAGACTTATAATAAATGAATATAATATATTACTTATAACTAAAATGTAGTTAAAAATGCATTCAATTATATTTCATAACTGGTACATTACGGTTAAAAATGTATGAAAAATGTATTCTTCTTAACGCTGTGATACTACTGTAATTGAGTTACTATTACCATTAAGGAGCTCATTTTTGGGTAATATAATATATCTTCATACGAATAAAAAGTACTCATAGCATCAAGTGGGTGGCGAAATATCAACGTATATGTGAAAAACTGAGGTCAAGTTTTTAATTAAAAAAAAATAAATATTATTTCGAAACCGAATAATATTCCAATATAAGTTAGTAAGTAATACCGCAGCAAAAAAAAAATTGGGTGTGCCTGTGTCATGGACACGGCTGTGTGTTGTACGTGAATACGTCTATGTAACGGGTTACATTTTTTAAATAAAATATTTTTATTATTATATATATTTTTATTTGTATAAGCCGACATTTTATATTTTTGATAATATTTTTTTATTCTAACACCTTATTATATTCACTGTCACTACTTTAAACTAATTTTATATACAATCGATAGATTTTGACGACAGCTGACGATTAAAACTTAAACAAACATCGTAGCGTTTCTGAATCAAAAGTTATACTAATTGCAAATCTCGATACGCAGCAAAATAACCTCAAAATGGCGGCGCTTCCCCCTCCACCGCGCGCGATACGTCACTGTTCTTGCTTATTGTAATGAATTCTTTCAGTGGTATAATTTTTGATGTAGAGGATAGATTCGAAACTGCAACGCCAAACTGTATCCCCCGATTTTGTTATCATTAGGTTTTTTGGATTGCCCCCGATGGTAGCAAATTTAAAGACGTATTCACGTCAAAATATCAGTTTGGCTCTGGAATATTTCCGAGTTCGGTAACCGACGAATTTCGTTAGAGTTATATTACCGCTAACCTTGGCGCCATTGGCTTCTTGTTCTGCTGCCTCGGATGTACTGTGCTCTACTGGCAGCTTCCGTCAAGCAAAAAAAGTATCTTCAAATATGACGAAAGAACGTAGAAATAATTCCTGGAACCGCTTTCAGGTTTATGCACTCTTTAACGGTTGATCGGCGGGATGATTCCATAATGAATTACTTATTAAATAGACAACATCTAAAAAAAGTATTGAATGCATTGCAGTCATTTGTTTACCTTGAAAAGAAAGTTGCGTAAAATTGCAATTGAATAGGGAGCTGCAACTACTTTTTAAAAGTATTCATCGACATAAAAGATAAATATCAACTATTAGTTTGCCCATTTCTACAAAATGTTTTTCATTATTTTCCTGGAACAAAAGAAATATAATTAAAATTAAAATTTCTGAGAAAATGCTCAATAAAATTCGGAATCAGTATAAAATATTTATACAGAAATTTAGTAAGATACTAATAAAGTATGTGAGTAAACTGGTAATAGTATAAAGGCTTTTGAAAGCCAAAAGTGAAGGTGAGAGTCCGATGTCAGAATTCAGTTTATTCCATAATTTGGCACAATTAATGAACAGTGAACGAATGCTCATAAAATGAATGTATGTAGATAATTCATGAATGTATGTAGATAAGGAGCGTGAGAAGTTTGTCCGAACGTAGACATAGGCAGTAGCTAGATAGGGCTGTAAATTTTGCTGAATGATAAGATGGACTGTGAGAGTCAGGCTCTGATATTCAGAATCGCATATCATCGGCCAATAAAGCATTTTTTGGACTAACCTTTATCCTTAAATCTTCTTTTCTTACAAGAAAAACAAAATAATTAGTATATAAAACTCTTATTAGGCCAGCTCTAGCATATGGTTCAGAAACCTGGCCTTTGACTAGAACTGAAGAGAATAAAATAGCAGCCTTTGAAAGAAGGATTCTGAGGAGATTTTTTGGGGGTGTCAAGGAAAATGGTATTTGGCGAAGACGTCTTAACTCAGAAATCTATAGGTTGTTTGGTGAGCCTGATGTCATAAAAACCATCAAAATAAAAGAATGAACTGGGCTGCCCACGTATCTAGAATGAAAGATGAAAACCCAAAACCTCTAACAACTCGTAGAAGAGGCAGACCAAAATTACGATGGATCGATTCAGTGGAAGAAGATTTTAACATTCTCAGGATAAAGAACTGGAAAACCCAGGCGAAGAGTAGAAGGTTCTCCAACAGAAGGCCTTGGCCCACCCTGGGCTGTTGTGCCAAATATTATGATGATGATGAGAATAAAGGCTAGTCAGATTCGAAAATACGTATAACTTTTTTACTATGTATCTTGTTCATATATCGATCTAAATTACGATTGCTATTATTGCAAAAGAAAAACGCCCATTAAATATGTGTGTCTCTTTTAGCCATTTTTGGTACGAAACCTTAAAATATAGATTTTAATAATAAAATTAAAAATTAATATCTCACTCGCTTCAGTTAGCACATCTGTAGAAACATATCGTGGAATGAACGAAAATGGATAAGTTAACCACTGGATAGCGCATAAGAACACAGTTGTATGAAAACCAAGCTAGTCACTGCTCATTAGGATAAACGTACCATGTGACACCGTTATCCAATCAGTGCTTTGTCCCTTAGAGTAGCGTAGAGATGTAGTTTGCTCGATACTCACGTATTTTCGACACGAGTCAAAGTAAGGATTTTAACAAATTCAAAACATCGTTATTTAAAAAGAAGATTTGTATTATATTATAATCACTATATTAACTTAATAAACTACACATACAGATACATACATATATATATATATATATATATATATATATATATATACATATATATATATACATATAATACACCTTTATATTGGTAATATGAATTGTGAAATTTATTGTAGAAAAAAGGATAACATTTCTTGTCGATTATACAAAACTCAGAGATATAAACAATTTTAGTAATAAATGCCAAATAACCATGACTCGCATTATCCAGCCACCTGTATCCATTTTTCTTTTGAGTGCGGGCAGTTCGGGAACCTAAGATAATAAGTGAAATATAATATTATATGCTTAGAAATCAATGAACTTATTTTACTTTTTTAAAAATATCTTATTTATAATTTTTTCGATTTTTAAGTAGTAACAAAAGTATCGATTTAGTTATCGATAACGGCGCGACGCATCTCTAGTGGCGAAAAAAAATCAGCAATATGGCGGAATCGCTGTCCGCGATCTGACTGTAACATACGAAGATATACTTCCTTAAATAATTAAATAATAGTTAACGGTGTACTTATTTGTGAAAAGTAATTCCATTTTTCTGAAGTGATAATATAATGCTTCTGTTTTGGCAATATTTTATAGCACAAGAAGGCATGGTTTATTTAATTTTGATTTAAAATTACAAGAAACTTTCGCTGTGACGTTCGTTTTCTTACTGAAGGCGCGTGAGCTCTTCGCCCGGAGCGGTGGCACAAATTGTGCCAGCGCGCGGCCAGATATTTTGTGTTGATGCATCATCCAGTTGTTAACTTATCCTGACCACGATGATCACTATTTAAAACTACCAAATATATAAAATTAAAATAATTCTGATCCCCAATATTGGCCACCATAAAATCCAAGCGTTAATAAGTTCGTTTGTATTTTTTATTTCAATCAGTTCATTTGTATTTTTTGTTTCAATCAGTTCATTTGTATTTTTTGTGTCAACGTTACCTTCGAGGGACTATTTATTTTCTTTATTTTTATCTCTATGAGAATGTGGAAAAAATTTAAAAAACGCAAAACAAATATGTAATTAATACTTATAAACAAACAAAAATGGCGTTCACTCTTGCTATAAGCTGTTCGATTCTTTGGTTGCTATGCGTATAAAATGATTAATTATTGGACATCGAATAAGATCGGTTTGTTTGGTTCAAATTATTATAATTACACAAAACTTGACTACAAATAATTATCACTAGTTATCATGAATCGTATTCATAATATTTAGGTCACGTAGTAACAGTGTGCAGGGTATTAAAAGTAAAGTGTCAAAATTTTTACGTTGATTTATTTATCTATTTATGATTGTTTTATTACAAATTTTGCGTATTTGTACTTATGTAAATCCACGATGAATCCGCATATATAGTTGTAAATATAATTTCCAAAAGGAACGATATATCAGCCGATAGATAGTAGATAGCAGTGTTCTAGCACTGACATCGCGGCTATTTTTTTTACTTATGTAAATCCACGATGAATCCGTACATATAGTTGTCGTAAATATAATTTACAAAAGGAAAGGTATATCGGCCTATAGATAGTAGATAGCAGTGTTCTAGCACTGACGTCGCATCTATATTTTTTACTTATATAAATCCACGATGAATCCGTACATATAGTTGTCGTAAATATAATTTACAAAAGGAAAGGTACATCCGCCTATAGATAGTAGATAGCAGTGTTCTAGCACTGACGTCGCATCTATTTTTTTACTTTTATAAATCCACGATGAATCCGTACATATAGTTGTCGTAAATATAATTTACAAAAGGAAAGGTACATCCGCCTATAGATAGTAGATAGCAGTGTTCTAGCACTGACATCGTGGCTATTTATTTACTTATGTAAATCCACGATGAATCCGCACATATAGTTGTGGTAAATAAAATTTACAAAAGGAAAGGTATATCCGCCTATAGATAGTAGATAGCAGTGTTCTAGCACTGACATCGCGGCTACTTTTTTACTTATGTAAATCCACGATGAATCCGCATATAGTTGTGGTAAATATAATTTACAAAAGGAAAGGTACATCCGCCGATAGATAGTAGATAGCAGTGTTCTAGCACTGACATCGCGGCTATTTTTTTACTTATGTAAATCCACGATGAATCCGCATATAGTTGTGGTAAATATAATTTACAAAAGGAAAGGTACATCCGCCGATAGATAGTAGATAGCAGTGTTCTAGCACTGATATCGCGGCTATTTTTTTACTTATGTAAATCCACGATGAATCCGTACATATAGTTATTGTAAATATAATTTACAAAAGGAAAGGTACATCCGTCTATAGATAGTAGATAGTACTGTTCTAGCACTGACATCGCGCCTATTTTTTTTACTTATGTAAATCCACGATGAATCCGTACATATAGTTGTCGTAAATATAATTTACAAAAGGAAAGGCACATCCCCCTATAAATAGTAGATAGCAGTGTTCTAGCACTGACATCGTGGCTATTTTTTTTAATCGACAATTGTCTCCGTAAATTTATATGAAGATTTTGTTATATATTTATGTGGATTTGTTATGAAATTTTTATTTACTTATCTGTAAGTATAGTTTCAAAATCTTCTAGTATACATTTAGTAAAATCTATAGACAATAAGTATGTTTTATATTATTTTAATTAAAATATTTGTCCGGCCATTAGACTCATTTATAGCCTTGCTTCGGGAGAATTTTGGAGAAGACGCTTTAGATTTTCTTAATTTATTAAAAAATTATACACATAAAAATAATACAAAATTCAAATTTTTTTACGCTTGCAAAATATTTTATTCAAATGTTACACATAAATAGCGACTTTAAATAAAATTAAAGGAGATGTGGCACCTATAAAGTATATGAAATGACTAATGTTAGGAGAATACACCCTTAATATTTATTTTGTCGCAAATGGTCTGGGTAGATACACCATTTAAATTAGATACGTAAATAAGGTCTTATAACAAAATTATTTTTACCAAAAGTAATAAGTTGTACGTTTGTACGTTGACATGCTTGAACAAGTTTATGCATATCATAGCGACAAAAAATAATGAGAAAATTACGGGTTAAACTATAAAAGAAGTTTTAAGTTTGGACATAATTATTTGTTATATTTACCAGCGAGACTTTATGAAATTTAAAAAATTTCATTATGGACTTTTTGGAATTAGAAATAATCATTCATGAACTTAAAGGGATTAGTAAAATTTAAAATGAAAATGTTATTTTGGAGCACTCGGAGTAGTTACTTGGTTTATGAAACCAAAAATAATTACTTATCAACCAAAAAAGGCTTTTATAAAAAAATACAAAATACCTATTACCATTTCCACCATATTTGCTTCCGAATTATTAAAGCTTGACATCTTCGACTTTTTGTTAGAGACCTTATAAAATATTGGTGTAATACTGACGTTGAAGAATATTCTGCCGATCTACCCAAAAATGTTTTCGAAAAAGTTTTTTGATATCTTCTAATTTTTCATGTTCCGTTATGAATACGTTCAATTAAAATTTACACGAAACCTATCACTTCCTCCATCACATATGTTTTTGAATCATTAAAACTTGCTTTTGATTTTCCATTTTTTTTCAATACCTGGTAAAACATGTATGTAATACAGAAGTTTAAGAATATTTAGCCGTTCTGCCTTACAATGTTTTCCAAAAGGTTTTTTGATATATTCTAATTTTTCATGTTTCATTATGAATATGTTTCATTAAAATTTACACGAAATCTATAATTTCTTCCATCATATATGCTTTCGAATCATTAAAACTTGCTTTTCATTTTCCATTTTTTCTTCGATACCTGGTAAAAGATGTACGTAATACTGAAGTTGAATAATATTTAGCGGTTCTGCCCTAAAATGTTTTCTAAAAGGTTTTTGATATATTCTAATTTTTCATGTTTCGTTATGAATACGTTTCATTAAAATTTACACGAAACCTATCACTACTTCCATCACATATGCTTTCGAATCATTAAAACTTGCTTTTGATTTTCCATTTTTTTTCAATACCTGGTAAAACATGTATGTAATACAGAAGTTTAAGAATATTTAGCCGTTCTGCCCTACAATGTTTTCGAAAAGGTTTTTTGATATATTCTAATTTTTCATGTTTCATTATGAATATGTTTCATTAAAATTTACACGAAATCTACCAGTTCTTCCATCACATATGGTTTCGAACCATTAAAACTTGCTTTTCATTATCCATTTTTTTTCGATACCTGGTAAAACATGTACGTAATACTGAAGTTGAGGAATATTCTGCCGATCTGCCCCATAATTTTTTTGAAAAAGATTTTTGACATCTAATTTTTCATGTTTCGTTATGAATACGTTTCATTAAAATTTACACGAAACCTATCACTACTTCCATCACATATGCTTTCGAATCATTAAAACTTGCTTTTGATTTTCCATTCTTTTTCAATACCTGGTAAAACATGTATGTAATACAGAAGTTTAAGAATATTTAGCCGTTCTGCCCTACAATGTTTTCGAAAAGGTTTTTTGATATATTCTAATTTTTCATGTTTCATTATGAATATGTTTCATTAAAATTTACACGAAATCTATCAGTTCTTCCATCACATATGGTTTCGAACCATTAAAACTTGCTTTTCATTATCCATTTTTTTTCGATACCTGGTAAAACATGTACGTAATACTGAAGTTGAGGAATATTCTGCCGATCTGCCCCATAATTTTTTTGAAAAAGATTTTTGACATCTAATTTTTCATGTTTCGTTATGAATACGTTTCATTAAAATTTACACGAAACCTATCACTACTTCCATCACATATGCTTTCGAATCATTAAAACTTGCTTTTGATTTTCCATTTTTTTTCAATACCTGGTAAAACATGTATGTAATACAGAAGTTTAAGAATATTTAGCCGTTCTGCCCTACAATGTTTTCGAAAAAGTTTTTTGATATATTCTAATTTTTCATGTTTCATTATGAATATGTTTCATTAAAATTTACACGAAATCTATCAGTTCTTCCATCACATATGGTTTCGAACCTTTAAAACTTGCTTTTCATTATCCATTTTTTTTCGATACCTGGTAAAACATGTACGTAATACTGAAGTTGAGGAATATTCTGCCGATCTGCCCCATAATTTTTTTGAAAAAGATTTTTGACATCTAATTTTTCATGTTTCGTTATGAATGCCTTTTATTAAAATTCGCACGAAATCTATCCCTTCTTCTATCACATGCTTTAGAATCATTAAAACTTGCTTTTCATTTTCCACGTTTTTTTTCAAAACCTGATAAAACATATACATAATACTGAAGTTTTTGAAAAAGTTTCCTGAACTGTTTCTAACTTTTCAGATTTCATCGAATAGCTAGTTTCCGTAATATTGAAAATGATTCTGCACATTCTTTTTCCTTCTTTAGTATGGAAACACTTGGACTTAAATCGTTTCTGTACGATGAATCACCTCTCAATGTTATTTTATCGGTGCTTGAGCGAGTCAGTATAATTCGTCTGCATTTGCTTATTTAGATATGAAAAACACATTTCAAATTTTCATGACGTTGTGTTTTCTATTCCACAACAGGGAAATTAATTCCAACTTTGTGATTTATTGCATGCATCACTATAATATCAGTCTACTCTTGGGTTACTACTCTCGGGTTGTGTGTTATTCTTGGGGCTCAGTTATATCTTCTTTACGCCTTATTTCTTCTCTGTGAGTGTCTCTGTGAGTGTCTCTGTGAGTGCGAATACTCTAGCACGTGGTGTGTGGAGAGGAAATATTATTTTCATTTAACAAATATTTTCTTACCACTAACAATATATTTAGTCTTGTTTCCGCTCCCAAATTTAAAGACTTCAAACAATTGTATACACGAGTGCATATTTTGAAAAAAATAGCGATATGGAAAATGTTACTTAAATAAAAAACTGCTTTTCAACACAAACAATGTGACAAGTATTTAAGTATTTTACAATATTCAACCCGCAAGGGGATTGCTAAATTGTTGCTAAACTTGCATAGGAAAAATCGTAATGGTATTTTTTACTTAAAAATAGATATTAATGCTTTTCACATTGCAAATAATGAAACAAGTATTAAGCATTTTCCGGGATTCAACCCCTTAGGAGATGAAAAGGGGTGGCTGTTTGTATGCGAAAAAATTGTTATGGTAATTTTTACTTCAAAATTAATATTAATTATTTTCAAGACAAATAATATAAAGACTATTCAGCACTTTTGGATATACAGCCTCTAAGGTGTGAAAAGGGGGGTGGGCTATATTTGTATAAGAAAAAAAATGTTATGGTCATTTTTATTTAAAAATTGGTATTAATGCTTTTCAACACAAAAAATGAAACAAGTATTACGCATTGTCCGAGATTCAATCCCTAAGAGGATTAAAAGGGGTGGCTAAATTTGTATGGGAAAAAATTGATATGATCATTTCTATTTAAACATTTGTATTAATGCATTTCAGTACATATAATTAAACAAGCATTTAACCATTTTCCGATATTCAACCTTAAGGGTGTCCTTCGCGGCTTATTCCTCGGTCCACATGTATGCATGAATAAGAGTTAAGGTGGTTTTTGAACTGCCAACCACAACTATCATATTATAACTGTAAAGCGCGAATAATAAGCCTACTGATCTAGGATTTTGGCCAATGGCAAGATCTTTTGACAGTCGAAACTAGGAATTTGTTAACTAGGGGGAGTATCGTCACGTAAATTTTGGAAATAGCATGTAGACTTGAGTTTGTAAAATATGTGCTGTGTACTTAGTTCCCCTTCTTCTCCGTAGTTTCTTTCCCTGAGCTTCAGAATGTATCAGATAGAACAGCAACTGTGCGGTTGACCCACTTAGCTTTTTGATTTTTCTGAACATTGTCAGTGTTAGCTTTTGACACAGTTTTTTTCGCGCTCTATCTGGATCAATCACAAATATGTCGCACTCGACTTCACAATATTTATGAAAATGCCGTTCTTCACTCTGGTTGGTCATTATGGATGCGCCAGAGCTTGGTATATGACCTTGACATATAGGGCACGAAAATATCATTTATTTTGATCCTTGTTCTCATAGAGTTAATGGTGACTTACTTAAATTTGAAAAAGATGGCAAGGAATATACAAAATTTATGAAAGTGGCATTCTTCGCTCTGGTTGGTGAGTATGGACGCCCCAGAGTTTAATGTATAACCGTGACTGGATGTACCGGGCACGAAAAGATCATTGATTTTGATCCTCATTCTCATAGAGTTAATGGTGACTTACTTAAATATGAAGAAAACAGCGACGAACACATAAAATTTATGAAAATGACGTTCGTTACTCTAGTTGATCGCTATGGACGTGCCAGAGCTTGATATATAATCGTGATTGTATGTACCAGGATACGAAAGATCATTGATTTAGATCCTCATTCTCATAGTTAATGGTGACTTACTTAAATTTGAAAAAGTTAGCAAGGAACGTACAACATTTATGAAAGTGGCATTCTTCGCTTTGATTGGTCAGTATGGACGTGCCAGAGCTTGATATATAACCGTGACTAGATGTACCGGGCACAAAAAGATCATTGATTTTGATCTTCATTCTCCTTGAGTTAAAGGTGACTTACTTAAATTTGAAAAAACACAGCAAGGATCACTTTAAAATTTGAAATTTGGTGCATTCAAAGTTCAGTTTGGGGTGGGGATGTGATTTACCCGATTTTAATATCCAAATACTAATTTATTTTACAAAGCGTTGGAGAAATTTCTACAGTCACTTTTTTGGAAATATCAGTCTCAAGCTTGGAAAAAATATGAGAGGAATTTTTTTTGTTATTATCATAGGTTTTGGCATGAATTCAGTTTCGGGAAAATAGGAATTTCTCTGTTTTTTAATGAAAGAATACTTATAAAAAAAATTTCAGAATTAAGATCGCTGTTTTTATTGCTTAATTATTTTACACTATTTCTATTTGAAATTTAAAATAACACACATCAATAAAAACATTGAGAATAGAAGTTAAATAAGAGCAAAATAACAACTTAAACGGTATTAAGAAAGGAAATAACCACGACATTTGTTATCTCACGTTTATAACATCAACAAAACATTCAATTCTGCTAGCCTTAAAAATTTAATATTAAATCTGTTATATATATATTTATTTATATATATATATTTTTTTTTTATATGTAATAATATAGTAATCTTACTTATCTTATTTTATTTCAAATTAATATTTTTCTGGGTTAACAAAAAACAAACTTTTCGTTTGTGTTGAATTGAAATTGTTCATAATCTCTTTTTTTTCCTAAATACTTTATTTATAAATTATTTGAAAGATTTCATCTTATTGAAATTTCTCTTATACATTTTATATATGTATACAACAAAATAGTGTACACCAATATAAAAATATTTTTTTAATTACAAATATAAATAAAAGCTCTAACGTCAATACAAGAAAAAGTTACAATACTCAGTTCTCATTTTCCTTTGGAATGGAATAGAATATAGTTATATTAATATGAATAAACAAATATTAATGTTTTTCATACTTTCATTATTTCTAAATTTATAGTAATGCTAATGTGCTATGTTTCATATAAATTCTATTGTCCCAAAGGTCACATCCGACGTTTCTTGCACCTCACGTCACGTTCAAAGGTCATCAAGTTGGTTTTGTGAGAATATCTATGATCTTTTTGAGAATATCTACGATCCATTTTGTTAAGCTTTTAACGATATATACGTCATATATCGTTAGAAGCTTAACAAAATGTATTGTAGATAGAATTTTCTGCAAGTTTAGTTCTATGGATTTTTGTATGACTAATCGTTAGCACAAATAATACGAAGCGTGCATTCGTTTGTAGGATAGCCAGAGTTTGATATATAGTAGATAACCAGATTGTGCGATAGCTAGAGTCTGATACATAATAGATAACCAGATTGTAGGATAGCCAGAGTCTGATATATGGTAGAGAGCCAGATTGTATGAGAGCCAGAGTCTGATATATGATAGATAGCCAGATTGTGCGATAGCTAGGGTCTGATACATAATAGATAGCCAGATTGTAGGATAACCAGAGTCTGAAATACAGTAAAGAGCCAGATCGTAGGAGAGCCAGAGTCTGATATATGGTAGATAGCCAAATTGTGCGATAGCTAGAGTCTGATACATAATACATAGCCGGATTGTGGGATAGCCAGAGTCTGACATATAGTAGATACCCAGATTGTAAGATAGCCAGAGTCTGATATATACAAAGTTAATTACAAGATAAGAATATTATTATTACTATTAATAAAGTTAAAATAATATTTGTAGACTGTGTTAATAGTTACATATCGTGGTACAGAACCCTCATCGTTTTTGATAAATTTTTCGAAACATGCCCGTAGCGGCCAAAAATATTGTGAGAAATCGCTGATAAAGTATTACGTGTATTTATTGTAAATTAAATTAATTTAAAGAGTGAAAGATGATTATGACCAATTTATCAAATAGATCCTATGAAGAATGAAAAAATATGCTTAAAATCCCATACAAAAGGGCGAAAATATTTCGATCGAAATCGTTTTTACGCACAATTCTTGCTCCCGGAAGCAGACATAAAGTCGGACAATCAAACACATATTTTTGACTTGATAACGTCTTATAAATCGATTAACACCGGCTGCCCGCATGAAAAAGTGTCACGTTCCGCCTGAGCCTGCGCGTGCAAGCGAGAGCGCGGAACAAGTGATAGAGAGGCACGATCGGCCCAAGCGTCGGAATTTATCTCTCTTCTGGCATGACGTCAGAGCCAGCAGTTGTTACTTGTAATAATAGCACATTGTTACTTGTAATTAATCTGTATAATTTAAGTAAAAATATATTTGAATTAACGAGTGTAAATAAATGTTAATTTATAGAAAAAATTGTAATTTTCAATTAACTCATTTATATTATACAAAATAATAATAATTCAGTGATAGTAATTCAATTTAATTCATAAAAGTATGCAATTTTTCATCAATGTTTCTTTATGACGTTATCACGTAAAACTATCGTCCGTAAACCGACTTTACAGACAACTAATTTTATTTTTCCAGAGAGTATTTTACGCAGCAAATACACCTAAGAATGGATTATATATATATATATATATATATATATATATATATATATATATATATATATATATATACATATACATATACATATTTAGAAGTTTCGAATTATTTGATTTCATATTATAAAAATTATTTTGAGAGACTGAATTATTCACGAAGAAACATTTTATTTCTCAGTCTTCTGAAACACAAAAAAGGCACTGAAAAGAAGTGACCAAAGAACAAATCATTTTTATTTTTAAAAAACATTTCCGGCAAGTTATAAATATTTTTTCCTGCTTAGAAAAATGGAATTAATCAAACAATATTAATCGACCTTGTAACGATTTTTAATACCAAATAACGCGCATCACACATTTCGAATCATCGCAATACGTTTTCAATTCCGACAAAGTCAAAACGGAATCGCACAGAGCTACAATTAAAATGACACCAAAATTTTCGTGTCTGCGCCCGCGGCACGACAAACAAAATAACAGCACGTCGATTACGATCGAAAGTAAAGGGATGCATCTGACGCTCTATGAATGCGAACAGTGAGAAGGTCGCCGCAATACAACGACTATTATACGCTCAACAATGCCGGGGGCACGCAAGCGTGAACTCAGATGATTATCAGACGTGTTTATCACACTTTGTACACATTTAGGTTGATGCCAGGGTTGGCATTTGCATCTTGCTGAACGTTAGAAAGGTTGTCTTTTTGGCGTGAGTTTTTTTAAATTTTTTAATTGTATTGTAATTTTAAATTAAAAACCAACCACATATCTTAAACTTATTTGCAATAGACTGTATTCTGGTATACAAATGACTCATATTCATATATGGTGCTTATGTATAATATATATTTCTAAAAATATCATATTTAGAACCATAGTTTTTTTTTAAATTTTTGCGTGGGTAAGTATTTTTTCATAATGTTAGATTGGGTATTTTCTATGAAAATATGTGAACTTATAACACCCAAAATTATGAAAAAAATTTTTAGAGACCTTTATAAACAGCCCTTTCAAGCTACACCCTACACTATATATGAAAGTAAGAAATAATTTGTTTTCAAAAAATAAAACTAAAGAAAAAATTTCTAGTGAAAACTTTTCCCCTCTAACACTACCATATAAATATTTTAAAGTGTAAAATGCGCGGATTAATATGATTTATTTACGCACGAAATTTCAAGTTTCTACGTCAAACAATTTCCAAGAGAAGCACCTGTGACAGACAGACAGACACAGGAGTAAATTTTACATGGATTGCATTTTTTCTTTTAAAGTGCAGAACCGAAAGTTTGTATGTAACTTTTTCTTTTAAAGTACAGAACCCAAAGTTAATTTATCGAAAAGAGTTTGTATATAACTTCTGTGTAAATACATATTTTCACTGTATACACACGCGTGCATACTTACAATACTTTTTTTATTAATTTGATACAGTGAAATAGCTATTTTTCGAAAAGAGTTTGTATATAACTTCTGTGCATATACATATTTGCACTGTATACACACGCGTACGTACTTGTAATATTTATTACTTTGATACAGTGAAATACTTATTTTTTCAATAACAATATACTTCTTATTTTCAATGTTTTCTGAATCATAATTACATTTAATCGTTTCATTATCACAAACAGAAAATTCATGAAAAGAACTGTTGAATTACCATATAATTGTAATAAATTTTCCGCGGAATAATACGAGATATGTTCAATATTCAGTGTAAAATGACACGTGATATCCATCACGTCGCATCGTTTCCCTTTGACGAGACTACGCGGCGTTAGAATAGTGTAGATGTATCAAGAAAGAGATACCATCAAAAAAAATTGATCATAATTGTCTTAAATTTTATTCAGCTACACGTAAAAACAAAATTGATATACCACGTAATGAGATTTGCAGGCGCTTTAGAAGCCATATTTCTTATTAAATTTAAAATAAACTTTGAACAAAAGTTACTTTGATGAAAATGTAGGTGAAGTTCATAGATGAACGAAATCCATCTAATGATTTCAAAATGGCAGCGAAACAAAGTTTTAAAATTTCATCAAAATTTCATCAGGTCGCAAAAAGGTATATATAAAGGTATGTATAGCCTTATGTGTTATACATCCTTGAAAATAATTTTTAAAACAGTGAAAAAAAATAACTTAGATTAAAATTTAAGTGAAATTCATAGATGGATGAAATCCAATGATTTCAAAATAGTGATACAATTTTTAAAAATTTCATCATATAACAGAAGGATATGTAGAAGTATGATATATAGTTGAAAATACCCTGTAAAACATTGAAAAAAATGACAGATGAAAATGTGAGAGTTCTGGCCATACACGTGTAAATAACAGAAACGCCCCGAGAAAAAAATAATTCTCAACCTTTAAATAATTTTGAAATCTAACAGATTATATTATCTAATTAAATGAATTATATTATCGAATCAAATGAATATCTATAGGTAAACATAAAATGCCTATTTTAAAAATGTTGTCAAAAATTTAAATGAAGTTCATAGATGCATGAAATCCATTCAATGATTTTGTCAAAAATTTAAGTAAATTTTAAGTAAATTTTGTCAAAAATTTAAGTGAAGTTCATAGATGGATTCCATTCAATGATTTCAAAATAGCGACACAAAGTTTAAATATGTTATCATATAACAGAAGGATATGTAGAAGTATGATACATAGTTGCAAATACTCTTTAAAACGGTGAAAAAAATCACTTAGATGAAAATGTGAGTGTTGTGACCATACACGTGTTAATAGCAGAAACGCCCCGAGAAAAAAATAATTCTCAACCTTTAACCGTTTTAGTGCCATTGTTTTTACTCATATACACTTAAAAATGCCAAAGAAATCTTTTGTTGTTGATGTCATTTACCCTTGTCTCGAAAAAAAACTATTTCTCTTCCAAAAATTATCCAATTTTAATAATTTTGTCGGTGTTTTCTTAATAAAAACTTGTACAAGGATAATAAAATACAAAGAAAATTATGGAAATATATATTGTGAACAAAAACTGTTGCTCATTAAAGGAAACAAAATATATATTCTTTATCATTTCTCGCGACTAACAAAAATTCGCCATCTGTATGAACAATTGCATTTACTGACCTTGACGATACAGAAAGGGGATTTCGTAGTCCTTTGCGGCTCAACCAGCTGATGACCTGAAGGAGCTGTTAAAGGTGCAGAATCTTGACTCATAGCCAACCGCCGTCGAGAGAAGGCACGATATGATGATCGATCGTCGTTCGCAAGATCATTCACATCCAGTAATTTAAATTAAACAACTTCTTTGTTGTGATTTTCGAAATAAAAAAACCATGAACAGTGATCACTCTTTACTTTGCTTCTTATTCACACAAATCTATTGTCCTAAATACTTGGGTTATAGAACTTTCTCGAAATATTCCTTGCAACCTTTCCTTGCAACACAGACTGGAGATTCTTCTGGAATGATTTATAACTCTAAATTTTAAAAATTGTAAGCCAGGGTGACTACTTCATATTCTGATCTTCAAATATTTTTCAATTATTATTTAACCAGAGTTCACCAGAACACACGGCAAAGAAATACAATTAAAAATCCTTGTCCTATAAAATATTAATGAAACTTCTACGGTAAGGATGTGTAATTAAATATCCTTTTCACTTCTAGATATGAGTCAGAACTTTACTTACGACTAGGATGTACAATTAAATATCCTCGCACTTTAAGAGTTTAACTAAGACTTGATGTGCTCTTGTAGGAAAAGGATTTGGGAAAGACTAATGGAAAAATTTCACCAGAGAAATAGAGTGCAAACAACCAAACAATTTTACAGCTTTAAAACGAAATGGAACGGATATTTTTTCTAGAAAATTCGATACCTTACACACAATTATTTTGTATTTTATTTCAATTCAATTTAAATACAATTGGCACTGAAACACTGCAATGGCCATAAAATAAACATTAAAATTTTTAAATCCAAACAAAATAAACGCCCCCTATAGGCTGCTCACTTTGAATAACAAATCATATTAAATTACAATTAAATGAAAATACGTGATGTAGTATTATTTCTACTTTATTTAAGTTCTTTACCACGACCTAGGTTTCGTTGTATTACAACATCTTCACGTGGGCTATTTGCAAAGATATCTTCTTCATCTCATTCATCTTTGCTAATAGCCCACCTGAAGATCTTCGCTAATTATCCATCTAAAGATGTTGTAATACAACGAAACCTAGGTCGTGGTAAAGAACTTAAAGAAAGATATAGAAATAATATTACATCACGTAGTTTCATTTAATTGTGAATAATGAATTTCTACAAAATTAACGCCAAATATATTCAACCTATTAAATTATGTAATCATTTGACAAACGTCAAGACTTGTGATGTCATTGATTATACAGATGGCGGTAAAATTATCTTTAAGAAATTTTAATAATATTTCAATTAAATAATTATTCTCATGTAATAAAAAAAAGAAATATATATTATTATAATTTTTAAATTATCACAATTTTCAACCAGTGAGTGCGGTTCATAAATGAACGATATTCATCTAATGATGTCGAAATGGTTTCTAAATATTTAAAAATTTTGGTCAACATTTTCTAACATACAAAAGGATACGTTGAAAAATGTTTTCCAAAGTTTTTTCCGTCACTTATTAATATAATATTATTAATTGATTTATATTTTTTCAGATAGCATATATAGATATGTTCTCTAGTATAAACTTATGTAAAGATTTATTAAGTTTCTACTAAAACTCCATAAATACCGGGTATTTTTCTTTCAAAATAATATATTACCTTTTCACGAAATTTATATCGGAAAACACACAAATATTTGGGTAATTTAAATATAAAATATTAATTCCTCGTACACAGTATACTTGTTACTTTAACTTTACAATATGAACACCATAGGCAATCAAACACATTATGAAACTAACTGCGTCACTATGACCGTTTTCTGGTCATTTGTTGTCAATTCCTAACTGATGTTTGCCATCGATTTTTCGTATGTTTTAGGTAAATATAGACCGACAGACAGACAGATTTCATGCGTGCTTTAAAGCGTTTTTTTTCTTTGCAAATTTACAGAAAGAGATTTTCGTCATATAAAATTATCATTACGTATTTTATAATCTTGCATAAAGCTATCTATAACATTTATCCATAACTAAAAAAACAAATAGAATTTTGTAATGTTTATATCTGGATAAATTACTTATCAATTACTTAAGCTGGAGTATTTGGCAGAAAAACTCGATTTTTCCCATTTTAGGGGTCCGTTTCGACAAGTAAAAAATTTGTTCTTCCGAAGGCAAAACCCCACTAAAATTTAAAAAAAAAAAAATTTTGTTAATAAAGCTATTGATTCCTAGTTTCAAAATGAAATAAAAAATTTTAATTTATTTGCCATTGATTCAAATTACTATCTCTATTCAGAATTATCTTAAATTGTTAGTTACTCATAAAAGTATTTACAAAAATGAAGATAAGCTCAAAGACTGCTCTGGAAACGGTATGATGTGAATACAGCGAATGAAGTGTCAGAGATATAAACTAAAATAAATTTTGCCATGAAAATTAGCCAAGTTTCAAGTAACATCTCAATTGGTACATAAAAATAGTTAAAGAAATATTACTAACTTTTACAAAATGTTAAAACATGATTATTGCAAAATTCTATAAAATTAATGTAATTACATAAATATTATAAGCATTTATTGAGACTTACCTATCTACCTATAAGTAAACATAAATTGTTTCTTTTTCTTGCAGTCTGGACCCCGCAAGCCGCGGAAAGGGCCTCTGCGAGCTGATGACCAAACCCGTCCAGCACCTCAACTTAAGAAGGGACTTCGTCGATGATCCCGAATACGATTTCTACGAACTGGATCGTAATAGCCTTCAGCCAGACTGCGCCTTGACTTGGCCACCGCCCCCTCAACCCTACCCGCCATACTCTTCAGGATACGGCGGACGACCATACCCAGAAAGACCGCCCAGCTACAGGCCAGAGCACCAGAGCGGCAACGGGTACTATAAACGGGATCATAACTACGGTATTCAACCTTACAGACCTGATCCTTATTATGATATTAAAAGATACGATAATTTTTATACGCAGAGATATAATTACAGACCCCAATATAGACCTTATTTGCCGAACAGGAGTAGGGAAGGTGACGATAATTATATACCATATGAGATTGCTAGTGGAAGAAGTGATGAGGATCAAGCATCTTGGGGAAAATATGGGGGCTCTTATGGAGGTTATCAGAATTATTATCATAATAGAAACGAGTATAAAAACACTTTTGACTATTGGGGTTTGAGCAACTATGCTCACGCACAGAGGTACCCTTTAAATTACGGGGTTAAGCCTCACGGATCTGGGTATGATAGAAGTTTTGATTATAATAGCCTAGGTGGTAATAGATGGCAGGGCGATACGTGGAATTATTACGGTTATGGGTATGGTGGACCCAAACCGAGATATGATCAATGGAACCAGTCGGTATTTGGGGATTATGAGGGGGCACTTGTGAATTTTGGGTACAAGAGGCCGTCGTTTGCTGAAAGTCGGTTTGGGACTGACGATCTTGAGGATGTTAACTATTGGGACGATTACAGACCGCAAGCTCATGGTATGTATTTTTTTTTGTAATGTTTCACGAATTGGGCATGGCAACAAATGATCTGCATCTCAGCTTGGTTTTCGGTGGCTTCGAATGGTTTTGAGGAGGGATTGGTTTTAAGGGATTATCACCAAGCACTCTTGTGAAATACACATATCTTGGAGTATTGGATAATAAAGAAAAATTTTGTTTTTTATTTGGTCAATTACGTCTCAACCTTGTCTTTGGGCATTTCACAGCACGCAGGGAAGTATGTGCACTACAATCTAATTGCTTTAAAGTGTGGAAAATAAAACTCCCGTTTTTAATTTTCTCGTCGAAGGTGCATCCTATTCCAAAATAAATTGTTATCATATCCACCTTTTCACCAAAGTGTAGACTGAAAATTTATTTTTTTTCAGAAATAAAAGAAAAAGTGTGAATGAAATCGTATTTCTTAATTTTATTAAATTACCTTTCATATTTTTCATGATAAGAAGCAAAATTAAAAATTTTGAAAAAACCCACAACGGATATAGTCGTTGTAATTGAAAAGCGAATAATGTTTTTTTGAAAACTCCCCGGCTAAAAGAAAGTAAGAATATTAGTTACACAACCAAGAAAATCCGTTGGGGCTGTCATGCCCTGCCTATGCCTAAAATTTTACAGTTTTATCAGTTCATGTCTAATTGAAATTATCTTAGATGCGTAGATAGCTTTTCTATGCTTTTACAATGTTATTGAGAATTGTTATCGAGAACGGAAATGTCAATGGCATTTGTAATTATATTAATAGATTTTTCACTTTCTTTTCTTTTAAATTTTGGTTTTTATTTTATACTTTTTCGATTAAAACGTTTAAAACACTAAAACATCTATCGTGGACTTAATCAAAATTTTAACTTTGCTTTTTATAGACTAATACTTAATAACTAAGCTTCTAATCTACTGTAACTAATTACGTACATAAATCGTAAAATGATTACAACAAAATGTTGCTACGCCTCTTGGTGAGCTAACACGATAACGCCTATCTAAGAATCATCTCGATTAGCCCAAATATTTTGCAGAGAACCGTATCTAAATCGGTCCAACCGTTTGGGATATAAATGCGAACATTTGTTTGCAACAAAATGTTTATTTCGGCGCCCCCTGGTGAGTAATCAACGAAAAAACTCCCAAAAAACCATAGTACCTACCTAAGAACCATCGCCTATTAGTCCCAAATATTTTGCAGAAAACCGTATCTAAATCGGTCAAACCGTTTGGGATATAAATGGGAACATTCGTTTGCAACAAAATGTTTATTGCGGCGTCCCCTGGTGAGTAATCAACGAAAAAACTAACTGCCAATGAACCACTGCCAATGAACACCTGCCAATGAATCACAAAAAAATTACAGAAAACCGTATCTAAATTAGTCAAACCGTTTTGGAGTTAGTTGGAACAAACAACCTGTCACCCTAACCAAACATATACACTTTCTCCTTTCGGTCGTGGGTAATAAACGCCCCTAACTGCTTTCCAATCTATACACCCGTAATACTTCAGACTTCTCCAAACAACACCATTTTATTTTGATAAACATTTATTATTGAGAAACAGTACGCTTAACTCTACATATTGTTGCATTTGTTAACGAAAATCTCGCAGATTAATTAATTAATTTATATTCACTTTTCTCACATGTCGTAACTAATTACGTCATCTAAACAGGATACGTAGATAACATCGTATAATAAAATAAAACCCCTTACCAAATTTTTGCTAGAAAATCGCGCTGTGTTATTTTAATTATAAAATTAAATTTAAATGTTATTAAAAATATTAATTTTAAATATTTAATAAATAATAAAGTAATATTTCATAATTTGTAATGCAAATAAATACATACCATAACTTATCCTCACTTAGAGACATACACTTAATAACTTATAAGCATCATGCATCTCAAAAAACTTATAAGCGCTATTTCTGTCACAAATATATAAAATAAATACATGTTTTTTTATTTTAAGGACCACTATTAAATTTCAGTTACTAAGAAATATTATTTATAAGCCCAGACATAACTGATACAGATATACTGTACGTGTTGGGAATTTACTTACAGTTGTCATTAAATATTGAAATTTTACATAAAAGAAGATATCATGGCACAAGTAAAGGCCTAGAACCGAAAATTATTAATTTCTAATATTATATGGGATTATTTTGTGACAAAATAATATTTTTGGTTTTTTCTTTTTGTCAAAGTTCGTTTGCCCATGGAATTCTTTTGAATAGCATCTATTTTTAGAGACTTCTATCCGATGGTACGCAAATCGCCTTACCTTATTTATAAAATGACATTTTTGAACCATGTATATATATATATATATATATATATATATGTATATATATGTATATATATATATATATATATATATATATATATATATATATATATATATATATATTAGGGTGGTTCATAAAATTCAAGTTTCAATTGTTTAAACTCTAAACCCATAATATCATTCTATATACCAAAATAACAATATGTTTTAAATTTCGGATTTTTTAATTAATATTTAAGGGTCGCTACCGCCTCATATGATTTTTAAGAAAAACCTTAAAATTTGCACTTATTGCGATGTTGGCTATGGTTTACTTATACAACTTTGATGACGGTATTTATTTGCTAATGTAAACAGTTCTTTGTTTATCCATTTCGTCGGCACCTCAGTGCTCTCTGTAGATACCCACAATTTAGTTAATATAAACAATTCATTGCTCTTCTATACACTAATCCAGTGACGCCATCGTTTTGAGTCAAAGTGATTGTGTTTGATTGTAAATGTGATTACTTTAGATTTATTCTCGTATTTGTATTTCTAAAATGACATCGAATATTATAAAAACACGAAAAAGGACTGAAATATGGTTAATTGGACAATATCGTTCCCAATTGGTGCGAACAAAATTACCGTCAGTTAAAGAAGTGATGTGTTTATTTTTTCATTATAAAAACGTAATGAACAACACAAATAGAGAATCTGCGTCATTAACACCAAGTGATGTGAAGATACTATGGCAAAAAACAACTATTTCTACCAAAGAAAAACAACATGTTGTCACAAAAATACATAAATATTTCAAAGAATGGCAGAATTAAAAAAAAAATAAAGCAAAACGCTAAGCAGCAATAAAAGAAAAAGAAAACAAATTGCAATCAAATTTAAATGTTTTGTTTGATATTGCTCACTCGAATGCCCTTAATATGATAACTATTGAAGAAGATAAGCAATTTCTTTTAAAACAAAGAGAAATGAGTCGTCCAGGAAAATTGATAATATCGATAGAAGCCATGCGAAAAAACTTAAAAAAACATTTACAAAAAGAAGCTAAGTTGCAAAAGATGATAGAAAAGGAAAAAGAAGCAATGAAGAAATTAACTGAGAAATGTGATTTACTATCTTCTTCAGCTTCTTCTGCAGGGAATGAAAGTTATAGCGATATAAGTCAAAGTCATCCTATATCTCCTCAGCCAGGGCCCTCTTCAAGCTATGGTTTTACTGCACCACAGAAACGAGGCCGAAAAAGAATTTTAGACTCGAGTTTAGCTACTATTCTTGATGTCGCTAAGTTGACTGACCGAAAAGCAACTGTTGTTTTGACTTACTCAAACGTCTGGGCTATGACGTATCACAATATAACGTTAGCTATTCTTTTATACGTCACCAAAAAATGGATATTAGAAAACAGATTGCCGAATCTATTAAAGCTGATTTCCAACCAATAAATACACTGACTGTGCACTGGGATGGAAAGGTGCTGGACGACATAACTGGATTGGTAGATCGTCTACCAATCTTGGCATCTGGAAAAGGAGTCGACCAGCTTTTGACTGTTCCCAAGTTTCCAGATGGAAAGGGATAAATAATAGCTTCTGCTATTTTCGAGACTATTTTATCATGGAATTTATATGATAAAATAAAATGTATGCGTTTTGATACAACAGCATCTAATATAGGGCGAATAAACGGAGCGTGTGTTCTCCTAGAACAGAAAATGCAAAAGGAACTGATTTGGTTTGTATGCCGGCATCACATACAAGAAATGTTACTCAAAAGTGTTATTGTAACAGCTGTAGGGCCTTCCAGTTGTCCTGAAATTATGATTTTTAAAAGATTTAAAAGCCACTGGCCAAAAATAAACCAAAAAGACTTCAAAACGGCAATGTCCGAATCAGCTACATGGAATTGCGTTCAAACTGTCGCGAAAGATATCATCGCTTTTGCTGAGAATTAACTGGAACAATTTCAGCCTCGTGACGATTACAAAGAGCTCCTTCATTTGATAAATATATTTTTGGGATGGATTCTTGAATTCGGTATCTCATTCAAAGCCCCTGCTGGAATGCACCGTGCGCGATGAACGAGAAAAGGTATATACGCACTGAAAATGTTTTTGGTTTAAGCATCAGCTTAAAATTATAATTAAGCAAGCTAAGGGCGTTACAGATATTTGTATATTCGTTGTAGTTGTTTACGAAAAATACTAATTTACAGCGCCAGTGGCTCATATGACCTCAGTGAATGATTTACAGATATTAAAAGATTTGTTTGATTTCGAAAAATATAACACAGTTGTAGCCAAAAATGCCATAAAAAAATGTTGGGTCATCTTTGGTATCTTTACGAATAGCTAATTGCTTTAGCTTTTTTTGACAAACGAATTTCTTTCGAAACAACACGTAATATGATTTTGGCTCTGAAAACTGAAGGAACGGAAAAAAAATCCGAAAAAAGCATCCTTGGAATATGATGCAATCGTGAACAGAAACATCGAAGATTTTGTATCATCAAACACTAGGATTTTTTTCAAAATCACTGGAATTTCTTGCGAGTTCATTCGGAAAATCCTGAGCTATGGAAAGAGGAAGAAAGCTTCAAATCGGCTATAGTAATTGTACAACGTATGAGAGTCGTTATCGATAAAGCTAAGAGGGGTGTTGCATTGATGGAAGAGTACAATAAATTACATAGTAATGAGGAAGAGAAGAAGCAATACTTAATGTTGTTAGTTAAGAATTACAGGCAGAAAAACCCAAATTTTAATAAGGCAAACCTACTGTAATTTTTTTCTTTTTACTTAATAATTTAGAGAAACAATACTTAGTGTTATTTAGTATAATATTTTCCCTAAAACCTATGCGTAACACTCATTTCTGGTATTAATAAACTCTTAAAAATAAATGCTTTTTTTCAAATTTCAAAAGTGGGTAGCGACCCTTAAATATAAATTTTTAAAAAAAGGGTTGAGGATGTGGGGAAAGTGGAGGGAATCACCCTAATATATATATATATATATATATATATATATATATATATATATATATATATATATATATATACACACATTTATATATGCTATAAGTTCAAACTAAAACTCATAGAGGCGTTTTAATTTCTTTTTATGATTTATGGAACCTATAATACAAATGAATACTTTAAAATTTAATGGTAAGAAGTGTTTCTATTAAACTATTCATAAATTTTAATATCACATTTACAGTATTAATGTATTACCTAGTATTTCTTTTGTACGCGGAAAATTATCGTTAATTTTTCAAAAACCCTGACTTAGGATGATTATCGTCCTGTAATCTTCTTGTTAGATTCTAGGAATCCTATTGTTCCATAATTTTTAATTCAGTGATTTTGTAAATAAACGTGAAGGCGCTAATGGATAATTTTTGCACATTTTGGGAATTTTTCTGAGAATTCAAAAATATTTTTGAGTTCCTTATTCGTTTTAGCCCTTTCAAACGATACCACTAAAATAAAATAAAACTAAAAAATCAAATAGTAAATTTATGCTCTATAAATATATTTATATATATATATATATATATATATATATATATATATATATATATATGTATATATATATATATATATATATATATATGTATATATATATATATATAATGTACAGAATTTAAGTCGTTTTATGTAATTTTATAATAAATATGCAGCATATGTATAGAAATTTACTTATTGCTTTTAGGGTTCCCTATCTCAAAAAGAAAAATGTGAAAAAAGACAATCGCATTTTTTTATTGAAATACATAATAACTTATTTTTTATTAATTTTATTTTATTTCACATGTGGAAAAAACAAATACAAATCATGATTAATTAACAATTTTCGAGTTTTCACTCACACATCAAGATATTATTCTACATACTCTATTTATTTTAATATACAGACTGATTAAAAAAATAACAACAATAGTAATATACAAAATAATAGCTATAATTTAAATATACAAATAGAAATAAATTAAAAGTAATCACAAAAATAATTGGATAATAGCAACAATAATTGTAGAATGGAAATAATAATTTATATATAATTAAAAAAAAAATTAATTAATTTTTATTGATACAATTTTAGGAAAATAAAAACTGTTTGTTTACTATTTCCCCTGCCTTTTAAGGATTCTGTATCTTAAAAGATGAACCGTTATACTTCTAGGATCCACTTACTTGTCTGTCTGTTCATCCCTTATAACAGTTTTTCTCAGAAACCGCTTGAATTAAAAAGTAGAAATTTGGCTATGTAATAAAATATATTAATCCGCACGTATCTCAAGGGGTAAAGCTTTAAAATATCAATATATTTATTTACCAATTTGGGGAGGGGGGAATAAGGCACTCAGCAAATTATTTGTTACTTTTAATGTATATAAAGATTTTATTGTGATTCGTAATTATGTTGGGTCTGCTTTGAAACAAAATTGAAGATGATGGCCAAAAACAACTGATTTTATTTCATCTAGATAGAGATGATTAGCGAAATCCATTGAGAAATAATTTTAATGAATCTAGAGACCCAACGGTAATCTTTCGACGTAATCGATAGACGGCATCTAAATCGTTAGATATATGCAGAAACATTGTATGTCAACATTGTTATTTCTGAAAATATTCTACAATAAAAATTGCTACATAAAATGTATATACTACATAAAATTGTAATAATTATCATGCACATCGACTATTATTTATATTTTAAAACATATCGATACATGATAACATAAATAATTACCTTGCTCATCAATTATATTTAATGTTGTCATGTACCTCGATATACGATAACATAAATAATAATCATGGTCATCAATTATATTTAATGTTATTATGTACATCGATATACGATAACGTAAATAATTACCGTGCTCATCAATTATATTTAATGTTAGCATGTACATCGATATACGATAACATAAATAATTACCATGCCCATCAATTATATTTAATGTTATCATGTACATCGATATACGATAACATAATAATTACTATGCACATGCACTATATTAATGTGTTTGTTACATAAAATTCGTAATAAGCGTTTAAAAAAAGCATGATGGTTAAAAAAAAAAAATTTCGACTCACTTGTCTAATGTTTATTGCGCAAAACTGTCTAAACCCCATCCAAATTAAAGTTAATAGTGAAACTTTATCAACTTATGTAAATCAAATTTATCTATACTACTGTAGTTATTTAACAAATAGTTTCATTATTATGACAGTTTTTTTTAGTACACGGCATATGCATGAGATTTCACATATTGAAAAACCTTCGCCTACCAGAGCGATGCTGAGTAGTAAATTAAAAAAATAATTGTAAATGATAGACAATAATGAAATTTATTGCTTATGCCCACGACTTGGACTTCATTTCACTAATACGTAGCAAAGAAACTTTATCATAAATTCTGTGAAAATCTGAAGCATTTCTAATAGTAATTTTATGGCATCTTTAACATAGAATGTTTCGTGTGGTAATATGTAATAAAAATATTACCTACAATACAAAACCTACTTATGAAAAACTTTATGACCTTGGATTTAAGTACCTGTAATCAATCTACTAGAAATGAGTTACGGTAATTAATTATGTATAACACGGTAATGATATATATATTTGGATATGTACTAGAATTTAATTACGCTAATGGGATATGTATTGAATTTGTACGGTACGATAACGAGTTATATACGAGTATATTTACAAGAACCAAGTTACAGTAATGTGATATATTTACGTATATGTACAAGAATTGAGTTGCGGTAATGGAATATGCATGGTATGAAGCAAAGTATGTACGAAAATTGAGTTACAATAATGGGACATCTACTGGGATATGTGGGGTACGGTAATGAGATATGTATAAGAACATGTACTAAAATTGAGTTATGGTAATGAGTTATGTACAACACGGTAATGATATATGTATATGGATACGTATTAGTATTCAGTTACACTAATGGGATATGTACTGAAATTATACGGTACGATAACGAGTTATGTACGAGTATATTTACTAAAACCGAATAACAGTAATGTGATATATTTACAGATATGTACAAGAATTGAGTTGCGGTAATGGGATATGTACAGTATGAAGCAATATATGTACGAAAATTGAGTTACAATAATGGGACATCTACTGGGATATATAGAGTAGGGTAATGAGATATGTATAAGAACATGTACTAAAATTGAGTTACAATAATGGGACATCTACTGGAACATGTGGGGTACGGTAATGAGATATGTATAAGAACATGTACTAAAATTGAGTTACAATAATGGAACATCTACTAGGATATATAGGGTAGTGTAATGAGATATGTATAAGAACATGTACTAAAATTGAGTTACAATAATGGAACATCTACTAGGATATATAGGGTAGTGTAATGAGATATGTATAAGAACATGTACTAAAATTGAGTTACGGTAATGGATGTAAAGTTGTTTCAACTTTTTTCGCCTAACGCTAATTATTTTTTTGTAATAGTGGGTTTTTAGAGAAAAGCTAGGTTAGATTGCCGGAATAAGCTTACAATTAGCTTTATGAATTTTCATCATCACACGTGCCCGTTTTCAGTTTAGAGAAGTATGCACCAATAATAGTATTGTATTAAAGTGAGATTTTTTTGAAAGACTTACACATATGACTGGATAAAAATTCAAATGTCTTTCAGATTTTCTCCGGAGAAAAATAAATACTCGGTATTCGAAATTAGTAATTTTATGTAATGACTAGCTGTATTATTCGACTTCACCCAGGTATAATATTTTTAACATTGTTATTTCTCTAATATATTCCACGTTATTCTTCACTTTGGTGTATTTTTATTCGACGCACTGTTCCTCGAATTCTGTTTCTTTTCTCCGTGTCGTAATTTCTCGTCGCGGTTTTGACGAAAATTGCGTAAACGCTCCTACGTTTTGGCATTTTAGGGACGAAAACTATAAAACCAAAAAAAACAACAAAATATAAAAAATGAAAAAAAAATAAGTTTGAACTATCGCTTTTTATTCTTTTCGATCCGTTATTTTTCGTTGCTAAAATAGCACTAAATATAACACACCGGCGCCGAAATACGTCTTGAATACCTTCGAGGATCAAAATTTCTAGACCCTAGTATGTATAATTTCCGGTTCAGGATATCCTAAAATATTAACTTATATAATTTAGATCCATTCGATATCCATCAGCGCGGTAGGAGGAAACTGGTGAGAATTGATGGCAGTAATTAGAAAGACGGATGCATGTGAGAAACCTGTAACATTCCAAGACTTCTGAAAAATTCTGAAGCTTTCTAGAAAAACTGGAACATACCTAGTAAAGATTCTGTATATTCACACATTTTCTCCACCCACGCACAGCACTGCTACTAAACTTCTTAGCATGGATGGGAGACCAAGGATTATCTACCACCATATCCTCTAATGGAAGGCGATAGGTGGTTGTGGAGAAAACATACGGGAACATGCGCTTGTGTTTCATGTATATAATTAATTTCATCTATCATTAATTATTGTATATACCTGTTGAAAACTCAACATTATTTAATTTTTATTTCTTTCCAAATTGTTTAGTTTAGTATATCTATTTGGCCAAAAAACATTTGTGCATAGAAAAATAATATTTGTAATATCACAATCAATTTAATTTCATCACGACTAACGCCCAAATGCACCACACACGGTCAAGACTGTCAGTCGGATTTACTGACAGTAAAAACGTATTTTGTATGGATACTTTAGAAATTGGACCGCACAATAGGGTGCAGTCGGTAAAATAGACTCTTGTTCCGACTCGACAGTTAACGAGATATACATTTTTAACTGTCAGTAAGTTCGACTGACAGTTTTGAACGTATGTGGTGCATACGGGCGTTACTAATTCGATTAACCTTAATCAGGTGCATTTCTTATTTTTTAATCTCTTAAATGACAATTGTATAACATATTTTTGACAAAAGATTCATAATTTTTTTTCATAATTAAATTGTTTCTCAATTTCCCTAAAACGTATCGAGATCATATTTTCAGGACCCAGCTCTGTACAATATTGAAAACCGTATCATAAACCGTATAAGAATTTTTGACTCATGTATATACAAACAAACAAGCAGAGGGACATAGTAATTTCTAAAACAGCAGATTTGTTTTATAATTTGTTTACGGTCTTTTGAAGCCATTTTTTCGAAAATGTACATATGTAATATACAGACATTTTTAACTTTATCATTTTATTATAATGGTAGATACGCCAAGTGTTAATATGTTTGAAATAATTCAATTCAATTAAGGTATTGAATTCTTAACTAATACGTTGTCTTTAATGTTTCACCTCACCATTATTATCAGCCCCATAGTTACGCACTGGTAACAGGTATATTTATTGGCAAGTTGAATAAACCAAGGCGCGGGCATGTTTCTCATCAGCGGGTTTTGGATGATGGAGTATATGAAGTTAGCATAAGAATTTGATGGAATATTTGATGATTCGGCAGCGGACTGTTCATCGCGACGTCGATCAGGCATGCGGCTGGATGGCAGAGCGGTGAGGCGCGAGCTAGCCGTACCGGGACTGCTGGACTGCGAGGAGGCCTGCTATAGGGAAAGTACCTTCAAATGTGTCTCCTACAGCTTTCGGTAAGTGGATGTATAAATTGTTATCATCGTAAGAGTGAATCAAAATTTTTAAAACTTTTTAATATTGGTCAAAAATTGGTATTCAGATTTAGATTCGGAAACAATTTTGTATTTTATGTATGTTTACTGACTACCCTAAAATCTCTATTGTTACTGACTTCTCTAAAATCTACATTATTTTATGTAAAGCAAAAATGCTTCAGGAAAGTTGTTGTCGTTGCAATACCGCTTGAAAATTAGAAAAATCATTCCGATGTTCCCAATGGTATCCTCGTATACGAAAGGGAATTCTCGAGTTTAAGATGGAATTCGCGAGTCAGCAATTATTTTTAGACATTAGTCTCCATGTTTCATTGTGTTTCTCAAATAAGATCAATATTAATTCTATTCATGTGTAAAAAGTGGTAAAGAATCCTGCATGGCGAGAAATACGTAACGATATGTGGATTTTTTTTCCATTTCAATTATAATAAAATCATACGACCTAACGTAAGTATTATCGTTTCATTATGGATAGAGCTCACAGAATTGTTTTAAACCATGTAATCACTCTTTTTTCTTTGATACGACCTTATCAGTAATTATTTTTCAAACGTAAGTTTTCCGGAACAAAATAAAAGTGAATAACTTTCAACTTAACACTAGATGTTAACGTATCACATATGATGACGAGGACATCGATCTAATGCATTTTGTCTACAGAATTACGAGTATTTATATTATCATGGAGTTTATGTATTTGTGTGTGTGGGATCTAAAGAAATCTATGAATCAAACTTAGAACAAAAATAGAGTGGATCACACATATGTCATTGAATACATAGATGGACGTAATTTCCATTATGCTTTCGAACCTTCTGAGATTGGATCTGGTTGTCAAAAAAATTATAAAATGTCACAGTGGCAGTTCGAAGGTAAAAAACGCTAAAAATTAATCTTACCACCAAAATATACCAATTGGGTATTTGACTAAATTTTTTTTATTTCATTAATCATAATTTCAAGGTACAAGCTGACGAAGAGTGAAAATTTTTATTAATAATCTTAAAAATTGACCGAGTTATAAAAGTTTAAATTTAACCTTTAGAGAAGGACGGCAATGCTGTATTGTGAGGCCATGTTTAATATTGCACATTATATTCTACAAGAGGAAAAGAGACAGGGATATACCCAACTCTATCAGTATCTTTAAATTTAGAAGCCTACAACTGGCTTATTTTTCAATCAATTTTTGAATTTTTTTCAAGACTGAAGTCCTTTTTAATTAACTTATATTTCAAACTATTGTACGAAAAATATCAAAATTTATAATGAGTCAACTACCGTATTATGAATAGTTAAAAAGGGCTTTCACAATAATATACCTTTTTTACAAAACAAATATTTTCTATAAGTTATTGAAAAAAAAATTAAATTTCCTTTACTAATGTTCCCACCTATGCGTGTATGACACAATAGCTTCATATATCATTTTATTTTGATAAATATTTAATTTTTTTCTATACTTAATGCATTCATTACTTAAGTTTCGCTAATTAGTTAACTAATATTTTAGTTTTTAATATGAGTTAAGTAGACACGCTGTCTAATGTGGATACGTAGATAACATCGTATCACAAAATTAACCCATTGTCAGATTTCTATTACAAGATGGCACTGTAAGTTATTTTATTTTTGCATCTTTTACAATTTTTTTTTCACAAAGCTTTGACAGCTTCAATTCAGAAGTAGATTATAGACATGGGCAATTTTTCAAACTTAAATACAAAATACTCTTCCATCGTTGACTGTTTCACAACGACAGCAATATAGCAAGAGAGTTAATCAAAAACTCCATGAAACCCGCTTTTCTAAGTGACACTTGCCATAAGCTTTTTATTGTTATGCAGGTATAAAAACTTATTAAATTTTTTGATTAAATGTTGTCTCATAAGATGAATTAATCTCATTTTATTCGAATTCTAATAAATGAAACGTTCTAGCCCCATCTAAATCATTTCATGGTTTCGGGATGATGTGTGGAAAAACAACCAACCAACAAAAATTCAAAAGAGATCTAAATATTCTATATAATCTCGAATGCGTCCCTTAATATCTTTAAAATACGTATTTTTTCACTATATATTGTATATTGCGTGTTTAGATTATGTAATTACTTCTTATTGTATACCCATTCAATTATATACTTTTGCAGATATTCAAAGTCGCCGACCCCCAACTGTTTTCTGAGCGAGGTTCCATACCAGGGCCTGGAGTTGGCCACTGACAGCGGTTCTGACGTATTCGCGATGGGCGAAGGTCACCATTGCGGCGCCAGTGCTCGCAAACCGTGGGCTGAAACAGGTTTGCTATTTTTCGTTTAATTGTTCCTTACATAGTTTAATAACACATTTACCAAAATATTTCTTCTTCTACATATTTTAGATAATGTGTATCATTAAAATCCGAATAGCTTCTCAAGAAATTGGATTGGCCTCAAAATCTTTGTACTTAATTTATTTTTAGCCTTATAATAAAATCTTTACCACTACCAATTCCATCCTTCATTTTAGAGCCCATATTAATGACATAAGTAAATCTTGTAAGTTCATCTTGCCAGTTCTTTTCAATCTATGTATGTGCAATTTTGAAAAAACTTGCTTTATATGAATATCTTACTTAATATCTAGGAAAATATTTATAAATGATCTGATGGGTAGGCCCATACACCTAAATTAAGTGGCCTATTTACCTAAGTTTTATTGTAAAAAAACAAAGCTTAATTTGTCATTTTAAAGTTCTACTTGTAAAACAATAAAGTTGTAATATATTAGATGTAAAACGTGTGATTAAATTTTTTCAAATGTAGCTATTAAAAATTTATAAAAAAATCGTAATTAATAGCATTTGGTTGAAATATTTAATTAAAATTATTTCGGGTAAGTTACATCAGTAATTTCGGTTAACTTACATCATCGGAGATCGGTCAACAATTAGTTAACTTTCGTCACCTGAAATCGATTAACTGCCATTGGTAGAGGTTGGTTAACTTATATCACCACATATCAGTTAATTTGCATTATCAGAGATCAGTTAACTTTCATTATTGCAGATCGTATTTAGTTATTTTAGAACAACAGAGATTGGTTAACTTACATCACCAGAGATCGGTTAGCTTACACCACCACAGATCAGTTAACTTACATCACTAACGATCGGTTAATTTACATTACCAGCGATGGGCTAACTCAGAACCAGTTAACTTACATCATCGCAGACCATTCAACTTCTATCACCACAGATCAGTTATCGTAGATGACCTGAGTTTAGTTACCTTTTGTCACCAGTGATCATTTAACTTATACCATCATAGAACAGTTAACTTGCATCACGAGATATCAGCCAACTTTCATCACCAAATTTTAGCTAATTTATATAACCTGAAATCGGTTAACTGACATCATCAGAGATCGGTAAACTTATATCACCACAGATCAGTTAACTTACATTACCAAATTTGTTTTTTTACATTATCAAAACTTTCGTCACCAGAGATTGGTCATTACCAAATTTTAGTTAATTTTGGTCACCAGAGATTGTATCATCAGAGATTGGCTAACCAATTTCACCAGGTACAAAGATTATTACATTTTTTTACTTTTTACGTATTTCAATATCCACTTGGCTAGTTTTATTTCATTTAATATTTTCAATAATTCTTTTTAATAACCTTAATCGCAGCTCTGATTTAAATTTCCACATTTATCGATACATTGAATTATGTTCCAAAAACATCCAACAATACTTTTCTAATATCATAGTATAAAATTGAACTTTACTGTGTATGTGCATACACAATGTAACAAATAATGTGTATATTATTTACATGGGTAAAACTTTCTGAAAGAAAAAACCGTGTCAAAGCGGCAAATATAATTTTTTTCATAGAAATCAGCTTCAAATCATCTGTGCAAATAATGGATAAGTTTTTTATAAAATCTTATTTACATTTTTATAGATATATCAAAATATACACTTTCCTTCGCCTATATACAAGTTTCGTTTTGTGCTTTAAACTAAACGAGAAATGCTAAGAAACTATATGACAATTCTCAAACACTTCTGGAATTTTCTATCAAAATTGCGATTTCAATGAACAACTATGTGTTTTTCATATGTCCTCAATGTTTGTAAACAAAGCATTTAAAATCAACTTATTTTTCATATTTGACGATCAACGTCTCTTGATATGTATTCCTTGCTTCAGACGAATTACCATCTTTCGTATTTCACAATGTTTCACAATTGTTTTTAAATCTTTTTTTGATAATCTTTTGTATTTCACAATTTTTCTTTTATCTTTTTTTGATAATTTTTTTTTTCAATAACAACTTATCATACTAATAAATCGATTAGTTGTGTACCTTGCTTTTTAAGTTCATACTTAAATGTTTAATGAAAAATTAATTTATGTCAGCGAAGGCTTAAAAGCTGTAGTTATTCGTGATATGTCAATTTATTAAGAAGAAGAGAGTATCAGAGAGCAAGCAATTTTCTTTTATCTTGCTTACTTCAGTCTTTGACAGCACCAATAAATTGCTCGCCCAACATTTGTAGGCGGATTTGAAACAACTATACTATGAACTGTTATTATATTAACAGTTCATAATATAATGTATCATTTTTTGCATAATATAGTTACTTCAAAAAAGATGGTACGGGAAAACGTACTCAGTTGCAAAAAGAGATGGAAAATTTAATTTCTTGGATGAATTAGGGATTGGTACAAGGAAAAAATTAAAATGTAAAAGCAAGGAATAAATGAAAATGTAAATAGGAGCGGTTTAAATGTAAATGGTAACCAGCTGAAAAATTTAAATATTTCTTCTACATTTAGAGTCCATCATCAATTTAATATTTGTTGATTTACCTGTATGTTGCAACCTTCGTGAAATATAAAATAAAAAACAAATGTTGCATACTAAAATTTAGGAAAACTACAACTGCGCAATTTTTATGGCAATCCGAAGTTTTAGTTGAGAAGTAAGCAAAAAGGAAAAAATACTAACTGCTGCAGAAACGTAAATACTGGAAAATCAGCAAGGGATCAAACAGTCCTGGAATTTTGTAAGGTATTTTGTGCCCATACTGTGGAAAACACAGTAGATACTACCCAAAAAAATAGTGTTTTCAGTGTGAAAACAATTCATCAATATATTTTTTTACAATAGCAGACTTTATTTTTAGAATTAAATAAATTTTTAGAATTTCTGCCTGATACATTCCTGTGCCACAACACAACGGTTAATTATACAAAGGTTAGCAAGTATAATGCTCCATGGGGTAAAATCAGGCAATGCCAGTACCACTGGTGAAACACATACAATTTAACTTAAACCATTCATTACGAACAGGTTTTATTAAAATGTATTTTATTTATCAGGTAAACATGGCTGCCAAGACCATAATAATGGTAAGCAACATTACTGCACTTAATAATAATATAATTAGAAAAAAATAAAAATATTATTTCTAAATACTTATTGAAAAACATATAATTATGGATTATTATCTAATGTTGACTGAAAGGTACGAAAAAAATCGTTGAACAAATTCAGAGATTAGTACTTTCTTAAATTTTTGTAGTCAAATTATGGACATTTTAAATTTCTGAAATTTCTTCACTCCCATCACACAGACTCACAATTTCTGAAACTTTCAGTTTGTATGCCGGAATTTTTGCAATTTGATACTTCAGATGAACGTTAATAGATAGCAAATTTAATTGTCTTTCTTGACTTAATATATCTTTACGTACTAGTAATTTTTTTTCTCACCCATGGCGTTTATGTGTTGAGAAGGACCATCCTTATTTTGAGGTCATGTTTTAAAAATTTTAACCATTAAAATGATTTATAACGTGCCAAACTCCTTTTATTTGTGAACCGTTTAAAAAGAGGGAAAAAACCCTGAAACTTGCTTTAAATCAAAATAATTTTCCTCCTCCCATCTAGATGAAAGAAAATGTGTTTTTCCATCAAACATTGCTCTGTATACTACGCATGCTCATAACTGAGGAAACACTTCACCTATTTTATGTATGTGATATATCTCACTGCTAGAATTCACCATATATCCGAAGAAATACGTTGCGTATTTAGAAAAACAAACTAACTGATTTTCTAACTAAAAAACTAAAACTAACATCACAAAGGAAGTATTGAAAGAAACTCGGTATTGCCTTTACCTCCGAAACCGCTGATGATCCACTGAAGTAGCTGGAATCAGTACTGTTCTTCAGTCGATATTTTATTTTATTACAGATATAATAAGTGATTAAAATAGCTTTTATGCTCTGTCAATACAAGTGTTCAAATTACGGTTCAATTTAATAAAAATAAATACGTTGAACAATAAAAGATCTTCACATATGAGTAAATATCCTGGCGTAAACCTTGGTATAAATAATTTAAAAAACCAAGGTTTGGAATTAAATTAATCGATTCAAACAATGATAAAAATATACAATGGATTTTCAGTTACAAATTATTTTTCCAAAAATACTAAACAAAAAATTGGTAAAATTTTATAAAACCACTGAGCTGTGAAGCATATGATGACATCATTAATGATAGGTATATGTATAAGGAAGTATACTTTGAAAAAGTCAAATCTGTCAAAACAATATGTAAAACTTAAATATATATGTAGACATATGTATGAGGAAAATTTTCTTTCTTAAAATATTTTAAAGGATAGATAATATAATTTTGCAAATGAAAATTTGAAGCCAATATATTTTAGTTTATTTTTACAAAAACAACATAACTGAACATTTAAATATTTATGTAGAGAAAATATTATCAATAAAAAAATTTTATTATTTGACAAATGTGTAAATATTTTGGGTAAACTTTAAGTTCAGTTTATTCTTGATCCAATAAGGTACCGTTATATATTATACATATATATATATATATATATATATATATATATATATATATATATATATATATATATATATATATATATTATGCATCGATTTTCATAACATTTTCCTCATTGTGTTTCATCCCACTTACGAAGTCTATTTTCTCAAAAGAGGTGTCTAAGAACTTAAAACAAATTCTTGATACAACATTTACTATTAGTAAATTTGCTAGTTCTCACCAAAAGACACTTCAAAACCGCATTAATCCAGAAGTGTTCAGACTCTCAAATGTGCAAAATACTATTAGAAGACTCAAAAGAATAAAACCTTTTGAGCTTGTCAGACATTAGAACACTAAGTGATTCAAAGGAAAATATTAGTTTAGTCAGCACATAGTACATTAATTTAGAAACAAATTAATCGTTAGTTATATAACTAGTTTTAATAAAAATTGTAATAAAAAAAAATAAAAAAACAATTGATAACATGTCTTGATTGTATTTCTCTCAGATAGAAAAATACGATTTTCCATCTATGGAAATTTTGCAGTCTCCCAGCGGCCTCTTAAAATTTTGAAAATTTCTCCCATTTGCATTTTCGTTCTTTCAGTTCTTTTTTGCTGATAAGATTTTGTTTGACGTTATTCTTTGCTTAAGGTTATATTCAAACACGTCAGCATTAATATATTAAGTGTATGTTATTAAATAAATATAAAGTTTATTTATTAGTACGAATTATTTTTTTCTGACAAAGGAGCTTTTCTTTCTTTCTACAAAGGAGCTTTTCGGAGCTTTTCGAAATAATTTATTGTTATTTTAATATTTCTTCAACGCGTACAGAAAAAAAATAAAAATAAAGAATTTAAGGCCTCATTCCAAGACGGCGCGGTAGTTCTATATTCGCCAATTATTTTTCTATTGCTTCTATTTAGAAACTAACATGATGAAACTAACAAAACCTTTTCCAGAGACTATATATATTTTTTGTTAACATAAAAACGGCTCTTTAAATCTTCACACTATTTTCAGAATGCTTCTGGCACGTTCGCGCTGGGCGGAAGTTGTCAAACCATGCAGTCAGACTGGGACTGTCGGCTTCCGGTCTTGGAGCTTGCGAAGCAGAGTGTATCCGAGCCCAAAGTTTTGTCTGCCGGGCTTTCAGCTTCAGGTGCGTCATTCTTTTAGCACATTCCGTTGTAGAATATTTTTAATTAGATCCTGTTTGAATGTCGGCTGATTTCAAGTAATAAAACATCTTTCGTAGGGTCTAAAAAGTTTTGTAATAGGCATTAATAAGGCGGTTTTATTAGAGATTTACATTCTTCGATATACATCTGCCTAACTATCGCAGGAAAATCTTGCGATCTTTTCCAAGAATTTTGATACAATTTTTACTAAATATTCGTAACCGACACACATGGTACAGTATATAATGTTTCAAAGCATTGTAAAAAAATCATTCTTTAAAAAATCATTTATAAGTTAGGTTAAAAACAAATGGAAGACAAATATTTTGCAGAATAATACTAATAAGCATTCAGCAGATATTTTATACTTTCCCAAACATGTTTAAGACAAATAAATTTTTAGCTCCCCAACTTCTCCTAAAATGGTAAGCCACAAAGTTCTTAATTATTAATATTTGTACGCCTAGGAAATGTGCATGCTACTAAGATATTGAAAAGAGATTAGGAAGTGTTTTAAGTGTTACTAAATTTTTTGAGATAGATTAGAACATGAATGCATAATTTTATCAAAGGAAACGGTGCTAGACAACTGTCTCATTGTGGATTTTCCTCAAATTTATCCGCGAACTAGACTCAGTCCATCGGTTGCAATATCGGTTCGTACATGAGGCCCTCCAATAATATCTATCCTCCTTTTAAGATATATATATATATATATATATACATATATATATATATATATGTATATATATATATATATATATATATCGATATGTATGTATAGAAACATTATAGTATTTGTCTGTCTGTACATTGAAAATATTTGTAAAAAAAAATTAGGGTGAAACGTACTTGATATCAGCATTAACATAATTTTTGAAATTTTTACCTGTTTTTCTGTTTAAACATTTATTTGTGAACACATCATGTAAAACCTGCTGCCTACTCGTATAGAATTAAAAAAAATAACTTGAAATATTATTTACTTTACATTTAATCGCAATCGGTTTACCCAATCAGAAGATTTGCAATTTTAATATTTCCAAAAATGTATTTACGTTTCATTAATAATAAAACAGAAGTGCCTAGCTCGCGTAATTACGACATAAATGTTTAGTATACCAGTGTGCATCAATAGATGGCGATACGTGTACTTTAAAAGGCGCAATGAAATGTTTCATCCGGGCGTATATTAAGAAATGAGCTTGGCCAAAAGTGAAGAGCAGAAGTATATTTCCAAAAAAGGGCATCGGTAGGTTTCTCAGTGGATTGCACATACAAAGTCACGGGCATTGTCTATGCATTGTCTATGTCTATGTCTATGTTACAAAATAAACTATTTCGTTTATGCCTCGCACGTTATATCTTTGGTTAATAGCCAGGTTCTTTTTTAATGTGTACAACGATAAAGCAATAAAACTGAAAACTTGGAAATTCCTCTTTAATTATATTTAATCTTAAACCTGTGCTATTTAAAATTTACGAGTATATCATATTTTACAGTTTAAATAGAACTCGTAAATATACATTATACTAATCAGATTATTGTATTTTAACCTCTAAGAATTGCAAAAATATTTATAAGCATGTAATACACCTTCTAAGTCCACTTTGTCGCAATATTACGACTAGTTTTAGTTTTTTAGAAAAAGAGAGCTCTTCAAGTGTTTGAATTTAGATTTTAGTGTAGCGTTAGCGTAACGTTGGAGTAAAGTTAGCATAACATTAGCGTAGCGTTAGCGCAGAGTTCAATCTGCCGTTTAGTAAACAACTAAATTTCAGTGGACAAAATATTAAAATTTTACCATGAGAACTTGGAGTAGTTTTTAGAGCAAGAAGTGAAAGAAGCAATACACTGTATATACATGACGATGAATGAAGATGATGACTCGTATGACGTGGCTACTAGTTCAAAAGATTCAAATAGGAAATTGTGACATCTCCTCTAACTCTTATTCAGGGTGACCTTTTTAAATTAAGAAAAATTAAGAAAGCCTTATTGAATAAGTCTCTGGTAAATTTAGCGTTTTCTACAGAACTCCACTCATGCTGGCATATTGCAATAACAAGGCAATTCATATTCTAGGCAAAAGATAGAAATATTATATTTGACGTTAATGAAATATGAGATACGTTTATTAGTTATAAATCTAATACTATGGTAATTAAAGAAAATAAGTGGATTTTCCCGAAAATGTTGACGAAAGTATATATATATATATATATATATATATATATATATATATATATATATACATATATATATATATATATATGTATATATATATATATATATATATATATAAAATTTGTATCACCCGGATCCTGATACCAGAAAAATCACGTCCCTAAATATTTTCAAATATCGAGTGAAAAAGTCCTGGCTCTCCCGAAACATTTTCCTTTGTGCCCTCGTCTTTTCCTGTCTTTCCCATCCCAAATAACTTTTGTATTTTTTTTATTTTTTCGTGTCTAATGTACTATAAATAATTTTCATTGTAAAATCTTACAGTCTACCAACTAAATTTCAATACCAAGTGTTATGGTTGATTGGAAGAGATTGCTCATGTAGCAATAAATTCAACATATGTATTATGCATAAAAGTTGATAAATAAATAAATATGCTGGCGTAAATAATAAATTTAATATAATTCGCATAAAAGGTTTTGGCTGCTAAAACAGGAATTTTATTAATCTTTTATAATGAGAATAGAAACAAAAACAACGAAATAGATCGGCAAAATGATTACAGAAGAGAGTGAACGTGAATAAAGTTCTTCACATCACTCACTCTTCTTATGTGTAGTCATTAAAAGTAATATCTTGTCCAATCGTTTCACTCAGGATTAGGTATTGGAATAAGCTTTAGCGCTAAGTTGGTTTGTTTTGCTCAGAACGAAAAAAACTAACTACCTCTATTCTCCAATTACAAATAACATAAAGTGTCGCAAACATGACCATAATTTAATAGAATTTTATTGCCACCTTTCGGTTGCAATTGAAAGAGTTTTTCGAGCATTACATGAATGATAGAATTTCGAGAGAAATATGAATTATCTGATATAAAATACTGATATTCAAAGGTATCATTTAAGAAGCAAAAGTATCAGTTAAGAAGTATCGAGTATTAGTATCGAAAAAAAACATCATTCAGCTGTAATTGAAATAATTTTTCGAGTTTATATAAATGATAGAATTCCGGGAGAGAAATATGAATTATCTGCTATAAAATACTAACAGGAGTAAAAGTATCAATTAAGAAGTATCGAGTATTAGTATCGAATAAAAACATCATTCAGCTGTAATTGAAATAATTTTTCGAGTTTATATGAATGATAGAATTCCGAAAGAGAAATATGAATTATATGCTATAAAATACTAATATGCATAAAAGTATCAATTAAGAAGTATCTAGTATTAGTATCGAAAAAAATGTACTCGATACTGAAAGGTATCAATACTTCTCTGTCCCCCGAGCATAGAGAAGTGTAAAAAAGCAACAAAGCTTAATTTTAGTACCGAAAATTCAAGTAGTGTACAGATCGTGAATAACTTCATGCGTCTGTATATCCAAGAAGTTTAATCGCGAATATCGAAGATACCTGTACGAATAGTTAAATAGTGGCGTATTTTTTCCGATAATAAATGTTGTCGTAAGTACACTATCGAACGTATAGATGGACAATACTCAATTATATCATCATCATCATTAGTAGCTCGACAGTCCTCAGTGGACCCTGGCCTTCTCGAGCAGACTGTTCCAAGCCCTCCTTCTGGGCGCCACGGTTTTCCACTTTGTTATGTTGAGAGCGTCGAAACACTTTGTAGGCAGTCCGCCCATCTAATTTGGGTCTTTCTCTTCCTCTTGTGCCAGTTGGTTTGAAAAATGTATTTTGTCGTTCTATCTTCCTCCATTTTAATTACATGTCCGGCCCACTTCATACGTTGATTTTTTATATATTGTATTGTATCTGGTTCTTTAAATAAGCGATAAAGTTCGGCATTAGTTCTCCTTCTCCAAAATTCATTGTCAAAAAGCTCACCAAATTTGGATCTGAGGATTTTTCGCTCGAAAATTGCAAGGTTTTTTTCACCAGTTTGGGACAATCAATTCTATAATAGGTTACAAATTAAATTATTGGCAATAATTTAATGACAATCTGTAAATAAGTTAAACAAATTAAACATTTTTTTATCTATTTACAGTTTCATTACTTTTATATACCAGTGTTCACTTTAGTGGTTAGAAAATAATTTCAGTCTATTTTCAGATTTGTGAATTACAAAAAAATATAAAACGAAAGCCCTACTTAGGGTTTATGGTGTTAATCTTTCAATGGTCTATTAAAATATTCCCATAAAATTTCACACAAATTATTTTTTGCGCGACATGTTAAATTGGTCTGAAAATAACGAACCAAGGTTATGTTTTTGAGAATAATATTTTTCATCATGAAAGTAAAAAAACAGGTTATTTTAATTTTATTGGTTTTTAGCAGTATCATAGTTTGGCTACGAAAAATTGTAATCAGATTTTAAAAAATATTAATACTACCATAAGTTAAAAGAGCAACTAAAAAATAAATCAGATACGATATAATAAAGGCATGAAATTCGAGGCTTCACTGTATTTTTTTGTTTTTATTTAATACATTAATTACGCTTAATAGAAAAAAACGAATTCGTATCGTATTAATATATTTACAGAAATTAAAAAGAAATTAAGGGATAAATTATTACGAACTTGCAACGTCTACAAAAACCATAGCACTAATTTTTACTATCTGTATTTTTTTTACGTTTTGAAATCATAATAAAAATCTTGAATCCTAATGAGTCCATCTAAGAATGGACTCATTGGTATAAGGAATTTGCTTTTTTTAAATCCTTAAATAAATATCAATATATGTTATAATTAAATGATTTTCAATAGAAAATTTGGCCAAGTACGAGCCTGGCTTCCGTACCACACTTGGAATGAATTTATTTTATTCGCCTTAAGCCACCACCAATATGAACTTGCAGCGCGCAATAAATATTTAATTATGGAGTGCAATAAATATTTAATTATGGAGCGCAATAAATATTTAATTATGGAGCGCAATAAATATTTAATTATGGAACGCGATAAATATTTAATTATGGAGCGCAAAAAATATTCATTATGGAGCGTAATAAATACTTAATTATGGAGCGCAATAAGTATTTCATTATGAAGCGAAATAAATATTTAATTATGGAGCGCAATAAATATTTAATTATGGAGCGCAATAAATCCTTAATTATGAAGTGCAATAAATATTAAATAATACCTACTATACTTAAATAGGAGGGACCTAAATACAATAGTGAATATCTCAGAAATTAACACATCTAGCATTATGGCAATAGTTTTCATGCAACTTTTGCGTAGGTTTCTATAACCTTATTTTTTTATAATTTTAGGTTCCTTGATTTCGTAAATAAAGGAGGGTGGGGGAGGATATTTTTTGGATATATATATATACCGTATCCAAAAAATATTCTCTCTGTATCGGTCTCTGAAAATTTTCTACTTAAAATTATGAGAAAAAAATTTTGAGACCCACTACTAACTCTTTCAAACGATATCTCACACTATATAATTAAAAAAAAAATTCAAGTACTTAATTTGCCTCATCTATCCTTAGCCATAAAATTTCGATATAAATATTTTTTAGTGTTAGCTACTGAGTATGAGCGGGTTAATTTGCTATAGCTATATCTAATTTCAAGTTTCTTCATCAAGTTTTTTTTTGAGATAAAAACGGCTATGACTGATGCTTCGTTGTGAGAATTCTATTTTTCCTTTCAAATTACAAAAAATTAGGGTTTTGCTTGACAAGATAGAAAATGTAAAGATATTAACTTTGTGGAAAATGCTGACCATCTTATTAACATCCGCTTCTACGATAATGATAACGCAAGCAAAGTTTTGTAGAGCTACATTGATAAGCAACAACACTCCTTCTTTGAAACAGGGATGAAGAACCTTCAAGCCTGATGACCCAAGCATATTTCCTTCCACGGCAACTGTCTTGAGAATTAGTGAGCGGAAAATTGTGTAGATGTGAAAATTACAATGACCAAATCTATAGTAATGAATTGTAGTTAATATAAGCGTACATCTTTCATGTTTAACTGCTTTTTGACAACATTTTACAAATAAATGTGGAAATGTGAAACATGATGCATGAAGCGTTTTTTTTTACTTTTCAAAAATCTACCGCAGACTCTTAGACTTAGGAAATGAAAAACACCGACCTTACGGCCGACTTAGGAAATGAAAAACAAAGGAACTGAAAAAAAAATTTGCCTCGGATCATTGTTATTGCCGACTTAGGAAATGAAAATAAAATGAACTTAAAAAAAGATAATTTTTTCCCCATTTCTTTAATAAACCCAATTTAATGAAGAATTAAAATATTGAAAAATTGCATTATTAAGAAATTATTTCCCGCAACAGATTCTGTGTCATATTCGATATGAAGAATCCAAGATAACGACCAAATTTTGAAATGTACAATTTAGATAAACATCACTCTAACATTCAGAGTTAGTTGTATAATTGCTTACAGGCAGGCTACTCAGAAAAGATAAGCCGAAAAAGCAAAGATGGTATTGTCGGACCAGATAGAAGTGCTTTATTTAAAATAGATGACTTTTTAATATTGGCTATAATTTTGCAACGATTGCCTATAATATATGTGGGAAAGTCAAATGCAATCACATGAAATTTAGTGAATTGATCAAGAGTAGAATCAGAGAGGAAAGCGCCATTCTTGATTGTGGCAGTGAGGAATAAAGTGATAAAAATAAGTTTTGATGCTAAAATATATATAAAACTGGTAGTAACCCAGGATTTTCAACTGTCTTTCGATTATTGCTGGCTAAGTATAAAGAAGCATAGTACTCAAAAATTGTTCGAAACTGGAATCGACGAAAATGAACCAATTCGGCGAAATAAGCTGCCAATATTGGCTGGCCCATAATTTAATATTCTCCAATGTAGTCTGCGTTTTTTTTTTGTTTTACGTTACTTTACGTTACGTTACTAAGTTATCGTTACGTTACTACGTTGAGTTTCGATTTGTGATTAGTGCAATTTTCGTATTCTTTCATTACTTCAAAATATTCATCATCTTTGAAATAACAATCCACGCTGACCTTCTAACCTCTGTGCCAGATTATCTGCCCATGATCTCGGTTTGTCTTCTGAAAACCTTGGCATGCTTATCATTCGCACATATTTTTGTACATAAACTAAGAGGAGATGTGTGGAAAATATAACAGGGTATCAATTAATTTACGGTACTAATTTGTTCCTTAAAGTCTTGTGTCATATATTTTCATACCATTGAATATGATCAATACAAGGTTTATTTTTTTATAAAAATTTAATGGCATCGATGGAAACTGCATAATAATTGAGAAAGGCATTTCTCTTCTGATCGAATTTCAAATGGTCCTTGGGACAATTTTTCCACATAAACAGAATGAACGAGAAAAGAAAATATAACGCCCCAATGAACAGCAATAAGCTACGAATGGCTAAACCGATGCTAACTATCCTCTTCATAGTATGCTACCAAACGACGTGAGCGTTATTCCGAAATAGGTGACACTACTGCTCTGTAATCGCTGAAAAAATAAGGGCCGACTCCTTTCTTCTGGGTTCAGTAAAGTTTTCATAGATGTTTCCATATTTACAGCATAAGCATACATTTTTATAAATTAAAATAAAAACAGACAATTAAAAAGAATCTAATTTGCAGAAAATAAACATGACACCACAATTAACATGCTTAGAAATCCACTACAGATGTACGAAAGATATAAAAAAATATATAATTGCGAAGAATTCACTTGCTGACTACTGTCATGCTCTATTTAACTTAATAACTAAAAACCGGCCAAGTGCGAGTCGGTCTTGCGTACGAAAGATTCCGTAGCACCAAACAATATTAAACTTATTTCGTATTTAAAAAGGTATATTTTAACTTTGTGGGTATGAATTGGGAGTTAGAGCGTTCGGGCGACGAGGAATTTAGAAGTACATATATTATCTTATCACGTTTTAATTTAAATTACATTTATTTAATAATTGAATTTAATAGTAAATTTAATAATTATTTATAGTGTTATATTTTAACTTAAACATAATTTTCAAAAACCAATTTTTCTTTATTTTTGAAAGAATCTTAATCATTTAAACAACTTGGGAAAATAAAGATGTCTTTAAACAACTTGGGAAAATAAAGGCTTTATGATATCAGGTTCACGTTTAAATAACTTGAGGTTTGCGGACAATATAGTTCTGTTTTCTAATGATCCAGGATGAACTTCAAACTAAGATTCAGAAACTGTATGAAACCTCGCTGTCAGTTGAGCTCGAGATTAATCTGAATACGACGAAAGTTGTGACTTCGTAAATATATTTATAAATATGGAAGGCACTACACTCAAGCACGTAGATAAGTACGTATACTTGGGCCAAGAACTATGAATAAGTAAAAAGAACCAGATCAACGAAGTAGACAGACGCATACAGTTGGGATGGGCAGCCTTCTCCAAACTCAAGTTCGCCTTTAAAATGAACACAAAGAACCCTTTAAGAGCACGCATATTTAAACAATGTGTACTACCGGTCCTTATTTACGGAGCCGAAACCTGGGTAACAACAAAAACCGTCCTGCAAAAGCTTATTGTTGCATAAAGGATGATGGACAAATATATGGAAGTATATTAGTAAAGAAATATAGTCTAGAAATAGATGATGGAAGTACATTAGTTATATATAAATGCAAATTTGAAAAAATTGACACTGCAGTAAATAAGTAGGGTTACGCTCTGTTGACTAGCGGAAAATGTAATTTTCATATAGTAATCAAATAGTATAATATACTCAAAAACCCAAGCGTTTTATATTGTAACATCTTTTACTGTCAACCAAACAATCAATCTCTAACATGCTTTATATTAGCTTCACTCGTATGTGTGCATGTAACGGAATGAACGGACGTATGTAACGGAATATTTCAATTAAATTTTCACCTACTTACATACGTCCAAATGATTTAAAATTTTGCACACGTATGCAGAAATCATGACAATATAAAATTTTCATTAATTTTAAACAAAAAAATACGCTTTTGTAGCGATATGAATTAAAAAATAAAACATCTTTGAATGTAAATATTTTGGTCAAGAGCGGAACGATGTCAAACAACTCGTAAAATAAGATTAAAATTATTGAGAAAAAAATTAACTTTAATGTAAAAAAAAAACGTGCGATGCTCTCGACTTATATTTTCATAATGATTCTACCTTTAAAAATAGCTGGCGATAAAAAAATTATGACAACTGACGTTTGTTAATAATTTTATTCTTATTTTAAGAGTCGGGAGACATAATTTCGTTATTGATCAAAATATTTATATTTCAAGATTATTTTTTAGTTTATAATGCTAGAAAAGCGTGTTTTTTAGTTCTTTTTAGATTAAAATTTTCTTAAAAACTCATTATTATGATTTACTGAAAAAGATCGCTTGTGTAATAATAAGTTCATCATACGTAATCCATATTAAAGTTGTCAAAAAGAGATTAATTAAATTATCAAAAAAAATTAAAGATTATTTCTTATTTTGCAAACAGATTTGGTGCCCCAGTGATAGGAGATGAACCGGAAAATTGCTTGCTAACATCCCTGAGCAACTCGGAGTTATCCGACACTTGGAACAGTTTGGAAGCTAGCGAAGGCCATGAACTGTACGCCAGGGGCAGCTTCGGAAGAGGATGTGAGCCCACTGTCATAGAAGAATCCATGGAGAGAGAAGAGAAGGAAGAGAGTGAGTATATTTTTCCACCTAACTGGATTGACTGCGCTCTTATATACCAGTAATTTAAAGAGTATAAAACAGAACTAAGTTGATTCTAATGGCTAGTACCTGAATTGCATTAAGTAGGATGCAATACCAAGATAATAAAATCTTCACATAAACGTCTAATAAAAATTGAATAGGAATACCACTTGATCTGTTGTTTGTACTGTTGTTTTTTTTTTGCAATGGTAGTCTTTGAATTTCATTAATTTTGTCTTTATATTTCTGTAAATCTCAAAAAGTACATTAAAATTAAAAAAATATAAATTAATTGTTACATATAACCATACCATTGTCCAGTTCTTAAATAACTTTTCAGGAGAATATATAATTACCCTATTTTGTTTTTACTAAATATATAAGTATGTTCCATGTTGTAAAGTTGCGTGTCAACGAATTTTGCGTACATGACAAAACAAACATTTTGTATAAAAATTAATTAGTGGTTAAAAAGTAATTTCAATTCTTTTTGGTATGGTACGAAAATGAAAGTTATTGCTTTTTTACCATACTACGACAGAGTAATGGTATGAATTTCATAGGTTACATACGTATGTATGCATGTGAGTAAGTTTGTTTCATTGTATAGACTAAACTACTGAAGGGATTTCAACAAAAGAAGTATCCTTCGATTCATTTTGATCCAGAAAGCGTCTTAGAGTATAAAACGTTACATGGAATTCAGTGCGTTAGTTTTTTCCGTAGTCGGGTTACAGTTTTTTTATAACTGTTACCTTGTTTTTATTTACGAGATGTTAAAACTTAAGCGGTAATAAATACATACTGTTGTTAGGAAGTCGCTAAACAATGTGGCTTTTATTTTCCAAACCATTTACATAATTTCAAACAAATAACTATATTAAATTTATAACTATATAAAAAAATAACTGTATTAAATTGATTAATATGTCACATTTAATACAAATTTTCAGAACAGTTTTAAAAAGCAAACATCTTCTAAGTAGCTATTCATGAAAAACGAGACCCACACTTAATGTGAAACTCATTCTGAGAGCACCGCTTTATATACGAAAAGGACATTCTATAATTTTTTCTTACCATAAAAATATCTTCCTCTCTTACTTTTGAAAAGAAACAACGATACCGACTGTTTGTTTTACTAGTCTGACCATTGACGATCGAATAACTCGTGTATTTATACTACTTATAATTTTTAAACTGAATTATGGTTACAATATATAAATATATATAAACCAATTTTAAATATTTTGATCTGCAATTATGAAACAGATAGCATTGTTTCAATTATTAAAACTATCTATTGTTTATCTTTATGTTTTCAAAATGAAATTTAGTTAAACGTAATTTATAGAGAAGGAAATTCGAATCCATCATGTCGATAGTTCTCACTGGTATAAATGAATGAAGTGTCTCTTAATTTTGTCCAGTTTGTTATTGTTTGAATATCTACTTGTAAATCTAGTACATTGGAAGATGTCTTCAAGACCTTAGATATAAAAGGACGGGGCATCAGTAAAAATGGCGATTTTATCTCAAATGGTTCATTGATGACATTTGTAATTCTGGCCAGTACACTATAGGAGTCGGCGAAGATGCTGACTGATTCATACGACTCTCTCAGCGAGCCTGAATATGATCCTTACTGAGACCAAAATCATGTACCAGAGAGTACTAATACCGATTAACGTTAGTATCGTGAGAATTGAGGTTGTTCTGGAGTATTTCTACGTGGGACAAATGATTCAGCTGAGCAGAAACAACTTTGACAAAGAAGCTCACAAAACAATTCGTTTGCGCTGGATAGTATTTGGGAAATTTCATCAGATCTTTCCGTCGTAGATTCCGCAATCGCTAAAGACAAAGATTTATAATTAGTACATTCTGCCTTTTATGATTTACGGTGCTCTAACGTGGAAACTCACGACTGCTTAAATCCATAAATCTAATGTCGCTCAACGAAACAGAAAAATCTGTACATGGACCATCTCTGAAGGATAAAATCTAAAATGAGGAATTTCTACCGAAAACCAAAGCAGCTGATACACTGCTTAATACCAGCAAATTGAATTGACAATGAACAGGTGATATTTGCGGAAAAACCGAAAAGTAATGGGGTAGATAAGATATTGAGTGGAGACTACGAAACTCGAATTACTATTTGGGACCTCCTTCAGCCAGATGAATTGATGACCTAAAAAGTAGACGGGACGTGATGGATGCAGAAGGCGAAGAACCGTATATTGTGGCTCGCCTTGGACCTTGACCTATATCTAGCAATTGATAGTTACAAGGGAATTATTATTATGATGATGAAAGTTTGTTTATTGGTATCCTTTTTCTAATGCAAAATAAAGATATAGTTTTGCATGAAGTTACCATCTTGCTTGAGTTTATTTATTCAGTGTTTAAAATCATTTAAATAATCAAATTACTTTCTACGTTTTAATGTAATAACCAAACCAAAGTTTTCACCATTGAACTTTTTATTAAAATTTAGATTTATTTAAAAGATAGAAACAGAGATATTCATTTTTTGACCCACAAATTTAAACAGGGGTATTTGTTTCCTGAAAATAGTGTGACCTTTTATTTATATGCACGTTTTCAACTTTAACCGATTATTAATTGCTTATTTGGATTTATTGCTACAACAGCAATCCTCCTCTGTCAAACAAAATTGTTAAATGTGAGAATTTATTAATATGAAACATTGTGAAAGATATTGCAAAACTTAGTGTTTCACAATATTTTCAAATTAAATAATAAACTCCTTAATATTAAAAAATATCTTAAAAAATAAGTAAGCAAGACAATATATTTTTACAAAATTGTTAATTACACATCTGAAAATGGCTCGTTTAAGAAAAGGCGAATAAAATTAAAATAAGAAAAGGTAGGAATAAGGGATTATGAGGGGAATAACTTTTCAAACGGCCCTTAAAACATTTATGGAGGGCAATTTTCTGGTGACAGGATCCGGTTGATTTCATAGTTTCGCATCTTGGACAAAAGAATACTTACAAACGGTGGCTCTACATTTGGCAAAAGTAGACTGAGCTGGTCAGACCGTAGCCCTATACTTTAAGCAGACAACGAACTAAATCTGCTTCTGAAATATGCTGGTTAAGTTGAGTTGTTCAGATTATTATAAAGGAGTGTATGAATATGTAGATAGTGTCGATCACCAACTTCCTAAGGTTTTAGTAGTACTCTGAATTCATATTTTACGTATGCATCATATAAACAATAATTTTTCGAGGGTTATCAGAGAATTAATACTATTTTTTACTGCAGTTCGAAGTCTTTTTGCATATCACAATTTTCGCTTACCGCATACAGATAAACCATTTTGTAAGAAGATAATTTCTTAATGTTTTTTTTTAATTAACTGAAAATAATTAACAATTTGCACAACAATGTCTAAATATCAACATTGTTTTTATTTCGCTTTCAGATTGCTATCTCCAATATGACACCTCAGCCCGTCTCCTGCCAGCGGTGACTCGCGCCAAGTTTCGAGCTGATGATGAGAGAGGCTGCAGTCAGGTATGCGACTCGCTGAGGAGCGAGGCTGAGGGCTGGCATGGTAGGTACAGGAGGAGCATACCCCACCGCGAAGCTGGTCAGTTCCGGTGCATGAGCTTCAGCTTTAAGTGAGTAACATTGTTTGGTATAAATTTGATTCCATGTTTCAGTCTATATTTTCAGAAAATTTTTTACAGGATAAATGAGATCCTTTTTTGGGTATCATGTTAATGCCAATTTATTAAAAAAATATATTTTTTAGACTTTTACTCAAGCAATAATAATTTAAAAAACTAAAAAAACACACTTTTAATAATACCACACTAAAAAGCAACAAATTATTATCGAACCTGTTTTCCCCCTCTACTTAATAAAGACTTTAGTGTTAGCCCTGTTTGTTATTGAGTATAATATTTGAATGTAGTGTGGGACGTTTTTCCCGAAACCTAACTGAAATCTTAAGCATTTTATTTCACATAATATTAATTTGAGAAGCAAAAAATCTTTTATTTATTCAACATTTTATTTTGATCATTAATTTTAATAATTCGAACGTACACTTCCGTACGTTTTTAAAGTTTAATTAAAAAATTTTTTAGTCGTTTTAAGAACAAAAAATGTTTGAAGTTATACTCTTTTAGACGTGTTATGAAAAAATATAAGAATGAAATTTTACATGCAAACGCACAATTAAATAAAAATCGGCAGTATGAAGTTGGTCACGGTGCAACAAAAATCTACTGAATGAAGTTGCTTATTAAACATATATTTACATGCGTGTATTGACTGATACTGTATTCAAGATAGTTATTGAGGTATTTGTAAATACATAACACTTGTTTTATACCATTTAAAAGCACAGACTGAGAAAATGTTTGTGGACATTATAGGAATATTTATGAAACTATCTTACTTGAGTGTTTATTTTGAGATATATGTGAGTTCAGACTGATTTATAACTATATAAAATTTCTATCAATATATATTTCTAGATTTTACATCAAATGGTTTTTGAGAAAGAGGGCTGTGACCAAGAGATAGACAGACGAATACGTGAATGATAAGAGTTTCGTTTTTTCTCCTTTTGGGATATGAAACTCTGAAATTGTTTTTAAATATACAATATTTATTCCCAAAATAAGTATTTCTGTATGCAATAGTTATGATGCTGTAGGTATATTGGCAAAATCTAGTATATACGTATGTACATTTTGGAATTGTTTTTGATCTGCTGAATCCATCCAAGAATTTTTCTTCTTATGGATAAAAAACAAATTTTTCACGAGTTACAGAATTCTACGTTTTCGTAGCCGAGCTTTTAGGTATTTACCAGATAAATTACAATATTTTTATTTTCTCATTGGCAATAGATTTTTCTATTTAATATAATGTATTACTTTAAAAGCAACCAGTACGTTCGATACATTCGCAGCCATGATTAGATATGATCATATATCTGAGTAACAGTTCCGACTTAAATGGTTGGAGATTCATAACTGACCCAAACACTTTCTTCTATATTTTTATACAGTATAATTTTAATAATTTTGGTTGACCTTCATAACGCCTTTCAACTCAGGATATTGAATTACTTTCTGAAAATAAGAGCATTTTCATAATCCCTTAGCACAGAACTGCGTTCGATTAAGAAGTCTTTACATGCAGAAAGGGATTAAGAACCTCATTGACTACATTTAACAGTCGTTTGAAACTATATTACCTACCATAATCTATATTACCTACCATCTTCTAAGCCCCACTTTTTCTATTTTTGCTCTTAAGATATCGCTATTTAGCTTCCGTTTTATAGAATTTTATATCAATTCTGGATTATTTACATCCACATCTATGTAAATATTCTTATTTGTTTTATCCATATTTGTTCTCTTTCTTATTGTGTTTGTCCATATCTATTCAAATATTGTTATTTATTATGTCCTTATCTGTGTAAATGTTCTTCTTTGTTTTATCTATATGTGTTCTATTTCTTATTGTGTTTTGTCTATATCTATTCAAATATTGTTATTTCTTATATACTCATCTGTGTAAATGTTCTTCTTTGTTTTATCTATATGTGTTTTATTTCTTATTGTGTTTTGTCCATATCTATTCAAATATTGTTATTTCTTATGTACTCATCTGTGTAAATGTTCTTCTTTGTTTTATCCATATGTGTTCTCTTTCTTATTGTGTTTTGTCCATATCTATTCAAATATTGTTATTTCTTATATACTCATCTGTGTAAATGTTCTTCTTTGTTTTATCTATATGTGTTTTATTTCTTATTGTGTTTTGTCCATATCTATTCAAATATTGTTATTTCTTATGTACTCATCTGTGTAAATGTTCTTCTTTGTTTTATCCATATGTGTTCTCTTTCTTATTGTGTTTTGTCCATATCTATTCAAATATTGTTATTTCTTATATACTCATCTGTGTAAATGTTCTTCTTTGTTTTATCTATATGTGTTCTATTTCTTATTGTGTTTTGTCCATATCTATTCAAATATTGTTATTTCTTATATACTCATCTGTGTAAATGTTCTTCTTTGTTTTATCTATATGTGTTTTATTTCTTATTGTGTTTTGTCCATATCTATTCAAATATTGTTATTTCTTATGTACTCATCTGTGTAAATGTTCTTCTTTGTTTTATCCATATGTGTTCTCTTTCTTATTGTGTTTTGTCCATATCTATTCAAATATTGTTATTTCTTATGTACTCATCTGTGTAAATGTTCTTCTTTGTTTTATCCATATGTGTTCTCTTTCTTATTGTGTTTTGTCCATATCTATTCAAATATTGTTATTTCTTATATCCTCATGTGTGTAAATGTTCTTCTTTGTTTTATCCATATGTGTTCTCTTTCTGATTGTGTTTTGTTCATATCTATTCAAATATTGTTATTTCTTATGTACTCATCTGTGTAAATGTTCTTCTTTGTTTTATCCATATGTGTTCTCTTTCTTATTGTGTTTTGTCCATATCTATTCAAATATTGTTATTTCTTATATCCTCATGTGTGTAAATGTTCTTCTTTGTTTTATCCATATGTGTTCTCTTTCTTATTGTGCTTTGTTCATATCTATTCAAATATTGTTATTTCTTATATCCTTATCTGGGTAAATATTCTTCTTTGTTTTATCTATATGCGTTCCCCTTCTTATTGTGTTTTGTCCATATCTATTCAAATATTGTTATTTCTTATATACTCATCTGTGTAAATGTTCTTCTTTGTTTTATCCATATGTGTTCTCTTTCTTATTGTGCTTTGTTCATATCTATTCAAATATTGTTATTTCTTATATACTCATCTGTGTAAATGTTCTTCTTTGTTTTATCTATATGTGTTCTATTTCTTATTGTGTTTTGTCCATATCTATTCAAATATTGTTATTTCTTATATACTCATCTGTGTAAATGTTCTTCTTTGTTTTATCTATATGTGTTCTATTTCTTATTGTGTTTTGTCCATATCTATTCAAATATTGTTATTTCTTATATACTCATCTGTGTAAATGTTCTTCTTTGTTTTATCCATATGTGTTCTCTTTCTTATTGTGCTTTGTTCATATCTATTCAAATATTGTTATTTCTTATATCCTTATCTGGGTAAATATTCTTCTTTGTTTTATCTATATGCGTTCCCCTTCTTATTGTGTTTTGTCCATATCTATTCAAATATTGTTATTTCGTATATACTCATCTGTGTAAATGTTCTTCTTTGTTTTATCCATATGTGTTCTCTTTCTTATTGTGCTTTGTTCATATCTATTCAAATATTGTTATTTCTTATATCCTTATCTGGGTAAATATTCTTCTTTGTTTTATCCATATGTGTTCTCTTTCTTATTGTGTTTTGTCCACATCTATTCAAATATTGTTATTTCTTATATCCTTATCTGGGTAAATATTCTTCTTTGTTTTATCTATATGCGTTCCCCTTCTTATTGTGTTTTGTCCATATCTATTCAAATATTGTTATTTCGTATATACTCATCTGTGTAAATGTTCTTCTTTGTTTTATCTATATGTGTTCTCTTTCTTATTGTGTTTTGTCCATATCTATTCAAATATTGTTATTTCTTATATACTCATCTGTGTAAATGTTCTTCTTTGTTTTATCTATATGTGTTCTATTTCTTATTGTGTTTTGTCCATATCTATTCAAATATTGTTATTTCTTATATACTCATCTGTGTAAATGTTCTTCTTTGTTTTATCCATATGCGTTCCCCTTCTTATTGTGTTTTGTCCATATCTATTCAAATATTGTTATTTCTTATATCCTCATCTATGTAAATATTCTTATGTATCATTAATTGGCGTTTACAAATAATTTGCAATCTTCTACACTACGTGTGTTTCTCGCTTGGTTAATTGTGTTTAGTTGTAAGAAATTACCTTAGTAACAATAAGTCCACCACTTAATATTTAATATTTTATGCCTACAGCAAAGTTTCATAAATAAAATGAAGTAAATACTAAATCACAAAAAATTTAAAAAAATAAAATTAATTATTGTGCTTTAAATGTAATCATTAAAAAAAACAAGTAAAATCTTAAGTGATAATTGAAATGATATCTTCAGTTGGCTGATTTTTTAAAGCATTTTACAATATATTTTTCTGTTTCCACGATTTTCCAGCTCAGACCTTCCAGAGAATCAGGGCGAAAACTGCCTCCTCTCCGACATTAAGCTGAACGACCTCCAGCTGTCAGCCGATTACGAGCACTCCAAGCATGACTGGTTATTCGCCTACGATATTTTCAATAAACAGTGCAGACAGCGAGTGATGGTTCCTCAGCCGATACCACGTCCCCACATTCATGGAAAACCTGGATATGAGGAGGCAGAGTAAGTTTTTTATCATTTCTGTTCTCGATCTTATTTCTACTAAATGCCATTTTAGTTTATCGTTTTTCAATCGAAAATCCTTTAAGCTATATAAAATACAAATCGATTCTCGCAATGTTATAAAAATCAGCGAAAAACTAAATAGGAGTAAAGTGGTAATGGACTGTGAAACGCTTTACGATTTTGTATGTCATATCCGAGTAGGAGCAGTGCTAACAATTTCTGCCTGTTTTAAATTTTAGTATATCTACTGCGAAAACGGATGTAACAGGATAGTCGACTAATTTTCTGTTTCAAGAAAATGTCATGAAAATAATAATAATAATATCATTTATTTGTGGATATAAAATATAACAGGTAAAGTGATAGGCATGTCCAGAAATTTTCATAGAACTAATAAAAACATTAACAAAATAAAAATTAAGTTACACTTGAAATTTTTCAATATTTTACCCACAAAAAGGTAACTGGCTCGGCTTGGGCAGTTATGCTACAAGCAACACCGACACGGTCGGTTTACAGCTAGCACCTATTGATATACATATACGTACAAATATATACTCGTACATACACATATACATATACATACATACATATACTCACATACACAATAGATAATAATTATTATTATTATGTTTAATACAGGTATTATATAGAGACATATAACTACATACTCATTATTAGCCATAGAGGAAACATAGCACAAAGAAAAGAAGATACTGATAATAAACATAATTTAAATGAAATAATTTCGAAGAGCCTATATTAAGGTTAAAATTAAGGTTAATTAAAAATTTAATACGAATTAAATAAGCGAGTTATGAGCTTCTAAATTTATTAGTAGGAATAGGGTGATATATTCCTGTCTCATTCGCTCTCATAGAGTACAAAGCGCATTACCAAAAATGACATCACAATACAGCATTGTCGTCCTTGTCTAACGTTAAGATTAAGTAAACTGTTCAAAGGATCCAGGAAAAATTTGCTTTATTTTACTATTTTAACAACGCTGCTGTCCTGGGCTATACTTTTTGTTGAGTAAATTTCAATTTACAAAAATATATACGTTTTCTTATATTAATATAGTTTATACAAATCAATATAATATTTTCTTTTTAATATTAACGCTCTGTATAATTTTTTAACTCTTTTTGTAAGTTTCATAATACCAAGAGCGACAGCTTCTCTGCAATATTGATTTAATCTGTATATTTTCATAAAATTAAGTGTCTGTCTGTTATTTTGAAATAAATACCTATACCAATTTATTCGATTGTTTAATTATACAGCCGTTTTCGGGATCGTTGTCTGTCTATCTATTGGTCTGGAAAATTTTTCGAAAGAGCTGAACTTATATTGAAAATTCTTGTTAAGTCTACAGAGGTCATTAATAAGTACAATATATATCTTATTTAATCTTATAATCTCAGCGTTTCAAACAAATCCAATTAAAATATTCCCAAATTCTCAAAGATGTCGATATCCGAAAAACAAGATGGCGGAGACTCGTTACCCCACTCCGCTCGAACAACCTTTTTCGGTAGTCGCGCGGGCTCAGAAAGGGTCAGAAAGCTCTTGATGTCGGACGTCCCGTTTGGTAATAGTTTACAATGTGTAAAATAACTTTCGGTGCCCTACATAAAATTATCAAAAGTACATTTTTGAATATCTTACAAACGACTTTTTCAAACGATTATGAATAAATGCGATTGAAAACAAAATTTGGTGTACTTTTTTATTTATCACTACACAGACGAACATGTATTTATAACGGTTCCATTTCCTTCCTCTTTAGGTATTGAACGCCGAAGTCAATATTTTTCTAAAATATGTAATGGAATATAAATATTTTATATTCATTTATTTTATATAATATTTTAATAAATATTTTAAGTTATAGATTAAAAAATACATCCAAAATAATGTCTATTAGCACTTTCTAGAAATAATAATTAATCCTTCATTAAACTTTAATTCCAGTGTCCACTACAGTCCAGAGTTACCGAGACCTATAAGACCGCCACCGCCTAGACATCCACCCGTTGTCCCAGAAGTATCCATTCCCTATCCAGGTCCATCAACAGTACCTTCCGTCGAGTTCCGTCCCCACGGCCCAAGCAGTACAGTGCCACCGCCATTCTATGATGACGATAGACCTGATTTCGAAGGTCCACCAGCATATCACAGTGGTACCGTAAGACCTATCGACCCGGGTCCAGCAGCTCCGGATTATAGACCGAGTGGATTTGATAGAGAATACGATTTTTACGAGGACGGAGGTAAAATTTTGACTGAATTATTTTTAAATTTATATGCCATTCCATTCCAAAAGAGAACTTTTGTAAACAAAACAAAATGACAGGTATTGTAAACATTTTTCTTATTTTCACTTTATTATTATAATACGGAGTTATTTGATATCTGTGATTAAAAATATGAATTGTCTATTGATATTGTTTTCTAGGTTTTTTTTTATTACCAGCTGAAATAAATTATTTGTAATTAGATAAACAATTGCTAAATATTCATACACCCTGCTTGCCACCTAAACCGGTGGCCTTTCATCGTGCTCTAACAGCATAAACACTGTATTACGAGTCGGTATATACAGGTGTCCAGTGGCAGATTTCAATGTTTGAAAAATGCGGATTTAATTTTTTAAAAACCACGTTTTCCAAATGGCCCCCATCGAGTCTGACACACTCTTCGAGTCTAGCACGCATGTTTTCAAAAACGCGTTTGCAGAGCGACTGGGGTATCCTACTGACTTCGGCTCGAATATTTTCTTTAAGTTGTGTCACAGTGCTCGGATTTGTTTTGTAAACAACGGATTTTAAGTATCCCCATAAGAAAAAGTCACATGGGTACGGTACCTTTTCGGGATATGTTTTTTTTCTGGAAATAACTGTCGCGCTGCATTCATGGACACATTAGTAGTGTAAGCTGTGGCCCCGTCCTGCTGGAACCATGTGTTTTGGTTGAAGGATGGACTATTCTCTAGTTCTACTCTGAAAAAGTCATTTAACATCTGGGCATATCTCTCCGAATTCACAGTTACAGTTTGGCCAAGTTGATTTTCAAAGAAATAAGGCCATATGATTACAGATGCAGACATGGCACACCAGACTGTTACTTTAGGCTTATATAAAGGCTCTTGATGCATTTGTCTTGGGTTGTGGACATCCCAGTAACGAAAGTTCTGCTTATTCACATATCCTCCAATGTGAAAGTGAGCTTCGTCACTAAAGAATAAGTTGCCCATCCGGGTAGCAGTACGAAATATCAACAACATCACCTCCGCGTAAGTTTTTCTTAATTCAAAGTCAGAATCGTGTAAATATTGAACAATTTGAATTTTACATGGATGGAACTTGAGCTTTTTTTTTACGAATATGGTAAAAATTATTAAATTGACGGCGTGCTACAGACAGCGAAAATCCACTCGAAATGTACGCCTCGACGGCAAAAGCGCGGTGCTCTCCACTCCACTGTTCCATGGCTACTAAAACATCCGCATCGCTTGCGCTTCTAACGACGCCCCCCGCGCCCCTCCTATGTGTTTCGTTCAGAAACTATGTTTATTCAAACTTTGAAATCTGCCACTGGACACCCTTTATAATTAGAAAATGCGTGTAAATAATGTCTAACATTAAAAATAATAAATAGAAAATATACTGTGAAATAAAACAAAACTTTAAGAAAAAACTGCGGTATAACATGCATAGAACATGCTTTCAACACTGCAAGGTAATACTAACACTTATTCGGAAATGAAATTACACTTCACAATATTTTTCTTTTTCACCGTTCTTGCGCCAAATATTCTGTATATTTATCAATATATCTGTTACACAACACCAATGTTCTGTTTCGTTTACTATTTTTGTCTCGTTCAAGCGTCATGTTCTAGAAATACAATCGAATATTTCAAATTGAAACTGATTCTTGTAGCCATCCCACTCCAACGCGTTATAAAATTAATAATTATCTTCTATTTTTATAAATATATCTGTTACACAACACTAATGTTCTGTCTCGTTCAAGCGCCGTGTTCTAGAAATAAAATCGAATATTTCAAATTGAAACTGATTCTTGCAGCTATCCCACTCCAACACGTTATAAAATTAATAATTATCCTCTATTTATATAAATATATCTGATACACAACACCAATGTTCTGTCTCGTTTATTATTTCTGTCTCGTTCAAGCGCTGTGTTCTAGAAATACAATCGAATATTTCAAATTGAAACTGATTCTTACAGCTATCCCACTCCAACACGTTATAAAATTAATAATTATACTCTATTTTTATAAATATACCTGTTACACAACACCAATGTTCTGTCTCGTTTACTATTTCTGTCTCGTTCAAGCGCCGTGTTCTAGAAATACTATCGAATGTTTCAAATTGAAACTGTTCATCGCAGCTATTTCACTCTAATACGTTATAAAATGAATCAGTAGACCGAATAGCATATATGCGTATAGACTTCGTACGCAACGGAATATCGAATATATTTGCGAGATCTACAAGGGTTATCCATTTTTTTAATCGAAATTTTACAATTCATATTGACAAAATATGAATTGTATGTGTAGCATTATTTGAGTTTTGGGAATAATTGTTGACTGATTGAATGTATATTTGCGCCAACTATATTTTAAAATTTAAATTGGTGTGTTTCTCAAACATTCTCTTTTGAAATGGAATTGGTACAGCTTGCTGTATCTGAGATTCTGTTAGCTTGAAAGATAGATCTTACTGTACATATTTTACGACATTTCCATGAAAATAATAGCATTCATAGTAAATATAGCAACAAGAAAAACAGCATGTGGTGATTTGGAGGGCTAATGCGTTGGAATAATTTTTTTTTTATGTTGAGTGGTGTTACATTTTTTTTATTATCGGATTGTGCACAATGGAGAAAAGTATGTTATAATTTCCAAAAAAACTGAAATATATGTTTATTTATATTTCTTTCTATACAAGAGTCTAAATACTATTTTTCGATTACAACTAACTATATTTATTAAAAGATTAATATTTAAATTTCTATATTGAAATAATAGGTGGGGATAGAAAACAAAATTAATTTAACTTGATATGGCGGTTTTAAAACAACTGACCATATAAACATTTCGATTTTCGTGTTTTTAATTATAATTATTAGGAAATTCCTGTACAATTTTCCACCCCATTTCACGTCTTAAGGTTGAATTCCGTCTAGGGCTTGAATTCCAAAAAATTTTTTCTTAGAGATCATCTAGAAACTAAGAGAAACGTATGTGGCAAATATCCAGTTTGCAGACTTTGTAGTTCTGGATATTTCGTGATGAATCATTTAAAAAATGATAACTGGCTTTGACATATATAGATTAATAATGACGTAGAAAGGTAGAAAAAAATTTAAGATTCCTTTTTTTATTAACGCGCACTTTCGCGGTCCTGCACGCGTACAAATATTTATACACTCGAAAAAAATTTAAGATTCCTTTTTTTATTAACGCGCACTTTCGCGGTTCTGCACGCGTACAAATATTTATAAACTCGAAAAAAATTTAAGATTCCTTTTTTGATAAATATTTATACACTCGAGCGCGTCCTCACACTCGCGCCTATGTATGTTTGTGTGCGCGCGTGTTTGTGTGTGTTTGATGTGTGTATGCGCGTGTTTGTGTGTGTTTGATGTGTGTAGGCGCGTGTTTGTGTGTATGCGCGTTTACGCACGTTTTGCTTTCGGTAATATGCTCTATTGTATAACCGATTCGATCGCTTTGGATAACATTTTTCATTTCAATTTTTTTAAATAGGGGCAATCCTTAAAGGTTTTCCCTTTTCTCCAAACCTTAAAATACGGTAGTTGACTCATTCTAAATTTTGATATTTTTCATACAATATTGTGAAATATAAGTTAATTAAAAACCAGTCTCGAAAAAAATTCAAAAATTGATTGGAAAATAAGCCAGTTATAAGCTTCTAAATTTGAAGATACGGATAGAGTTAGGTATACTCCAGTCTCTTTTCCTCTCGTAGAATATAATGTGCATTATTGAAAATGACCTCACAACACAGTATTGCCGTCCTTCTCTAAAGGTTAAATTTAAACTTTTATAACTCGGTCAATTTTTAAGATTATTAAAAAAAATTTTCACTCTTCATCAGCTCGTACCTTGAAATTATGATTTATGAAATAAAAAAAAAATAAGTCAAATACCCAATTGCGGATATTCCTCATAAAGAAGAAAAATAAACTATAAAAATATATTTTATTCAAAAGAACTCTAAAGATTATCTTCAAACTTTCCACGTCATTAGTACTTTATGTGTCAATAATAGTATTGTGATAAAATTTGACCAATTTTTTTTTTAATATAAAGACAACTCATATAATGGGGTGGGCAACCCTGTTATTTATTTATGATTAATATCTCCTAAGACTTATAACGCAAAATGTTATGAGTATTACGACTAACATGCACAGAAAAAAAAGTTGCGCAACGGAGCTGATCGTTTACTAGTACATTTCATCATCGTTAGCTATTGGATTAAGTTTCTATAAATAACCAATAAATGATATAATGATCTCATGAATGGAAGTAACCGGAACACCAAACTTTACTTCTCTATCAGGAGCGGAAGCATGGTCGCACTACACCGTTTCCGGTTTACCTTGCCGCGCGGGCACTTCCTGCGCGCCCAACCACGTAGCGGGACACTGGAGCTGCGAACCGGAAGGTGGCGAAGTCGGTTCTTGGGACTACTGCTGCGCACCCCACCACCGCTGCGGTTACAGTGAAGGATTCGCGAAGCCATGGTAGAATTATTTACATAAATATTTGTACCATTTAAATAAAATATAGTTCAACGGAGAAACGTATATTTTTCACTTTGACATTTTTATTAAGCTTAAAATGGAAAAATTAATAGTTTAAAGTGTGAGCCTGCAATAAATGTTTCTTCAAGATTTTTCGACATAGAATAACTAATTTTTATAAGTAATTTTTTTTTATCTGTCTATAACTTGGCAATCTGTGTGTTGACACAATGGGCCAATCCGTTGAAGTTAATGTCGTTTGTGGTCAGAAGGACCCCGTTTAGGCGAGTTCCTGTCATTTGCTGTCAAATCTCGCGGATAGTGCAGGTACACTATGTCGTTTAAGACGGGAGTATGTGACACTTCCTGTGCCCTCGAGCTGTGTTATCAGGTCATTGACATGTGTTGCTATTCTTTTCTGATACTTTTCGCTATATCTGGCAATCTCCTGCTTAACAGTGTTGATTTTTAGGTCCTCGTGTATATATTTGTTGCTCACGTTGTAAGGGGCATTTATCATTGCTCTAAGTGCTTTACTCTGGAATCTTTCGAGAATCTCGATATTGCTGTTGCTTGCTGTACCCCATAGCTGAATCCCGTATGTCCAGATTGGTTTTAGGATATACTTGTAGATGGCTAGTTTGCTTTCCCGCGTAAGTCTCGATTTAGGACCTGTGAGCCAATACATCGATTTGAGCTTTATGTCCAGCTGTTTGCGTTTAGTCCAAATATGCTTTCTCCAGGTAAGTCTTCTATCCAGATGCATACCCAGATATTTAGCATCTTCCACTTGTGGTATAATTTCATTGTGGATTTTTATTGGGGGACAGGTTTGTCTTCTAACGGTGAAGGTGACACGGATAGGTTTTCCCTGATTAACTTCGATACGCCAATAGTCTAGCCACTTCTCTACCTCGTGAATATGGTCTTGTAGTTTAGCTGAGGCTACTGTTGGATCCTCGTGAACTGAACCGTGAGCTCGCCGCGTAATGCGACCGCACACCGCGGTATTATAAGTAATCGCAACTTTAAAATGTTTATATAATAAAACTGTAAACTTTGCATGTTTGTTTCTATTGACAACATTTGTAAAGTAAATAATTGTCGAAATGAGGGATAACTGATAGAATGCATTAAAACCATTTTGGAATATTTGTCTACTTGTATACTTGTTTACTTGTAACTTTTTTAAAAAAATATGGAAATAACTTGGAGTAATATATAGTTTTTACCTCATCGCAATTGGTTTATTTAATCAGAAAATATGCAAATTCAATATTTTCTAAAATTAATTTATATTGCGTTAGTATGAAAACAAAAAAGTGTCTGGTTACATCAATAGATGGCGTTACGTGTATATTAAATCGCGCAATGAAGTTTTCCACACGGTCATACTTTAGTGAAACTGGCATGGCTAGAAATGAATTGTGGAAGTACCCATATAGCAAATAGCAACGATACCGATTTCAGTCGCTTATGTGTACGAAGCCGCGGGAACAGTTAGTCGGAAACAAAAAAAAATTGTATTAGGACACAAAATGACAAAAGGACAGAAAATTAATTTACCTTAATAAGGTGGTTTTCAAAAAAGCGTTACTAGAAAAAATATTACGATTTTTACTTTTTTCTTCCGTGAAATAATATTTCGAAATTAATGCAACATTTAAGGATTTTCTAGCAATTTCTGAAGACATGAGGAGAAGTCGGTATATAAAGTTAAAGGGCTTATAGATAACGTCAAAATACCACCTGCCGAAAGATTTTGCAGTTTAATCAGAAACAATATTTTCAATAACATTAAACTAATTTATATATTTAAATTCAAAATGGAGCCAAAAATTAGGTTCGGATGGAATATTCAAGTGGAATTAATAATTATTCTATAAATGATTTATTAAAATTATTTAATAACTGGAAATTAAAGAAAAAAAATTTAATCACTTTTTATGTTTTCACTTGAAGGTGCTACGTAGGCCCGGAAGGTGACCAATGGCGACCTTGCACTGAAAAGTATTACCCGTACCACCAGCACAGCCACCCTCCGCCTGGCATCTCAAAACCCCCACATCATCAGCATCAGCCACCCCCCAACGCAGGCAGACCTTCGCATGGACACCATCATCATCAGGGCGAAGGATATTTACCGGAGTCTGAGTCTAGGCCTTTTTATGGTGACAGGCCAGGTCCTGGGGATAGAAGACCAGGTTTGTTTATTCTTTGAGGTACGCACGCGATGTGTTGACATGTTTTAGTAGCTGATACGTCAATCAGGTTGTAATGAGACCAATTATTTATGCAAAATCGTAAGCTATACTAACATGTATCATTCAGAAATTTTGTCCGTCATAACTCTAAATAAAAATCATAATTTAGTTTTCAAAAATAAGTTTTTCTGTATACTATAGTTATCATTTGCGCTTTATACAGGCTGTCCGGGAATAGGTGTCGGACAAAGGAAACGCTATTCGTTGGCTAAAATGAAATAAATTGTCGTTGGAATAAAACGTAAAATACGCCCTTTTTCTAATTGAGTGCAAAAAACAATGTAACACATAACTCTTTTTAACACACCCAATACTTGCTTGAAGTGCGGTGCTTACCCGGGCAGCTTGATGTTTTGTTTTGTTTTTACAGGTTATTCCCCTGAGCTGAATAAAGTGCGCAAGTATCGTGTGTATGAAAAAGATGACAAATATGAATATTTTTTTAAATTTTCTGAAAAAAAGATATCTTTTAAATTTTATTTTAATGACAATCAACTATTTTTCGGTCAACGAATAACATCTTTCTTTATCCGACACTTATTCTTTGACACCGTGTACATAAGATTTGAAATTCCTGTACATATTTTTAGGGTTCCTTAGCCAAATTAGTTACCCCCATAGTTTTGCCATGTCTGTCTGTCTCTCTGCCTATATGTATACCACAGCTGTTTTATTTGCAGACTATTAGTGCTATAAATATATATAATGCCTACAAAGTTATGAAATTAAACAATTATTTTTAGGGTATTTCCACTGTATGTAAAGTGGGTGTAATTTTTTGTATACCCCGTTGCTTAAGGTATCTTTGAAAAGGTCTTTCAATATAAGGGTAAATGACATACAATTTTTCAATACAGAGATCCGTTCACAAAAAAAAAATAGAATATATATATATATATATATATATATATATATATATATATAAGTAAATAAATATATGAATAAGTAAAACGGGAGATATGTAGAATTAGTGGTTCCTTGTTCTAACTTCCACATACCCTTGCTTTTGTATAAATATATTACCGAGAATAACTTCCATTTAATTTTGTTACATGCACCAGAACATTTGCAATGTAAACCTCATATCATAACAACAATTGAATTGATTACCCTCACTAAAGTATAACTCTCGGAAATATAATAAAACCTACACCACTCCCCTACAATAAACTTACTAACATAAGCAGTGGGAAAACCCACACAAACCCGGCTTCCGCTACTGTGTTTGAAATATATAAACGCTGTTGGATGTTCCTAAGAGTTAATCTTTGCTAACTGCCTACCTGAAGATGTTGTAATACAACGAAATCTAGGTCGTGGTAAAGAAATTAAAGAAAGTAGATAATACTACATCACGTAGTTTCATTTAATTGTGAAAAATGAATTTCTACAAAATTAACGCCAAATATATTCAATCAATGGTTTATTTTGTTACAGTTATGTATTCTATCACCTAGCAGCTAATTTTTTCTTTAATATCTAATATAATAAATATTTACAATAGCAGTATATATAACGAAATTAAAAGGAAAATTGTCACAGCTAAATATACTCTATTAGTTAACGAGTAATAGGCAACCAACTTACATATGGTTAAGCCTTTAAAAAGTTCATGGAAACTCTGTAAAAGTGACTTAAATCAGTTGCAAAAATAAGATTATATTTTAAAATGTATATTTATAATATACGTGAAAGATATAATAGACAATATATTACATTGTGAAAAATTAATATTTGTAAAGTTCATTTTTTTCATTGGCCCATAGTTCAGGGTGCCCCTTGTTGTTGGCCATGATCATCTACCTTCTTTCATATAAAGTAATGAATTCCTTTTCGAGACAGTCGACTCGTTTCCATATAACCTTTAAGGTGTCCCTTCGCTTGACTAGAATATTCTCTTTAACTTTCTCTCTTTCCCATCCTTAAAAGAATGTCACCATACTTTATTCTTTGAATCTTATTGTAAAATATTTTATAATTAGAGGATTCTTACACACAATATATTACAACAAAAATCAAACTCTTTAAGTATAAATTATTCGAACTCCATCAAAAAACGCTTTTCGGCATTTTTTATTCAAAAGTTAAAAATATTTTTTTTAATTTCCCCAAGTTTTGATAAATATATGTAAATAAAGAAATATATTTTATTAAATAAATTTGTAACAGAAAGTTAGTTTTGCCTCTTTTTATGAAGGTTAACTTAAAATGTATTCGTAAAGTACAATAACATGTCATCACCGTGGTGTGTTGGGTCGATCACAAGGCACACGGCATTTGATGGCGAGGTACACCGCGGAAACCCGGATTCGATTACCGACCGCTCGTCAAGAGGGGCTGGACTGGTGTTCTGGTTGACTATAAGAGATTGCTCTTGTAGCAGTAAGTCCACCATGTGTATCCATAAGATACATTAAAGTGCAAAAAAAAAAATAAATATAATTAAAATAAATGCCGTCCTGTTTGGTTGCAGGATACCTACCACACAGACATCCTTACTTGCCCGAGGAAGATCGTAAATACTGGGACGATCTGTACCAGAATGGCCCGCAGTCCTTCTACGACGAGTACGGAAATCCACGGCCTGGTAAGTGTGTATCTTCCAGCTTCTGGAAAATAGACCCTCCCTATCTAGTCAATCAGTATCGTTTTTCAAAATTTCCCACAGAAGGACATCATGTCAACATCAGGAACCGAAAGCAAAATTTAGGCGAGAAATAACCGATTAAAAAGATTTCTTAATATTTAACATTTAACGAGTTTAGTTGTTGAAATTAAAATTTCTTTAGGCGCGTTAAGCGATTTTTGGTAGGGGAACGTCCTGTGAGTTCGCATCACCGACATGCTAGTGTTAACGGTATATCTGTAGCTACGAGTATCACGTGTTGAATTTGGCTAGCAGTGGAAGGGTAAATATATATATATATATATATATATATATATATATATATATATATATATATACTACTGCTCTGGGACCATACTGGCACACGCGCAGCGGCCTGTGTACACGTATACATATACATATACCAACACATTGTATATACCCGACTGAAGACAAAGGAACATCGTGCTCACAACAAAAGAACAATTATCCATGTCAGTTACAAGTTTACATTTAATAAATTTAAGCCCAAAATCCAAACGTTATCTATCCGTCAACACAGATAGCTAATGCCCAAAACCAATATTCTATTTTTTTTTGCTTTCATATTACTAGGTAGAGAACATTTCAGTTTTGCATGTCAATAACATATGAACAGATAGATATTACTATCTCAGCACGCTATCTACAATAGGAGGGTGATCACTCACTGGCTATCCAATGATGTATATAAGTGACAGATGTTGCTTCCCAATAATTTTTTGACAGCTATCTTCGTTTGCTTCTCAAACAGTAAGCGACTTTTCTGTCATTTTCGAGCAATTAACGCATATCATCAGTATATTTTAAGTAAAAGTTATTGGAAATCTATAGCAAGCATGTCCACAATTAAATGAAACTATGTGATGTAGTATTATTTCTACTTTCTTTAAGTTCTTTACCACGGCCTAGGTTTCGTTGTATTACAACATCTTTAGGTGGGCTATTAGCAAAGATTCCTATTAGCAAAAATGTTGATAATACAACGAAACCTTTAAGGAATTTTAAGGAATTTCTACAAAATTAATGCCGAATATATTCAATATAGCAAGCATATCGTTCTCTTGCTATAGCAAGTTAGACATTTGGCGATCATCATCATACCGGGATAATGATTCCGATAACGGAAGTAATAGGGCCCTGGCATGTATATAAACACCGAGTAAATGATATGTGTAAACTTAGTAGGCAGGATTTTAAGACTAGATTTCGTATCGATAAGAATTTTGTTGAATTATTATGATATAGTAATTATTAATATTATAATTTATTATGCATGCAATAACAAGTGTTATTGGGTATATAATGGATTATCCATTTATTACTATAATTAATTAATTCTTTCAATAATAAACGTAATATTAATACTGGCCTATGTCGGATTAAACACTTGACATAAATAATAAAAGCAGAGACTAATTGCATTCCATAACCACGTAAAACTTTAATTGATTTTCTTTAACGTATATTATTCCTAATTTTAAAATATCAAAAAATACAGCGGCTTTTTAAAAATTCACAAAACTTTAAATTACGCCTGATCGTATATAATTAAAATGTTTCTGTTTAGTTATTATTAATTTATTTGCTTCGTATATATTTTTAATTTTGAATTTGCCATATGTATTAAAGGAAAGCGTCGCTTCTACAGGAAGGATATGGATAAATGGATAATTAATTTTATAATCCATTATATACCCAACAACACTTGTTATTGTGTATATAATAAATTATAATAATAATTCTTATATTATAATAATACGACAAAACTCTTATTGATACGAAGTCTAGTTTTAAAATCCAGCTCATTGAACTTACATATATAACTTACTCGGTGTTTACATACACGCCAGACCTATTACTTTCAGTTCCGGCACGATGATGATGGCCAAATGTTTAAATTGCTGTAGACGTGTTTGCTAATGATTATCAGTAATTTGTAGAATAAAAAATCGGATAATTTTATATAAACAGACCGTTCAGACGTTAATCGTTAAAAAATGGCAGAAAAGTCATTTACTGTTAATAACCTAACCTATCGAAAGTAACTGTCAAAAAGTTATTGGAAAGCAACATCTGTGATTTCTATACAACATTGGATAGCCAGTGAGTGATTTACCCTCACACTGGTACGCTGTCGTGCTGAGATAGTAATACCTATCTGCACGCTATCGTGCTCTGGCACGCTATCGTGCTGAGATAGTAATACCTATCTGTTGGTATGTTATTGATATGTAAAACTGAAACTTCAGTTAGAATTTTTATCCCTAGTAATACAAAAGCGTGGACAGATAGAATATAGGCCTCAGACATTTAAAATTCGTCTTTTTTAAATTTTTAATGAGGTAGTTTTATGAAGTAAAATTTTTAATTCTCGTAGTATTTTTTTTAGTGTTTACTTATTTCCAAATGGTAGAAGCCCAAAAGGGGATTGAACATCCCTTAAACACTAGACGCCTCCTGAAAAACCAGTTTACCATAAAAACACAAAAATAAGTAGTTATCATTGCTGTTTTGATATATATAAGGTATTTCGACCATGAGGTTACGAACACACAAATGTTTGAATCTGTAATAATGGCGCCAATCAAGTGTTTTCCCTATTTCTTTTCGCAAATTTTGCAAATAAATAAAACTCAACGAACATATTTATTTCGACAGGATATGTAAGGGTACCTATGGTAGAGAAACACAGGATTAAATACCATCACAACTACGGACCCAGCAGACCCTCAGATCCAACATGGGTTCCCGTGTCTGGATTCTCGAACGAGGGTTTACCACCACCCAGACCTGGCGGATTTGGTACAGCACGGTAAGGGATAATTGCGTTAACCTTAGTAAGAATTAATGTAATATTAACGAGGTTTTTATACTGTTTTGTGGATATTATATCCTTCAGATTTCATTTAATAAAGTACAAATATTGAAGGCATAAACAGGAAATAAAATCTTAGACTAAAAATAAACTGTTAACAAATATGTATACACAAATATTTTCTTTCATTTTGCAATATTAAAACTTTTCAACTGACTAACCATATTTTAGTATTTTTATACAGTTTACAGAAATGACTTGGTGCAATAAATTAAGTCTGAAAGATATTTTTTTATTAAATGAACCGATATTTTTTTTAACAAAATAGATTTAGTGTTTATGATATTTGTTTTATTCATCTACCTTTTTAATTTTATCATTAAGTAATTATTATATTATTTAAAATGCTTAATTGCGATTTGAACTCGTGACAATCTCTATAGCAACAAATTTATTATGGCCTATTCTTACCAGAAATTTATTTAAATACTGCCAGAGAGCCTAAAATAGGAAACAATTTTAATTAGCTTTAATATTTCTTTTCATTTTTAGTTATTACTAAAAAAATGTTGATGAATATAATCTTAATACCTAAAGAAACGCCTAATATTTTTCTCTCTTTTCCTTAATTTTAGATACTGGCCAGTAGCTTACCTTCACAAGAACCCACCGCCAAATACAACTTATTACCAATCAAGAAACGAATTAAACCCTCCGCCTCCTCCAAATCGTAGATCAGATAATGAAGATGGTAAAGTTCTACATGACAAAGAACGGCCCAAACCAATGCAGCCCAAACCTGACTTCAACAAAATGAATGACAGAAGCGACGAGGAAAGAAATCCAAAAAAAGTCTCAAATGACAACGACAACAACAATGTTAAAAATGAAATCCCAAAGAATAGGACGCGAACTGTTATCATAAATACTAGTCCCAAAGAAAATACGTCGAAGGTTGCTAAGGAAAAAGAGAAAGAAACAAAAAACGAAAAAGGACTAGAAAAGGAGCAAGAAAAAGAACAAGAACCAGAAGGAGAACAAGGACAAGAACAAAAACAAGAGAAAGAAAAGGAGAAAAGAGAAGAAAATAAACCACCAAAAACACCAAACGTCACTATCGTCAAAGAAGAAACTGCAAAATCCGATATAATCGACGTGAATTTTCCGAAACCTAAAAATAAATCAACATACTTTCTAGATGATAAATTAGATCCATTTTTGAGTGAAAACATTGAAATAATAGATCTAGAAGACGAAAAGGAAAAGAAGGAGAGAAAATCAAACATTGAACTTATCGAATCAGAAGAGAGACAAATTGAAGCGATAGGCAGAATTTTAGCCTCCAGAAGAGATGGGAAACTGGGACTCGGCAAAAGGGCACAAAATTTGGAATCCAAAAATATTAAAATATCATATGATCTCAATGAGGATTCCAAATTTCTTTCAACTCCCAGAACTATACTCGAAAGGCGGGGAATAGTGCAGAGAGTATCAAAAGATTACGTCAAATCCATACTTAATAATAACACTAATAAGGATAATGAAAGAAGGAAATTCGTCGATAATGAATATAAATTAGATGATGATAATAAAGAAGATGTTGTTAAAAAGAAATTGGTAAACGGAGAATTATTTTATGATGCCACAATGGAAGATGATGATGACAAAAAACAGAATGTTAAAGAAGAAAGAGAAGTAAGATTGGGTAAAAATATACAATGGGTACCCACGACTTTAATACCTCAGGAAGGTTCAGCGGACTACACTCCACTTGATAATTCGGAAGTGTTTGGCCAAAGGATGGCGAAAGCCAGAAGAAAACGTGTAAAAAGTAACAAAGACCGTTACAACCCTGAAGAAGTAAGGAGACGGTTATTGGAGAGGGAGAAGAGTAGAGAAGAGATTAATTAGCATTAAGTTTTGATTTTTCTTAGACAATCGAGCGCGTTTATGTTATGAATTTCTATTGCAAACTTTTTTTTCGGGAGGTAATTCTTGCTTATTTTTTTTTTAAGTCTCAACTATTGTCGAAACGGAGTTCTAGATTTTGTGTTCCTCTACTATTATGTTGGTACTACACTTGACGTTGCATGAACGTGTATTTGCTTTATTTGCCCGGAAACGTCCATGTGAGGATAATTTATTTGGCTATGTTTGCGTTAATTTGCATAAGACGAATACGCAAATACACAAATACCCGTATCCGCTCGCTTGTCGCTTTTAGGTCACAAATCAAAGGATGCAAATGTTTCAAATATTTCCGTTTACTGTCCACACATGACTTGCTCAGTAGCGCGTACGACGGCGAGCTATACGGACGTGTCCGTTGAAATTAATTTGACGAATGATATTGCGTTGAAGTTTTTGAGTTATACCAAATTCATTCTTGCATTGGGGTTCTAAAGGATGTCTCATGATAACAAAAATAAAACCAATGAGACATCCAATGTGCTAAAAATAATTTAAAATTTCCAAATACAATAAAAGAGCTTAAAAAAGAGAATCTTTGACGTCTCATGAATAAAATAAGGAAAACCATTTTTACGTTGCTTTCGTCCATGTGCGGATCGCGTGTTTGTGATATTTGAATTTTCCATGAATATTTAGCCAAACAGGCGACTACGCTACGCGAACTTGCAACAGCAAGTGAGGAAATACAATTTTTTTATTCACACTATATTCGTTTAAGTAATTGAATTTGAAAACGGAAAAGTATTTAAAAGCTGAAAATTCACAAATCAGAGACAGACCCTTTCATTTACCTCTACTGATTATGATTTGTGTTCAGTTGTAAATTTTCGGTAAATTATAATAGAAAAATAAGTTTCAAAATGTACAAAGAAATAATGTAATAACGCTGTAAGTTTTTCGAAATATTTTCCTCAAATTTACATTTAAACACTTAGATTATACTTTTTTTACTGTTTAACCTAACAATTGGGAACATTTTTAAATGTTTTTTTTTACTAGGATATAACGTTAAACGCGCTCGATTTTGTTAGCATCGTCTACTAGTATTAAAATAAGTACATAAAAAAATAATTTATTCATTAATCGGATAGAAACATTTGGAAATAAAAATAATTAAATAGTATTGGTCTAATTAAGCTTTATTTGAAAATAATATTAAGTTAGGAGATTTGTAGTCATTTCGAGTTTTTATTTAAAATACCCAAGTATTTATGAATAAAATTCTAATCAATATTTTAGTTTTTTTTTCTTTTATTTTAAGGTATTTATTTACAGCTTCAAGTGCGTTTTCAACATTTTTTAAATATCCGACAATTAAATGTTTTTAAAATAGTAGTCTAAAGACCAATAACCAGATTATTTCAATCTTATGCATTGGTCCATAAGGCTTAAGAGACTCCTCTTGAAAAATGTTGAGGGGGGGAAAAATTGGCATAGCCCTATTAAGTGGGGTGTTGTGGAAAGGCCAAAATAGAGTTGGGGTCTCCTTTGCCATTTTTCATTTTTAAAACCATTTTTATCAATAGTTTGAAGCGATGTAAACAACTAAGAACCTTGGTACCTGTAACCAGTAACAAAAAATCGGTAGGTATCTTCAAGAAAACTTTTAAATCCAGTGATAAAGGAAAACTACATAATTTTCATTTATTTAAATTATGTAAAAATGTTCTAAAAACTTATTCCTAATAAAATATATTTAAGTTTTTGAAAAAAGAAAAATTGTTTTCAAAAACAAATTTTGTTTTGCAGCAAAGTAGGCAAAATTATAGTTTGAAAAAAAACTAAAAAAAACAAAGTTTTGTAGTAACATGAACTAAAAATAAAAATAATCTTTGAATATAAAGATTTTTGGTGAAGAGTGAAAGGATTTCTCACAATTCGGTATAACTTTATTTTTTAAAATTTTTTTTTTGTTCATATTGTTACAAAAGCGCCTATTTTTAAACTATAATTTTATTTTCTAAATTTTTAGTTGTTAAACTATTATATTGTCATTGGTTCTCAATATGTGTTCAAATAATTTGAACAGCTGGAAGTGGGTAATCATTTACCCTAATACGTACTGTAATAACAATTACTTGTGATATATTCTAAGTACTAATAAACAATAGTTCCTTATTGGAGACCCTAACAAATTTGGACAAAAATTATCACATGGATATATTTAATAAAGAAATTCAACATAATGTACTCGTTAGTATGCTTGTTTTTTTTGCTCTATTAATTTTTTATTTGTGCTCCGTTCCGAACTCTTTGAGTTACTAATCTTCAGCACCCTTCTGAGTACAAAAAGAATCACTGAAATCCGTTGACATAGGTCGGACACATGAACAAAAAATAAGATCCATTTCGAACTTAGTCTTTTTTGAGGTCGGTTAATAAGATCAGTTAGTCGATTTAAAAAATTCTATCGACACAAAGGTTAGGATGAAAATATTCTCAATTTTATAACAAACCGTTCGAAAATAATTTAATGGTTATACATTTAGAAACAAATAGTTAAACGGGCAGACTCAAATGGATATACAAAACATTTTAAGTAAATCGTAATGCGTATAGATTTTCGACAACTTTGAAATTACAGACCCAAAAATGTTTGTAATATTTTTTATATCGTTAGGAAAAATGACAATGAGGAACAGTCTACAAGGGATAAATTTTTCGCATTTAATTTATCCAAAATGATTTTTTTTAATTGACATTTTGATTTGAAAAAAATATTCTGGTATGTGCTTATGACCATGTAATAGAAGTGAAAACTTCTAATTTTAATATACATCTATATATATATATATATATATATATATATATATATATAAAATGTTATAAATATTTACCAGACCTAAATAAATGCGGTAAACCGCAGCGTAAGCATAGATTTGAACCATGCATTCAGTATAGCGCCATCTATCGAAAAATTTTGCCAAAATATTTTATACTTAAAAATAATTTTATACAAAAATCTTACCCATGTACATCAAAATTTCAAAAATGAAAACAACGGCTCATTGGTTTAGCGATATGATTTTCGCTCAGGGTCCGAGAGATCTCGGTTTCATATCCCGGACAAACTCAATTATATTTATATAACGTTTTAAGATAGTTTATTGCAATACACTGATATAAACGAGTTTGCCGAATTAAGTCGTAAAGGGTCGAAAATTTGCAAATCTTGCCGAATTAACTTGGAAAGAGCCGAAAATACAATGAAGTTGGCCGAACAAGGAATTAGTAAGAAAAATAACATAGGCGTGTTATATTAAGTCATTCAAAAATGGAACGTAATTCTTAAAAGGATGCATTCCGTGTTAGTGAACTTGCTCGGTCGATGTCGAAGGAAGTCGAGTTTACCCAATTCAGCGTCACCGACCCGAGTATTGCAACATCGACTCGAGCGAAGTTTTCACTTCAAAAATCTGTATAAAAATACAAAAATAAAAATAAAAAATAATACCATCCAGTCGACTTCTAGTAGAAATTAATTAAATTTTAATAAAGGGTTGAACGGTACTATTTATGAATAGAGATTATATGGCGTAGCGATATACGTCATATGCGAAAAAATAATTATTAGTTAATTCATTAGCGAGATTGTTAATTGATGATTAAAATACAGAAGAAATGTACTCTTTCTTAAATTAATATTTATCGAAATAAAATGGAGTTATATGGAGCTACTGTTGAAACAGAGTTCAGGGCGTTTTAATTATTTAATATTCATTAATGTCATTGCAAATTGAGATTTTCATACTCCACATCCATATTTGGATCATTACTAAATAAAATTAAGTTAATTTTTTTTTGTAATGTCAATAAAGGTGGTTAATTTATATAAATTATTCAAAGTATTTTATAGGCGTTACTAAAAGTGTTACTAAATTATTCTACAACTGAATTTTTATTAATAAGTAAACTTAGTTGATGGTCCCTTCAAGTTTTTTTTTTTATTAAAACTTAATCGGAAAAAAACTTGAACTCTGCTTAAAAAGGTATACGTGCACCCAAACACTCAAGCGTACGTATTTGTAAACACAAACGGACACGCACAGTCTCGCAAACACACATGTTTAAACATACATACATACACATACGGACTCTCCTAACATATACGCACATATTGTAAACACGCATTCCACACATACTTCTTTCACACATATACAAATATACATACACCGACCTGTACTCTACAAGCAATGTCCACACATACACACACACACAAACACACGCGTCCTCCAAACATATATACACAACGGCATATTTACACGAACACGCACACATAAGCGCCACGCATACATACACGTGACCCACATGCACACATTCACACACATATCTCAAATTGAATGAAGGATAAGATTTCAAACTGCATTCTAGACGAAATATATGAATCATAGAAATTTTGATCGATAAAGCGAAATCTTGGTTTGTTGAATTTTGAAATGAAAATGCAAATCTTCTTTACATTTAACGTTCCGTTTAATTACGAAAGCATACACTTATATACAGCGTGTTACATTTTCAAAGCAAAAACATAAATTTTACAACTTTCGTTACGTAATTAAATTTTATCAATTATTACTTTAAATATATAATAATTACTAATTTCGTCTATTGTCATATGTCACACAGATTTTAAATATAATTTTTTTTTATTTAAGAACAAAAAAATGATTTCAAATAAAAATAGATAAACATTTAAACATGTAATTACGTTATAAATATATTTATTACTGATGTCGTGCACTATACAATTTTATATTTATATAAATATATATTATGTAAAATATAAACTTAATTTTTAAATTGTTTTTTTCCTTTCAAATAGCAACTTATGAAATTAAAAAAAAATCGTCTGGCACCTTACATTTTTATAAATATATATGATTTAAATTCATTTTCTATATATGTAGTCAACATTCAATATAACGCATTCATACTTACTAATTAAAATATATATTTTATAAATACATTTTAATTAAGTTAAATTTTATTATTTCCTAATTAGTTTTATCTCACAACGTGTTAAGTAATTCAGTGTATTGGTGAAAACAGCAAAATAAACTGAAATTTGTTAATAAAATAAAAAAATAGATAAGGTAACTCTAATCCGTATGTATGATTATTACATGAATAAAAACAAAAAGCTTTTAAATTCCAAAATTAATTAAGCATATTTTTTACGAATATTTTGAATTTTTTTTCATAAAAAGTTAAATGGACGCGGCATTGAGTGTCTGAACCTAATTAGTTTAAATACGAAAAAATGTTGATTTCTTAGTTTACTATTTTCCGCCCAACACATCACTACATAACACGCTGCACATTATATATATATATATACATATATATATATATATATATATGTAATGTCAATATTCAACATACATAAAACAAACATATTTATTTATTTATTATTGCGCTAGTACACAGAAACGGTTTGCCGCTAACATATTTTTTATAATTTTTATATGGTCTACCAAGCGTTCTATATATCATTTTCTAACATATATAACATTTAGTTATAAATATAGTAGTTTTATTAATACCTACAACAACATTTTCCTAACATATAGGGTCCATTATATGAGGCTATACAAGGTTACAGTAAACACTTTCGAAAACGTACAGTTAGATAGAAATTATGTATTTATTTAGAATATAGGTACATTATTTATATGCGGGTATTTATGACTTACGTTTTTAATAAAAATAATTTTTTTTAAATGTTTTTAATATCTGTATATTTAAAAAAAACAAATTTTTCCCATGAAATATATTTCATTTTTAAATTTACCTAATTAAAAAGAAAAATTGACGCAAATGTAGGCCAAATCCTAAATAGGCCTGCGTGTTCTTATTACGTATGTCACATGTATTTAAAAATATTCTACATAATGTCAAAATTGCGTTTGCTTAAAATTGCAATTTTTCTGTAGCAAATGCAAAAAAAGCTATTGCATTGTAAACGTCATTCTTTAAACTATTATATTTTGTCATAACTTCATTATAATTTTTCCGTGAAGAAAATTTCACGCAACAATATGCTAAAGGAAATTTTTCCAAAATTAAAAGAAAAGCCGCAAAAAGTAAACTAAATAAACGCAATAACAATCTGTGTATTATGTTTGTATGCAGATATTCTGCAGAAAATTACCTTAATAAAATGTTTAAATTTATAATTTGTCAATATTTTGATGACTTAAACCAAATACACCATATATTTTATGATTCAGACGTTAAATTAATATGAAATTAAATTAAGTTTTTTTAAGATATTTTGCAGATATTCTGCAGAAAGTTATCTTGATAAAATGTTTAAATTTATAAGCTGTCAGACTTAAACCAAATATTACCATATATTTTATGATTCAGACGTTAAATTAATATGAAATTAAATTCAGTTTTTTTATGTTAAGTTATCAAAAAATGTATACTCTTCATCTTGCGATAAATTTGTAAAATTTATTGAGATTTGCGATTTTATAATTGTTGAATTCAGAAAGAGTAAATTAAATAAGTAAAGATCTTAATATATAATTTTATGGTACTTATTTGGTTACTACGGAAAGCTAAGTACCATTAATTTGACATAAATTCTGTTTTGAAGTCTTTTTCTGCTTGAAAAAGTTTACTGATGGTTTTTTTCTTCAATGATTTCAAAGACATTGAATATAATAATATTTTCTAAAGTTATTTTCATTTTTGCGTTGCTAATAAAACAAATTTTACTAGATCTGCTTCAGAAAGCTTTGCTTTGAAGTCGTTTTCTGCTTGAAAAAGTTTACTGATGGTTGTTTTCTTCAAGGATTTCCAAGATATTGAATATAATAGTATTTTCTAAACTTATTTAATTTTTGCGTTGCTAATAAAACAAATTTTACTAGATCTGCTTCAGAAAGCTTTGTTTTGAAGTCGTTTTCTGCTTGAAAAAATTTACTGATGGTTTTTTCTTCAATGATTTCAAAGACATTGAATATAATAGTATTTTCTAAAGTTATTTTCATTTTTGCGTTGCTAATAAAACAAATTTTACTAGATCTGCTTCAGAAAGCTTTGCTTTGAAGTCGTTTTCTGCTTGAAAAAGTTTACTGATGGTTTTTTTCTTCAAGGATTTCCAAGACATTGAATATAATAGTATTTTCTAAACTTATTTAATTTTTGAATTGCTAATAAAACAAATTTTACTAGATCTGCTTCAGAAAGCTTTGTTTTGAAGTCGTTTTCTGCTTGAAAAAGTTTACTGATGGTTTTTTCTTCAATGATTTCAAAGACATTGCATATAATAGTATATTCCAAAGTTATTTTCATTTTTGCGTTGCTAATAAAACAAATTTTACTAGATCTGCTTCAGAAAGCTTTGCTTTGAAGTCGTTTTCTGCTTGAAAAAGTTTACTGATGGTTTTTTTCTTCAAGGATTTCCAAGACATTGAATATAATAGTATTTTCTAAACTTATTTAATTTTTGAATTGCTAATAAAACAAATTTTACTAGATCTGCTTCAGAAAGCTTTGTTTTGAAGTCGTTTTCTGCTTGAAAAAGTTTACTGATGGTTTTTTCTTCAATGATTTCAAAGACATTGCATATAATAGTATATTCCAAAGTTATTTTCATTTTTGCGTTGCTAATAAAACAAATTTTACTAGATCTGCTTCAGAGAGCTTTTTTTTGCTTTTAACGACAATTTGGAACATGGTACATTATGATGTTACAGTAGAGTTCCACTCGCATCAACAGAATTTTATTGCGCTCAGAAAATATGTCATAGCGTCTTAAGCACATTAAATGTCTAATGATTTAACTAAACTTTGTTTAAACATCATTACTTTAACAATCTATTTCTAAATGCTTAAATTACAGGAACCTATGCTACTGACATGACAATGCAAAATAAATGATTTGAATCGCTAAAAGGTACAAATTCAGCATTAACTAGAAGCGAAATAATTGTATCAATAAACATTGCGTCTCTTACGACAACATTGATTTAAATTAATTTAATGATTTAGGCATGATGCATGCTGATGTTGAGTTTTATCATTTAATCTTTCATAGATATGTGAAAGCTTTAAAAATGAAAAATGTTAGGAAATGTACTTTAGTAAATGTTAATTGTAAGTTAATAACTTAAACTTAAGTAAAATAGATTATATTATGTCTTGAACAATATATAATACACGAACCACTCCATAATGAAAAGATTATTTTTTGATTTTGAGTCTCATTCATTCATAATGAATCATTTAATCATTCATAGATATGTGAAAGCTTTAAAAACGAAAAATATTATAAAATACTTTAGTAAATGTTAATTGTAAGTTAATAACTTACGCTTAAGTAAAATAAGTTATATTATGTCTTGAACAATATATAATACACGAACCACTCCGTAATGAAAAGATTATTTTTTGATGTTGAGTCTCATTCATTCATAATGAATCATTTAATCTTTCATAGATTTATGAAAGCTTTAAAAACGAAAAATATTAGAAAATACTTTAGTAAATGTTAATTGTAAGTTAATAACTTACACTTAAGTAAAATAGATTATATTATGTCTTGAACAATATACAAGAGACGAACCACTCCATAATGAAAAGATTATTTTTTGATGTTGAGTCTCATTCATTCATAATGAATCATTTAATCTTTCATAGATATGTGAAAGTTTTAAAAACGAAAAATGTTAGAAAATACTTTAGTAAATGTTAATTGTAAGTTAATAACTTACACTTAAGTAAAATAAGTTATATTATGTCTTGAACAATATATAATACACGAACCACTCCGTAATGAAAAGATTATTTTTTAATGTTGAGTCTCATTCATTCATAATGAATCATTTAATCTTTCATAGATATGTGAAAGCTTTAAAAACGAAAAATATTATAAAATACTTTAGTAAATGTTAATTGTAAGTTAATAACTTACACTTAAGTAAAATGAGTTATATTATGTCTTGAACAATATACAAGAGACGAACCACTCCGTAATGAAAAGAAACTAAAATAAACGGTAAAAGTATTTTCTTATTTACTATTTGATTTAATGCGATAAACTACCAAAGTGAAATGGATAAATTACATGGATGGATCAGAGTTAACTGCCAAATCTAACTTCGCTTCCATACTAATAGTTCATGTTTTCTTTGTTAAATATATTCTATATTACGAGTAGCAATTCAAACTTTAGTAGATTAGTAATGTAATCGGTTTTCTTGCAGTTTTCCTGCATACATTTTTAAGGTCCTTGGATGATTGAGCCGTAATCAGAATTCGCCACAAGGAAAAGATAGCCAGAATCTTAGAAATCGGTAACATCCCCCCATATATTATAATATTATTGTCTTCTATTTTACTTAGGAAACAATTAATGTGTCCATGGAAATAATCATAATTTGTACTTTCTTTGGAAAGATGAAATTATAGCGTTAACATCAAGAAGACAGTCAACGAAAGTAAGACAATTTTGTTGAAGCAAAATAAAGATGTTTTTGAAAGAAATGTGAGCGCAAAAGCAAGGATCACATCGAACCCTGTGGATATGTATTTATATATAAAGGTATACTTTTCAAGACTTTATAATATCTGAAGGGAGCATGTGATTGATTTAAGACTGAATAAATCGATGGATCCGATCTAGAAAATCCATTCTGCTTGAGTTATATCACCAAAAAAATTAAAACTAAAAGTTACTGGCCAGCTGCGCGCGTGTAGCAGAAAAAGATGACTGTCTTGTTAATGTCGTTATTATAGTTACATGGTTTGACAGCTCAAATTTTAGATATTATTCTTTTCCACTATAACTAGGATTAGTTTGCTTATCTTGACGCTAAGTCGTCCAACCATATTTGTGGCATAAAATGAGGTTACTCGGTTCAGTATTAAATTGTGACAGCGAATTCACCCGTCGCATTTACATTTTAATTTATGTTTTGTCTGGCTTTGTCCCTGAACACTTGATTATTAAATATTGACGCTAAAGACAGAGAGACTGTCTATTTATTGGCAAAAAATATATTTAATATTATGATCATTAAATATATTTTGTCATACTATGTACAAAAAAGAAACATTATTACATTATTACTGGTGATCGCAATCAGTTTCTTTAATAATTATTTACTGGTAATCACAATCAGTTTCTTTAATAAATATCTATACATCTAAAAGTTTCTAGCAATTTGGCTAGGCATATACGCCACAGAGTTAAAACCTGATAAAAACAAGTTCTTAAATTGAATTGAGGAATTACTCTAATAATTTTAATTGAAAGGCGAAGCCGATAAAATGCCTGTCGACTAATGCATGACAAATTGAATGCTATAATTAATTCCGTTGACAATTTTTTCGCATTTTTCAAACCTGTGATTAAGTAATTAGAAAGAGACGTCGGCCTCATATTGCATGTCACGAAACACCTGTCTCTTCGATGGAAAGTGTGACAAAAAAATGGAAGGGCAAAATACTTTACGACCCGACTTTACTTATACGGGACGGTACTTCATTTTTTTTTTAATTTTAGCAAATAAAGCATTTAATAGCAAAATTTCAAAAACGGGGATCTAAAACCATAGAAATTGTAAAGCTGTGACACTGAATCGACGAGATTATACGGGTTGTTATACGACTTAACCTTAAAAGTGGAACGGTTGTAAACATTTGAGTCTCCGTTAATTTTCGTGAATTGTGAATATTTTCGCAAAGGTTTAAACAAAATTAAATAAGACATAAAAGTCCTGTTCTAAGTGTTGTTGTAAATAATGAAATAATCTGTATATATAATAAGTCGTAACAGGTGTATTCTGTACATGGAAAATATTTTATAAAGAGTGATTGATTTAGTATACAGAATGATAGTAGAAGCCAGAAAACCTGTTTTTAAAATTTTCGTCTGTCTGTTAATTTGTTCTTCAATCACGCAAAATCTACTCGATGCATTTTGATGAAATTTTGTATGGTAATAGGCTATACCCACGAGCAACATATAAAATCATTTTGGTCTGGATATTACAGATATAAAGAATATCCCAACTTGGTGAATATTACGATATAGGTACTGTCAAAGCCATCTATTAGCGTTTTTAGTAAACTTTGTGCTCCTGGAATTGAGAAAAAAAAAATTTAAAAACCCAAAAAAATTATTAATAACTTCTTTTACCGAAGTGCGCCGAACGAAGGCGCGTCGACATAATTAGTATTTATCTATCCTAATGCCAATTGGCCCGGCAGACGTTGATTTGCCTTTTGAAACACAGCGCCAACTATCGGGTCCACATTTTGTGATTTTCTTTTTTGCCACTAAACCGACGCATATTGCAAATACAAGTCATTTTGGTAAATAAAGAATTTGTTAATAACTTGACTCTAATGCCCCCTATAAACTTACCATATATATAAACCATCACAATAATCGGATCATATCATAGCTATAAACCATCGTCTTTACAAAATATGTATATTGTGTGAATATGACTTCAATCGGTCAAGTCGTTCAGAAATTACGCGTTCACTAACAGATGCACCAACTATTATATATAATTAGGTGTAAAGTGAAAAAAAATTATTAGTTTTTCTGGACTAATCTCTAGAACCGCACGTCTTATCTTCAAATTCTTTGTGAAGAGAAAAAATTATTAGTTTTTCTGGACTAATCTCTAGAACCGCACGTCTTATCTTCAAATTCTTTATGGGGGAAAGCCCAAACTTTGTAAAAGATTATACTTTATGTATTACTATGTTAGGATATTTAGAGGCTAAGAGTGATAAAGCAAAAAAAATGTTTGTTTGTTCGCGTTAATCTCTGTAACTTTATGCTCAATTTTAAAAAAATATTTTTATTTTAAAAATACGATACTTTGTATAAGATTATAACATATATATATATATATATATATATATATATATATATATATATACATATAATTATGGTACAATTCACAGTAACAGAAAATGTAAAAGAAGTTGGCTGATACCCCTTAATAGATACGATGTAAGATAAAAAGAGACCGACTTATTCATTTCCTATCATCCGGAGAATTCTTGCCGGTATATCCCCGACCACGAGCAGAGGCGTTTAGTAATCGTTAATGTGTGCGCAACTTAATTAAAACACGAACACAGTTAGTGTAGTATATATACACATGTGCGAACTCAGTATTTAAATTGCAACCCTGTAATGTAAATTAACGTAGTACATATTCCATTTGATATATTATACTTTTTGGAGTTTACTCCTTAAGAATCGATTTTCATATATAGCGCCCGGTATAAAGTTTTATAAGGAGTAAAATCAGAAGTTCAGAGTGTACGAATTTCAGAGTGTTAAAAAATGTAACCGTTAGGTTCTGATTGTACGAAGTTCAGAGCGTTAAAAAAGCCGTTAGGTGGCCGCAACATTCTGCGCGTCTTTAGAGTGAGATATCAATATGTTTATTTGGCATTTTCTTATGGCGTAATCCCAATCACAGAGTGTGACACTTGTGTGTGAATTTTCCATTTACATTTAATGATATTGATATTTATATTGATATATAGTGTTACGTATTCTATACATTCCAAGACAATCGTACTTAAGGAGTAAACTCCAGTCGCGCACCGGAGCTGACACGCACAATTTTTGGTGACATTTAACATAAATCTATTTGTTAAGCTAATCAACCATCTGTAGTATTTAAAAAATATTTAAACATCTTTTTGTCTCAACACCAACGTGCGAAATGCCTATCAATATCTGTAGGCATTTAACTAAAACACACTAAGCTATTACGAAAAAAAAAGTTAATTATGAACAATAATACCGAAAAAAAATCATTAAATACAATTTTTAACTAATCTTGTTAATTTTTACGACATAATTGGCAATATGGGAGATATGTATGTAAATTATGTGTTTATCCTATTTTACATCTTAATTATATCGATACATATGTGTATACTTACACACATATATATATATATATATATATATATATATATATATATGTATATATACATATATATATATATTTAATTTATCAATTTTACAATATCAATAACAATCACATCGCTAACAAGTTTTTTTAATTAAGTATCTAGTAGTGTGATGCAATCAAGTAATAAACAAATTAAAATGATTATATATTTTTAATTTAAAAAAAATAAAATAAAACACAAACGTAACAATTTTTTGTTTCTTCTTATTTTTCTGGAAATTATCGATAATAATTCAATTACTGAAAATTTTCCAAAAATATACTAGATGTTAATTTAAGTTTTTTTTAAATATTTTAAAATATTTTAAATACGTTAACAGTAGTTTCGTTGCTTTGTTCAGCTAGAACAAACTAACGATCTTTTTTAAGTTAATTCGTAAATTTAATTACATTTTAAATTTTTTAAGTCGGCCTCATCAAACCGGCTTACACAGGACAGACACAAATTAATTTGGCTGAGCCAAATATATATTTGCTCAGAAAAATAATTGATATTTGTACAAATTGAAAAGTGCACATCGTATTTTTAAAACGCAAATTATACTTTTCAGTTTCTCAACATATCGAATAAGCACCACAAACACGCATACAATTTTTTCTAGCCGTCTGTTATATATAATTAATAAATATTTATATAATTTCTTTTTTTTGTAATATTTTCTCTTTTCTCAAATAACAAACTTCTAACAACATTGTAGACATACTTTTTAATTTAAACAAACGCATAGATACAATATTTGGTACACATTCAGAAATATTTAGATAAATATACATTTATAAATAGTTGTAGAATATTTTACACAACTGATATGCGATGACACTTCTATTAATCATCTCCCTGATATTTTCATAAAATTCAGTCGTTTACATGATTTGAAAAATAAAATTAGTTTTAAAAAAAATGTGGCATGTTTTGACGTGAATACGTCTTTAAATTTGCTACCATACGGGGGCAATCCAAAAAACGTAATGATAACAAAATCGAAGGATACAGTTTGGCGTTGCAGTTTCGAATCTATCCTCTACATCAAAAATTAAATTATACCGCTCGATAGCAAAAGGGTGAAATAATTAATTACAATAAGCGAGAACAGTGACGCATCGCGCGCGGTGGATGGGGAGCGCCGCCATTTTGAGGTTATTTTGCTGCGTATTGAGATTTGCAATTAGTATAACTTTTGATTCGGAAAAGCTATGATGTTCGTTTAAGTTTTAATCGTCAGCTGTCGTCATACTGTCGTATAGCTGTCGTCGACTGTATATAAAACATTAGTTTAAAGTAGTGACTGTGAATATAATAAGGTGTTAGAATAAAAAAATATTATCAAAAATATATAATGTCGGCCTATACAAATAAAAATATATATAATAATAAAAATATTTTATTTAAAAAATATAACCCATTACATAGACGTATTCACGTACAACACACGGCCGTTTCCATGACACAGCCACACCCAATTTTTTTTTAAGTATATAGACACCAATACATTTATATGCATGCTTCGCGAAATATATACATATTAATATCGAAATATATTAAAATCAGGAAGACATTTTTCTGAGACTATTCTTAATATATATTCTATTATAACAAATATTATTTAATTAACTATAGCTGATAATATTGCTATTTTTATTAATAATAAATCTGAATGGCAGTATTATCGTCATCACATAAATACTACAATTATTTAATATTTTTTTAATAACGATATTACACCTGGCAGACGTACAACCGGTTTAATATATAAATAAGAATAAAAATCTATAAATATGAATATATTTTTTTAAATATTTTTTGAATTCCTTTGAAATAGTAGCGAATTAAAGTTTTGAGTTCGCTTTTGGTATAAAACAAATATTTTATATTGAATTAAATTCTGTTTACAATTTGAATAATTGTTGAATTTATAAACCAAATTTTCCGTATTTTTCTGTAATAATTAAGAAACATTCATTAACAAGGACTATAATATTTTAGATTATTTTCACAGAACTATATTTTGAGTAAATATTTTCATATCTCATGCAGTAACATTAATACAAGTTTATTTTAATTTGTTTAATTCGACATTTCTCTGTTTAATATATACGTTTAAATTCATATTTTTAACTGTAAGTTTGAACGTTTAAGAAATGTCGTTCAATTATTATTTATTACGTCAATCAAGCATCCATTCCTGTTTTTCTAAAAACACAGACTATGAATAAACACATTAATAAGTAAACCAAAATATGATGTAAAAATAGCTTATAGATCATGACCAAGACGGTCCATTTCGGCGAGGAGGAAGTCGACGTCCTTTTCGGTGACTGCGGCTGAAGAAATGATGTTCCGGAAGAAATTGGGTCTAACATCATCGGGCTGGTATCCCACCATCAATGTTCCTTCCTGCATCATGCGCCCTTTAAGGATGGGACATATCTGAAAAATTATTTTCAAAAATTAATTTTCCACCTAAAGATGGTAAATTTCGAATGGAAAAATGATAAATCGCGCCATGAGGGTTTCACCATCATTATATATCAAATTAGCGAAAAACTAAATAAATATTTTATAAATACACGAAAAAAAAACCTAAAATTTAAATGCTGCAAAAATTAATGTTTCATATAATATTTCCACATTGATTTATAGATATATGATTTTCGGATTTTCCCTTACTTTTGCCAAGAGGGGGTTGCCAAAATAACTTTTGGAAAACTAGGTGTTGTGAATTAATAACCCTGGAAATTTTGTTCATAACCACAGACACTTAAATCATTAGAGTAAAAGTTCATAATATATTAAAATGAAACAGCACTAATCATATAATGCTGGTCAAGATTATTTTTTTTTATCAAATTTTAGTCAACTTATTGACTAAAAACAAAAAAAATATATACACATTTTTGCATATGAAACAAGTATAATACATAAACAATAAAAAATGAAATTCCAATCTACATCATTATATTTATTCTTAACAATTTGGGTTATAGTTTCTAGTAATTGTTTATTATTTAATTAATCCTTAGATTAAATTAATATGTTAATAACAAAAAACTGCATTATTTAAATCCCGGACACTTTATAAAAATCCACCGAATGGCTCTTAAAAAGATGACAGTGTCCGGAAAAAAGAGGATGGATGGCAACCCTTGCCATAAAACCTTCTTTTGTAAAAAATTCTATTTAATTACTTAAAAAAAATGCTAAGTTCTAAAATATAAGTATATATATATATATATATATATATATATATATATATATATATATATATATATATATATATATATATATATATATATATATATATTTTTTTTTTTTAAAAGGGTAAAATTGGATAGAGTCATTGTGTGCTTTTACCCTGAAAACTTACGTCATTTCTCGAGTCTGCAAAATAAGAGTTAAACTTAATTTTAAATATAAAATTAATAGACACCGGTTTAGCCGCTGCCACTAAAGACTTTGAAATATCAACGTATAAATGGTGCACCGATTGCGAAATAACGCACGTAAATGGTACGAAATAGCGCACAAATGGTACGCCACGTTTGGAAATAACGCATAGTCCATAAATTCATGGGTTCAAATCAAGGGCCATTCAAATGAACATTATTTTTTAAAATTTCCTTATTTAATTGGATTGGAAAAAAGTGGTTACCCATTTGACCCAGCAAAAATTGCTTTTAGAATTGTGATTTAACTTTTTAGTACTTTTTCTGTTTGGGTTACTTAGTAAAACAATATTAAAGTCACGCTCTCCAAGCTGCATGTTTTCTCAAAAAAGAGACTATATTAAATAACCAAACAGAAAAAAATTAAGAAATACTAAATTTATTCAAAAAGAGTTCCCTTTCATCAAGTTAGATTTTTCCAGTAAAATTATGGTAAATTAAATGGAGAAAATACTGCGAAAATATTTGAAAACCGTATTTTTCCAAGCGAATTATTTACACACTTACGATAAGTTTGTGGAATGCCCACGTGAAAGAGGAATTACGTGGAAACAAAACCTGAAAAATCCCCCACGCCAGATAAGTATGCCATGGTGTGTTGGATTGATCACAAGGTATACGGCCTTTGAATCGTCAAAGGCCGTATAATACGCGGCGCACGGCGGGGACCCGGGTTCGATTCCTGGCCTTTCGTCGAACGGGGCTGGACGGGCTCTCGTAGCAATAAGTCCGCCATTTCAAAAAATAAAAGCACAAAATGGACAAAGAGCCGCCGCGTACCAGCGTCCGAGTTCGTAGCACAATATTAAAAATGATTAAAATATCAGAAAGAATGTTTTGTATGTTTTCAAAAGATAATATAAATTTAGTATTATACCATATAATATCTTTGAAAAAAAAAATATTATCCTTAAATAGTTTTAACGCGAGCGTGATTGCAAAATGCTTCAAGGATCTATAGGCTACCGACGGAACAGGCTTTGATTTTTTTCCAAATACAATATCATTCAACAGATTTCTTTTTATAAGAATGAACATATTCGCTATATTTCAGAATGTATTCGCTATGACGACAAAAATAATAGAACAGAAAGAAACTGATAGATAAATTAGCAACAGTAAGGGAATTCACTGATATGATAAATAATAGTTTTAACCGAAATTATTCTGCGTCTGAGAATGTCACCCTGGATGAACAATTACCGAGTCAACTAAATCAGATCCAAGTAGGAAAGTATTTTCATTATAACCTCTTCTCGTTTCAATCTGAGGTTAAAATTTGAATCTACTAATCACTAAACTGCAATTTCCACAGTATAAAGTCTGTCAGAGTCACATTGAAATATGTTTAGCTTTAGCTCATACATAAGTATGATTTCGATATCATTCGATTGATATCGATTCGATATCATTCAATTGATATCAATATCATTCAATTGATATCAATATCATTCAATTGATATCAATATCATTCAATTGATATCAATATCATTCAATCGATTCGATTCGATTGTTGCAATAATGTGAATTGCAGTTAGAGCTAAGGACACATGGAATTTTCATACATCTTTACTAAGGTCAATACATCTGTAATATAAAACCGTCAAATTTCCGTCAAAGTATCGGACATAACGTAGATGGTAAATTACGGAAAGTGAAATATGAGAATTCAAAACGACAGATATGTATCAATTAGATACATTAAAGTAGATAAATAAATAAAATAAATAAAAATCATATTAACTCTATATAGAGACAACGGGTGATTCCACCGAAAGTAAAGAAAGAAAAAGAGAGAGAAGAATGTGGATTTGTCGATATCCGCATTCCAATTTCAAGAATATCACATAATTTTATCTGGATCGAAAATATGAACTCACGATTTAAAACTTTAAACACTTACATCCTAAAAATTACATAGAGACCATAATTTCTATAGAGAAAAAACTAAATGGAACACAGACGGAAATCGGTTAAACGAATTATAATTTTTTCTTTATTTTAAATCCGTCGTTAAAACACCAAATTTAGAAAAAAGCAAATGTAAAAACGTTATTTTAATACTATAGTTAGAATAAGCTAAAAAAACAATAATATTTGTGACAAGATCAACATTAGTTAAAAATTACCAATAGCATATAATAAATATTGTGAATAACTGTTGGTAAGACATTTACCACACGAAATCATGCAAGTTCGCTTGAACCCTTCCATTAATAACTAAATTTGCTTGTAGCTTCACCTGCATAAACTAACTGATTTTGTATTAAAAACAAGCAAACGATTGGTAACAACAATAAACGCTCTCAGAGTTGACGAAAATTTAAAATAAATCCCACATTTACTTACCCCAAAAAATAAAAACAATTAAAGTTAATGGAAAAAAGAAATCTGATGATAGGCAAGTAATTGGCGACTATAACGAACCCCGAAGTCGTTATTGTCGTTTTCTCCAGAGAACTATGGTTTTCTCCAGAAATCACGATAAAAGATATCACAGTATAAAGAAAAAAACTAAAATATAAAAACAAAACAATTGGTTACGATATAAACGATGAAGAAACTAATGAAATATTTAAAAAAATCTCATGTTGATGTTTTCTTCACTCATTCGTTGATATTAATATTATAAATACTTAATATAGGTTAATATTATAAATAACAAAATGTGATTATTTTGTTGTTTTTTTTTTGTTAACAACCGTTATCAAATTTTGCTGACGCACAGACAAACTTAAATGTGGGGTTTTATGTCTAAAATTGAGTGTCCATTTAAAAATAACCCAAAAGCTGTTTTTTATTCAATGAATTGCACTGTATCTAAATACTATTCTGTGTATTGTTATCGGTGTCCTGCAAATTCAAAATAACTTACTTACAATAAATATTTTCTATAATTTTATTTTAGAAATGGAGTTTCTCAATGACGTGATGGACAAACTGTTCTAAAAAGGACAAAAACCTTTAACAGGTGCCCTTAAATAAATATAAACAGAGCATAATTGTTAGAATTTTCTATGGAATTCAATAAAGATCCTTAATCATACAAATTACTATTATCAACACCATTATGTTTTAAGCAAAAAAGTAATCTGTACAACACTAAACTAGTCATAAGTTTCTTTTTCTTCAAAAATACTTTGATACAACTAACAAGTGGTAAATTTGGCTTGTTCATAATGTTTCATGCTACGTAAGTAAAATAGTGAGTAGCCACTAGTAACACAGTATATTTTTAAAAATAGCGTTTCCGAAATTATTTTTTCGACATCAAATAAATAAAAGGTAGCATAAATTGTTCAGAAAAAGTTATTGATCTTATATTAATTCCTTATTTTTTCCCTTAAGTTAAACAACTCCAAATATTAAAGCTTTAAAAGAAAATTTGTTACCTTCCCCAATTCCTGTTCTTTGTTCTTATTATGAGGAACTCCACGGAGCCGCCTGGGAATGTACCAGAAGCAGACATTGACGCACTCGGGTTCCATGATCAGGTAATATTTGTCAGATTGCTCCTTAATCTTCTTCACCATGTAGAGGGAAAGGTCCATAAGCCGGTCCATTAACTTCTCGTAGCCAATTGTTCCCTAGAAAAATCGTGACAGCATGGTTTATATAGCACAGCAGGATAATGGTATAGAAACAAACAATGAAACTGTGGAGTGCGAGAAACTACGTATCACGTATATGGAGAATAAAAATGTTTCCCACAGTTTCATTTTTTTGCTGGGTTTCACATATTTTCCCGCAAAACAAAAACCATTTTTAATATCGGAAAAATCTTTACTTTATTGTTAAGTTTAGTAAGTATTTTTATTGCAGCACCCTGCATTCTCACTGTACGAGCGCGTTGTTTACTTAAGTTTTGTGCAAGATTTTCCATTTTCCCCAAGAAAATGAGTTAGATCATATTACATAGCTTTTAAAGTACTGAAAAGGTGGTAAGAAACTTATTGTGTGTTATAACTTATCCGTTTCTGGCAAAACTGATTTGGAAGTAAAATTTTCTTCACAAATAAATGAAACTACGTGATGTAGTATTATTTCTACTTTCTTTAAGTTCTTTACCACGACCTAGATTTCGTTGTATTATAACACCTTCAGGTGGGCTATTAGCAAAGATTATACCTAGTGTACACCTGAAGATGTTGTAAAGAGTGTACACATGAAGCTGTTATAATAAACGAACCCTAGGTCTTGGTAAAGAACTCAAAGAAAGTAGAAATAATACTACATCACCTAGTTTCGTTTAATTGTGAACAACGGATTTCTACAAAATTAACGCCAAATATATACAATATTTAAAGTTTTCTTGTTAAAATTAATTGAAGAAATGGTTGCCTTCTCCAACTAAAAAGTTTTTTAGTTGGAGAAGGAGCCATCTGTGATTCCCATCATTAACCCTTTTGGAGCCATCTGTGACTTCCATCATTAACCCAAGTTCGAATTTATATAATCCTTACATCTTTACTCCTTACGTCGCCCTAAAGTAAGAAGGCAAAATAGTCATTTTATGTTATTTTATGTAAAGAAAAAAAAACAAACACACACTATTTGAAATATTCTATGAACCCTAAATACGAAATAAGTTTGTGTTCTAACATTTCCACAAAGAACAAACAAAAATAAATACATTTATAATATATCAAATTAAATACAACAATACATAAATGTGACAAAGTTAATGAAGTCATTTGAGTGAAAGTTCAAAATGATCTTTAGACCGAATAAATATGATTAAAATTTAGCATATTTTTTGACATTATATAGTGATGATTATATCGAAAGTCCCGAGGAATCTGAAGTAAGCTCTAGTCGCAATCTTAAAAACTGGAGTAGTTTTCTCATTTTTTTCCCGAATTTCTCAAAAACGACTAATCGTAGTTCAAAATGATATGAAATAAGATTGAAGCACATACATATGTTTATTTTCTTGATGCAGAATACTATTTTTGTCTTCATTTTAGAATATCATGTAAGGAGAGAGAGAATAACTCATATAAAACTTAATTTCTCACAGACAAACTTTAAATATAGTAAATTTTCTAGAAATTAAAAAAATAGTTTTAGAATAAAATATCTTAGGAAATGACCTCAAAGCATCAAGATGTTGAGCATCACATCGAAAGGATTTTGGAACGAGACTTCTTCGGTGCCTCCATGAATTTCATTGTCATATGTTTTCAATACACATTACATTTGTGAAGTACAAATGCAGCACCATGTCAAATTCTTCAAGACCTCATTTGTAAATAAAACACTTTTTTGCCATAGTGAAAGCATTAGGTAGAATATACGTATCTCACTATTCATCAGGTAGAATATACCTGTCTCACTATTGGATGAATATTAGGAACTCATTTTTAAGTCTAGATTAGTTTCAATCAGTAAAATTCATTGTGTTTGCATGACAAGGTAAAAGAAAAGTTTCTGGAAGTTAACACCTCCTTACATAAATTCAAATGTCCAAAATATGCCTCAAGTCTGCTGGTCAAGTTATGGATAATAAACTTATACAGGCTAACAAGTTCCCAGATGATACACGTGAACAGGTGTGTAAAAAATTTTAATATCATGTTATTTTGTCTTGAATTTTGTTTTTGTATTTATAAAAAAAATTGTAAGTAGTATTGAATTTTTTTAATGTAGAATGAAAATACAGGAAAAATTTGAACTTATAAGAAAATTTAATTTGTTATTTATATTAGATGGCCTTATATGAACTTGTTTTAAAAAAAATTACTTTTTGGTGCTATCATATTATATTTTAGGAAATTATTACATTTTAAAGGGAATTTTATATTTTGCCCAACAAGCATTGAAGACACGCATAGCTTGTTTGGTAAACCCGGTAGTCTCATTTCTTCTCACAACCTTGAATCACTTGATAAATGTAATAACTCTTTAATAATCTCTTAGGTATGTTGTTTTATTTTGTAACAATATACAATATAATATTTTTTATTATTTTTATGTGTGTTAATGAGTTTAACTTGTGACATGATCGATCTAAACTATAATGAGTAATGTTATTTACTTTTTAACTAACTTATTAAAAATTCATATCCGATTATCTCGAAAAATATGAGATACCCACCAAAAATTAATAGAACATATTTTGTAGGAAATTTTAGGAGCTTTAATTTTTTTGTACTTAATTTTAGTCTACAAAGAGTTTTTTTTGGAAAATTTACAAAAAATTTTGAAACATGTCGTTTTTAACAAAGGCAGCTAGATTTTAATTCAGGTGACCATCAGTAGAAACCTATAAACATGTATGTCAATTTCAAAATATTCATATTTATTCGGCCTAAAAACTTCAATTTGGCAGAGCTAAAAAATGTTCTCTTTAGTGACAAATTGTTTCACCGCTCTTATATCTAGCTTTACGAATAAGGAAAAATAGATCAACCAGACTGATAATAGTCCAGAACCACTCACCTTCCCCCTCCACTGCAGCCACAGTTTGAATATGTCGTTGTGTCGCCCGCACTGTATCACCTTATCACCGGTATCGTACCGTACGTCGTACAGCTTGTCCGTCATGAACAGGTACTCTGCGGACATCTGGTTGCAGGAGATCAGAAGGCCCTGGAAAGGAAGACAACATTTAAAAAAAAAGATTTTAATATGTTATAAGACTATACAACTATATAGAACACGACACCTATCTGTCACTCCGTAAGTATTAGAAAAATATAAATGTATATAAGTACGTGTTCCCAAGTGTCAAAACACGATTCTTTGAATATAAGCAAAATTCAAATATATGTATATATATATATATATATACACATACATATATATATATATATATATATACATATATATATATATATATATATATACACATATATATATAATATTTCTGTTTAAACTATTTACAATTATTAATTTGTAACAAAATAAATATATTGCCTACCGTATATTTCAAAAGAGTAGCAATAAACTATATACATGTAGGTATAATTCTAATGTGAAAGACTACTGGCCATATTTTCTTGTTGCGTGAGTCGAAAAAGTTACTAGGTAAGGCTCTATGACCCAATATGTATTAAATACAACTTGGTATCTCAAGCTGTTCAGCTGTTTCTGTGAAAAAGGCTTTTAAAGACAGACGGATGGATAGAGAGCCAAGGGAGCTCGTAAGGTTTCTTTTTGAATTGAAAACTTCACACACACTGCGCATTTTTCTGAGCAGTGAACGAAACTGAGTCGTAACGCTCGGGTCGGTGACACCGTGACGTTAAGTTCGGGTCGTTGACGCTGATTCTGGTAATGTCGGCTTCGTTCCACATCAACTTTTTAGGCGCACTGAACGAATTATTTTATAATATCAAATGAACTACTTTTTTAAGTGCACTAAGTGAGCTATTTTAAAATATCAACTGAACTATTCAATATAATACGCGAACTTTGTTGTATATAATCAGGGTAATAATTCAAGCGTATACAGTTAATGTTTAATATTTTATATGAGGGTAGTTTAATATAATGCGTATATATATATATATATATATATATATATATATATATATATATATATATACATATATATATATATATATATATGTAACTTCCATATATAGTATGTTCAATATATCTATTAAAATTAGATGTTTTCACTTCTATCGTGTAGGCATAAGCACACACCACTTTTTTTTTATTTTGAGGGCAAACCCTATAAGTTAAGAATACCATACAACACACTACAATTTACTGCGGGTTACAAAGTCTCCCTTCGAATTAGATAAAATTCAAAAACTTATCCTTAATTAGCCACTTCTTAACCAGATTAACGTCAACGCCATTTGTCAATTCGCCTACTCTAATTAATGTTACCCTAAAACAAAATGTCAGTCAACTATTTGCAATAAATGACAAATAATAAATTTGTGTTCATAATACTGGGTGGCTTTGACAGCCGAGTTACAAATGGCAAGTCTAGCCTGCAAGAAAGGGCCGGTACTTTATAGCCTTAACACGAAGCGCCTGTCGGCGACATATTGCCGTTTGTCGGCCGAACAGTTGATATTGAATGTATGTTGCTAGTACTGGGTGGGTCTTGTGAATATGTTCTATGATTATTTGTAATAATATTCTACGAATAACAAAGGGAATATTACTCAAGTGTAAATAAAATACAGACTAAATTATTTAAAAATACAATTATTATTTTTCCACTATGTAAATATCTTTCAAAGATATAAAAATGTAGTTAACATTTCGGGGCCATTGAAAAAATGGACATCTGAAGTCGTTATTATTTTCCCATAAATTTCTAAAAACGCTGTTTTTCATAATTTTTTCAGCATTTTCAGAGAGACCATTTTTTACAATATTTTCACAACACCTCTAAATTTTTCTTACAAAAAATTCTAAAAAATGAAATTAAAAGAAAATCTAGTACTTTATTTACATTCTCTAAAATTTTTCATAATTATTTTTGAGTCGTAATTAAAATATGTGTGGGTCGATATTCTTTAACACTGCACCTAATTTCAAGCTTTCACATTAAACGGTTTTAAAAAAAAACGGCTGTAACAGACAGCTGGACAGATATGTGAACATATATCATTTAAAGGTTCTTTTTTTTTAGAGTTACACAACCTTAAATAGTATGTCACGGTATCTTTATACATCAATGAAAATTGATTCAGTAGTTTTTAGCATAGCTACCAAGTGTACAATCAAAAAATTGTGTAACATTTGTACATACTTGAAGTAAATATATTGCTGTATATATAGTATTATAGTACCATTACGTATAAGTAATTAAATTAATTAATTTAGTTTTCCTCGCCTCAACCTGTACTTGCTAGGGCTGTTCTTGACGTAAAGGATTTATTACAACAAGAGCGCTCTCCCTTAGATAACACGTCCCCTCTCAAGGACACTCGACTAATGCTCGAGGCATTACTCGAGTAATGCTTAAGTAATACTCAAGTGGACGTTCGTAAGAGGAAAGATTTGTGAGTTGTAACAGATGTGAGAAATGTTTTGGGAAGTAGGAACGGATTTTATTAGTATAAGTATTTGGAAAATTCGTATATTTTTTCAATTATTGGAAAAATTTTAATTTTTACTTACGACTGAAAAAAATATTGTTATTGTGTTAGTAGTTGTTATTGTTATAGTATTTATTGAAATATTCGTAATATATTAATCGTAGTAATATAAATATAGTCAGGAAAAATTTTGCTTTTGCAGTATTTATTTTGGGTTGTTTTTTTTGTGTTACCTAAATTATCTATTTTCTAATTCTGTTATAAAGATTACCCTAATAGACATCATCGATCACAGCCTCACAATTTTTTATTTTATTTTCGTCCTATGTTTAAGCCATATTGCAAGTGAATATTTCACATAAAAATCTCTACTAACATGTACAAAAATAAAGACAATTAATATATTTTTTCCAGATCGATTATTCTAAGGGCGCATTCCATACAGTGAAATATTATTAGAAAGGTATTTTAGAAATAAATTGAGACATCATTTACCATCATTACGGGTCCGTACCTTCAAATGAAAAACATAATCCTTATAAGGCCATTGATGTGTCAGTCTGTCCACCCGTCCGTTAATCATAGCCGTTTTTCTTAGAAACCACTTGACGATTTAGCGTAGTAATACAGCATATCAATTCGCGCCGTTTCATAACTACAAGTCAGTAATAATTATATATAATTTCCATATATAGTATGTTCTATATATCGGATTACTCAGTATTCAGGATACGTCAATATTAAGTATTGTAGCTCAGTCACAGAGATCTAACACGTGTGTGACTGAGCTACAATACGTCACGTGTGAAAAGGTTATTCCGAGATCAAAAAAGCAATAAACTCGATTGCGTTTACGCCGTCCATCCCAGTAATGCAAAATGCTTTTATTTACGTCTTTTGCTGCTTAATGTTAGAGATTCAACGTCTTTTTAAAGTTTACATATCGTGTATTGTTCTTATCAGTCAGCTTGCAGAGCCTAAGGGTTGCTCGAAGATGATTCTCATTCAGGTGAAACCCTCAAACTACTATTTTTTTCAGGGGTTCACTTTAAAGGACTTCTTCTCTTAGTAGAAGTGCAGCTAACTATGAGAACATTTTTCTCAATAGAGCTTACATTTTATCAGATGTCTAATGTGTTATTTTTAGCAAATGTCACAAAGAAAGTATGGTTGAAGACATTTTACATGTTTGTATATCGTTTGAAAGAGCCAAGGAGAAGCATCTCAAAAATATTTTTCATGATTTTACATAGTATATTTTGAGAAATATATTAGTAAACATGCAAATAATATGCTTGTCTCCTTTATTTCCGGAAGATTAAACCTAAAATTACGAAAAATAGAGTTATATAATTTAGTCCACTTTCATAATTTTAGTCTACGCAAAGGTTGTAGGAAAACGGTAACGGTGAATATATATGTTCCATCTACACCAACCTACTCAACTTTATTATATATTATTAAATATTTATTGCGCTGGGAAATCCACATTATTAATAAGGATCCCCGATTCGCGAGCCAGACTCGTATGGCCGATTGAATTAATTTTTCTGTTTTGTTTGGGAAATATTAAATTTTAAATTATTTTGCATGTATTGTCCCTATATTTGTTGGTTAACTTGCCTTAGAAATTTTATGAAACATAAACAACTAGGAAATCATAATTCAGGGTGGTTCAGCTCACACTCTGTCGATTTTTATTTTTGCTTTCACATAGACCTCGATTTGGTTTTTTTTAATACTCTTTTTACAATTACTATTTTCTCTACAGTACCAAACTGGTAAAAATTATAGTTGAGCAGCAGCTGGAAATTCTTGACTTCAATCTGTACATAGGTAAATATAATGTAAGGGCAAAAGTAAACAAGCGTCATTTTGATAAATTCAAATATGTAATCAACTGTACTTTAAATTTTTTCTTTCTTTCTGTGTAATTACACGCGTATTACAAAAAAAACTTAAGACGAATTTAATAGGGTTTTCAATATTGTACAATTTAAAACCCCAAGATTAGAATGAAATGAAACATATTAACACGCCGTTTAAAAATTGTTTTCTTTCTCGTTCTCTATATATGTTTATACGTGCGTCCAGAAAAACGGTATTGAACCGAAAATATCGATAATATACTCATAAGTACTATCAAGTAAAGTATGTTACAAATAAAATATATGCAGAAAAGTATCAACGCCCTAAGATCTTCGAGATCTAGATATCGATACTTTTCCTAAATGTCCCCACAATCAACAAATTCATTCAATATTCACTATCCGTACTTATATTCCATCACTTTCTACATCTGACTTCAAGACAAATACTCGCCTTTGTAGTCACTTTACCGTCAAATAGATGCGATTCAAAAGGATTATAACATTATGTTAAGTACACATTTCGGTACGATACCTGCTGTAAAATACTCATAAAGTATCGATGACGAGATATCGAGTATTACTGCATCTCCAAGTGTCATACAAAAAATATAAAGCAGATTTTAATAAAGCTCCATTATTACAGAGCTTAGAAATGAAATAAATTACTTATTTCATCCTTTTTTCAAAACTTTCTAGCATGTTATAAACCCAGTATCTCTATAAGCTTTTACTATTTAATCCTGTAAGCTGCGAAGAATCTCCAAAACTTGATTTCCTCAACTCTCAGATGTTTTTCCGTAGAATTTATCCATCAGGTATGAAACCTTCTCTGTTTTTTATTCTCTTCTTGAATTTAACAGAACTTTAATTTGCTTGTTGGATCCAATTGATTTTTCCTTTGCATTTATCCAAACCACTTTACATAGTTATATTCAAAACTCTCTAGATTGTTATAAACCTAGTATCTCCATAAGCTCTTACTCTTTGATCCTGTAAGCTGTGATGAATCTCCAAAACTTTATGTCCACAATACTCAGATTTTTTTGCATAGAATCTATCCGTTAAGTATGAAGCCTTCTTCGTTTTTATTATCTTCTTGAATTTAACAGAACTTTAACTTGCTTGTTGGATCCAATTGATTTTTCCTTTGCACTTATCCAAGCCAGTTTACATGATATGATTTAATTATCCTGACAAAATCAGAAAATTTTAACTACACATAAAATTGATAGTTATAGCGAATCCTCCCTGGTATAATTTTTGTAGCAGTACCAAAAATTGTACGAAGTATCTTCAGAAACCTATCAAGCATAAATAGAACTAGCACTATGAGGGTTCCGTACACATTTAGACTCTTATAAAAATTTGTGAGTGTATAGTATTTCTATTAAACTATTTACAAATATTAATTTTTTACAATGTAAACATATTTCCTACTGTATCTTTCACAGGCATAAAAGCATGGTTTTCAAAAATTGAGCACCCCTCATTGTACAGGGAATTAAAAAACTTTAAAAAAAGTAAATTTATTCACCTACCCCCTCCAAAATTTCCATGTAAATATTTTTGAAACTTATCTTTTGAGATATATGTGAAAACGCCCATGACAGACAGATGTACAGATAGATCAGTATTCTAAGAAGACAATTTATTTTGTGATAAGAAATCCTAAAAATGAATAGATTATTGAATACATTTGGCGTTAATTTTGTAGAAATTCATTATTCACAATTAAATGAAACTACGTGATATAGTATTATTTCTTCTTTCTTTAAGTTCTTTACCACGACCTAGGTTTTGTTGTATTACAACATTTAGCCCACCTGAAGATGTTGTAATACAAGAAACCCAGGTCGTGGTAAAGAACTTAAAGAAAGTAGAAATAATACTACATCAAGTAGTTTCATTTAATTGTGAGTAGATTATTATCATCGGTGCTGTTGAGTGACCAACATTCACTGCCGTTGAGAGTTGCTGGTGTAATCAAGATTTTATCTCGATTAGCTTTGATGCCAATTGTCATCTCAAATTAAAGAAGCACCTACAAGCTATGCAGTCGGTTTTTAACTTCAGATCGTTGGCAGAAATGACACTTGTATCAAGATACAAGAAAGGTGTTTATAAATATTTATCTGCAAAGATGTTAGATCAGTACTTTTGTTAGAAGGTACGTACAATCTTAGTAACATGTTAAGAATTTTATAAATACACAAAGAAATTCAGATTGAAAAGGAGGCTTTGCTCGGTTTATACTCGGATGTGATAGAGACGGAGTTACATGTATGAGTGCGACGGCATTATTGATCGTGTGTTAGGACGACATGGGCACGCTGACGTCAATTCTCCCTCACAAGCCATCCTCGAGTGACGCGCTTCCGCAGACATCATTTGGGAATTGCTTAAATTTATACCCGACTTGGATGACGCACTGTTCTGGGTTACCGACGATGTTCTGGGTTACCGAAAAATTAACTAGAAATGATATTTCAAAATTTAACATTAAAATTCATTGCCAAGAATTATCATAATCCTTTACAATGTTTTTTTGCTGAATCGTGAAACGAATAAGTGTCTAAAATCTAGAATGAAATGTTACATATACTTATTTATAATTTTATATTATATATCACTTCACAGACAACTCAATTTCTTCGAATTAATACCAAAAAACCTTTCTTTTCAAAATTATTTATTTACTTTTTATTGTTTTTGTTAATTAATTTAAAAAACATAAACGTAATGATATTGTGTTTTTGATTCCGACTGAATTCAATAGTTGGCCCCAAAGGAATGTTAACTCGCGCATTGCAATTGATCCACGTATTATAGTTCACATAAATGTAGCCTCCGTAGTTTCACATGTTATTTTTTTCTGATTTCAGTGCGATTTGATTGCATACTCTCTTAGTATGAGTTCGTTTATTTATGTCAATGGTTAGTGTGTTTACGTGAATAACTTATTACGGTAAAATTAACACCTAATTTGTTTAAATACTTAAATTATTTTAGAAACTTTACGACATAAATATTTATAACAACGTAAAGACCTAAAGACAATAACAAAACATTTCAACTCGCACACGATACAAATAAAGGTTACAACATAAAGACCTAGAGACATTGGCAAAACATTTCAACTCGCACATGATACAAACAAAGGTTACAACGTAAAGATCTAGAGACATTGGCAAAACATTTCAACTCGCACATGATACAAAGAAATGGTACAACGTAAAGGTTCAAGAGACAGTGGTGAAAGATTTCAACTCGTATGCGATACAAACAAATTGTATAACGTAAAGACCTAAAGACGATAACAAAACATTTCAACTGGCACACGATACAAACAAAGGTTACAACGTAAAGATCTAGAGACAGTGGCAAAACATTTCAACTCGTACATGATACAAAGAAATGGTACAACGTAAAGGTTCAAGAGACAGTGGTGAAAAATTTCAACTCGTACACAATGCAAACAAATTGTATAACGTAAAGACCTAAAGACAATAACAAAACATTTCAATTGGCACATGATACAAACAAACGTTACAACGGAAATATCTAGAGACATTGGCAAAACATTTCAACTCGCACATGATACAAAGAAATGGTACAACGTAAAGGTTCAAGAGACAGTGGTGAAAGATTTCAACTCGTACACGATACAAACAAATTGTATAACGTTAAGACCTAAAGAAAGTAACAAAAAATGTATGTTCGTGTGCGATACAAATAAATGGTACAATGAGCGACAGTAATTAAATATTTCAATTCACACACTATGCGTGTAATTATTACAATATGAAGACTTGGACAGAGTGATAACACTTTTTTGAACCAAAACTTCAAGTCTAAGATTTAGGATGAGAGACATCTACATATATATATCAATATAACATCTGATATAATTTGTTTTAAACATACTTTATTGAATGTGTATGATACAATCTTAACATACAATTAATTAATTATCATTGTTGAAATGTACTTCATTTTATATTTAAATAAGTCGTGTGCGAGTTTATTGTACTAATGTTCAGCTCCCAGATAAATTAAGTTTATTCACGAAGTTAATTCATGAGACTTGATACCTTTTAGCCTTCTCAATTTGTGGATAATATCCAGAAGTCGAATGGTTTCTACATTGGTATGGTTGAGAAGTTTTTAGTGTTATAGCATATTTTTGGATAACCTTATTAATGCATTTTATGTCTAAATCGTTATGAATTTCTTTATTGGTTACATAGCGATATGCATTGGTAATCACATGAAAAAAATTGTGTTGGCTTCGTTGGATTACATCAAGATTTGGCTGCTTGGCATACCCTGAAGCTGGATATCATACATCCAAATCAGGTTGACGATAGAGAGGCAAATTAGTCTCTTATAGCAAAGGTTAAGCTTGGAATGATGTCTAACCAACCAGTATATCTTATATAATGATGTACATCGAGTAAACGTCTAACCATTGATAATTAAGTTTCAACCAGAAGTTAAATAGAAGTCGTTCTTTTATTTTGTAGAAATATTAAATTTTTCCAAAACAGTTCTTCGCAAAACATACATGCTGATTTCAAAAAAACTTAATTGCAAAATATCTCTATTCCATAAGTTTTTATTTTCATTTTACGATGTAAGTCGTACATGTGATCAATCTAATTTTCCGGCTGCTGCCAGCCACCAGATTCCTTTCAAAGATAGGTAGGTAGAGCTGTAATTCAACTTTCCGTTGAATTTCAAGGATATTGCATTTTTTCAATTTAATTGTGAAGTAATCTCTATACTGACCTTACGTTCGTAAACTTCACCGTATTAAAGCTTTCATCCCTTCTTTTCAAATTTGTCAAAAATCAGTTCTTTATAAAAATATCACTTTATAATATCGATTTTATTCTTATGATGAAGAACCTCTCTAGTTGTTTCCATGCTTCTAATAAATGGCATAAAGTAGGCACCACGTAAATGTAAAAGCCCTAAAAGATATTTAATTATTATTTAAAATTACTGCTTGAATCATGTGGCTTTATTTCCTTGAGCAAGGAACTCATTTTGATTAGAGCATTGACTGTTTTAGTAACCATAAAAACAACACAAATCAATAGCACTGAATTGTACTTTTTTAGTATCTAAAACAATCGAATGGGCGAGTACTTAAAAATATTCATCAATTTAAATGCCCCACTTTTATTAGACTCAACCATAAAACAGTTAAATCGGTAACTTAAAAAATACTGGTGAAAAAACACTTTTCATTCGTTATTGCGAAAGCCGTCTTTTCCTCTAGAATTAATTATCATAAAAAGCTCAGTCCTCCCCTCTCCGCACACGAGCCGCAAGCGTCAAAGTGGAGTCGTCTAATCTCACCCACGGCACGCGCCGCCCTTACTCGCAGTCAGTTTTAATTAAATTCCTGCGCCGACACTTGCGAGCATATGTTGCCAATTGGCCCCGCCCACTGGGGGAAATGTCACCAGAGGCGGCGGATTGCAAAGTTTTATAATTATGACAAATGATTGAAAGTCGGTAAATTTCGTTAATTGAAATAAAACTTTTCTTTCAGTGTATTTAAAACTTTTAATTTATTTCTTTTGAAGATCACATTTAAATTTAAGAACTCAATATGAAAATGACAAAATTATTGAAAGCAAATATAATAAAGAAACCTTGCAAGCTTGCGTTTTTTGTTCAATACAACAAGTTCTTCAGCGCCAGCTATGATATTATTGAAATTCGTTTAAAATTTTATCCAGAGCTCATTGTGCAATATTGTTCTTAAAACGTGTTCCGAGGTGAATTTCTAAACGGTGATTTATATATTTTAAGAAGATCTCTTAGTTCATAAATTTGGAAAAAATGTAATTTTCTTTTCGTTTTCTCAAACTTTTTTCTTTCGAAAATATATTTATAAAAAGAAATTTAAATTGTGAGGGGAAATGGTTTAACACACAATAAAAAATACCACAATACTAACTGTGTAAGTACAAAATAGTCAAAATATGGAGGTGTTCGTAGTGAAAAAATACGAGACTTGAGGCTGAGAAAGATTGTTGGAATATTTTTAAAAGATAGAGGGAAAAATTACTTATCCAATTTAATTAATATTTTAGTTATTCTAAGATAGATTTCCAATTATGAAGGAAACTAATAAACCCATAATTCAATCCACAATCGATGTTATTGATATTGATACCTTCGTTGGAAATAGTTATAGGTTCCAAAGTCAACGCATGTATTTTCTTGCTTGACAAAGAAGCCATCTCAGAATGGAACATCTGATGTTTTTAAGGAAATTATATGTACAGGTGGAGAAGGACGAGCTGCTGAGAAAGAAATATTGAGTAGAAAAAAGGGGGTATTCAGAACACAAAAAATATTATCCATATAAGGTAAGTATAAAACTTTAGAAATTAACAAAGTAAAAATCATATTAATCAGGTTGTTCTACCAGTATAGAATTTTACTTCGAAATTTTAACACATTTTTCTCAAAACTACTTTTTAAAAAATCGAACAGGGTATGAGAAGCAATTATACCCAAATAACGCTCCCAAGGGATGCGACAGCTATTTTCGAAGTAATTTTAAACTTTAATAAATCTACTAAAAGTAGACATAGCGCCACCATTTTGGAGAGGAGTGAAGAAACTTGTTCCAACTCTAACACTTGTGGCAGTTGAAGATTCGACACGCATTCATAAATGGAATCATATTTCAGAGACTATTCCAATGAAATAATTGTTGTTTTGAAAGGTAATTTTGACAAGTTTAATTTTTTCCCGATTTTCTGAAATTGTTGCGACTACAATTATAAAGATCAAGCACGAATGCATAGAGCATAAAATTCTAAAGAGTATGAGGTCGAAAACGCGGGGCCCATAATCAAAACAAAATGGTATGTAATTTCAATATACTAAATAAGTTTGACGTTTTCACAAAATAATTACCGCAGAGTTCCACACTAAAATTCCTTTTCCTTGGTCATAATATTTCGACTGTTATTTAGCTAAATTATTCTAATTTTTTTCTGTAATTTCAGGATAAATTCCTTTATGGCCGGTATCGGAAGAATAGCTGAATTTAAATAATTTTCCCAAGTTAGACTTTTTTTCCAAACTGCTAATATTTTGCTAATTTTTTTCACTGTAGTACCAACCACAGATTCAATTTTCCTAAATAAGAAAATAAATTTATTTCAAATGAACGAGAGCTCTACATTTGTATCCACTATTATCCACTACTACACGGTATTTTTTCTAGGATGTAAGGTTTCCATGCTTCTACACTTATGCTTGTAACTAACCAATTTCTATTTTTTGAATGAAAGATTATTTATTAAAAATGCATGATAAAAATGTTTGTTGATTAAAATTTCCATAAAAATGAGATAAAACACAATAAATAAGAACGTTTAAATATTTTTAGAAGATCCTAAAATAACCCTCGTATTTGTAGGCCTAATATGAAATATCCTTTTAATATATTCATCACAAATAACCTTTGGTGTTCTTTATTATTGAACCATATTTCAATGACATAGAAAAATACTTTTTTTCTTAAAATCACAATATACAAGTAAAAAAAATCAGTCGAATTTCTTATATTCTAAATAAAAACTAGATTAAAATATAAAATAATCACGTTGGAAACTATCTTAATTGATTATTTGACTTTGATTAATCTAATTTAATTATTTATGTAAAATATAAATTTATTATCTTTATGTAAAATAAATAAATTAACTCACTTTACAATGAAAATAAAGGAAATTTACTTAAAATGCGTATTTTTCATGAGTAAAAAAACTGATGCTATGTTGTTACATGCAACATCCACTTAAGATTCTATTATATCTTACCAAAATTTTTATTCATTTAGTCACGTTTTGGGCAAGATGCTATCAGTTCGAATAAAGAATTGTTGATACTAAATACTAAACGTAAATTTGCTGGACTTTTACATAAAATTGCCTAATCACTTTCTTAATACAGAATAATTTCTGTAAAATTTAACTTATAATCCATTATAATCAACCAGAATAGTCTGAAACTAAGAAAATACCATCAATAGTATTTTTATTAATTCTTTCAATATTATGACATACTTTAATATATTCAATGAAGAGGTCAAGGAATTAAATCAAATTTTCTTATTATACCTCAATAATTATAGATAATATAATAATGTAGAACTTACAGAAGTTTTCCTCGAATAATAGACTAATATCACTGGTCAACAAAATTTAACTTTGTAGTGCCACACAAACTTTTTTGATATTTTTTTACTTTAATTGGTGGATATCAGTAAAAACACACATTAAGAAAAATAGTTAGCAAAGTATTTTATTCTCTTAAGTAATTTAAAATATTTCAAAAAAACAATGACCTCCTAAACCAAAAGCGTAAAAAGTTATATAATGAAGTTACGATCTAAGATTTTTTTGCAAATTTGATTGCCCAACAGTAAACTGCCAACATATTTGGGTTGGGTTCATTTGCCCTGGTAACGCTTTTCTATCTTTAAAATGTCCTGATGGAATATTTCTACGTTCTCTTCGCTTACAGCCTCCAAATTCTCAGGAGAAAATTCAGGTGTGACTCTAAAAAATTAATCTTGATTGCTATGTTGCAACCCAATACATGCTAAGCCAACAATAGCTCGCTAACCAACTCTCTGTGGCTATCATCCTTATGATTACGCAAAAAATTTGTGACAACATTCTTAAAAAAATTCCATGCTGGTTTTTCTAAATTGCTCAATTTTTCTTCGAATACTGGAACTTTTGTTAACTCCCAATTTGAGGTCCTACGAAAATACCCTCTTTTAATTTTGCGTCACTTATTTTGGGGAAGTTTTCTTTTAGATACAAAAATGCACTCCCTTTACAATCCTTTAGAAAGTATGCCTTTAGAAAAAAATTTATCAATCCTAATTTGATATGCAATGGTGGTAGAAGTACTTCAGAGGGCTCTACGCTAAGGGGTAAGTACTTCACATTTTTTGTCCAGGAATTAAGGATGCACGTAGATCATATTTTTGGTAATAGTGGTTTTTACGGTCTCGACTGTCCCATTTAAATAAAAAGCATCAAAAATTGATATAAACCATCTAAAGTCCTAATAATAGGGCAACAACTTTTAAATCAACACTGATTTTGAAGGATTACTGTATTTGCAGTTTTCAAATAATAATTTCTTAACTTTCTTTCACATTAGCATGGGCCAGAGGTACAAAATGAAATTATATTTCCATTATGCAGTAAAACTGCTTTTAGACTTGTTTTAGAAGAGTCAATGAATAAACGCCACGGGTGGAATCAAATTCTATTTCCAAATCAAAATCTATTTCATAATCCCATTTATATCATTTCAATACACAAGTCCCCATCTTCAGATAAGTATGATCTGAAGTGTTGATCACGATTTCGAAAATATCTGATTTTATCATTATGATGCAGCAAATTCCATCTTTTTAATCGTGATCCTCATAGTTCTGCATGCTTTTTTGACAAATTAAAATCCTAAACTAAATCGTTTAGGTTTCCTTTAGTTATCAATTGTGGATTGGTTAGAATTTCTTTTAAATCATAGTCATCGTCCTCATCAGCACATTGGCTTAAAGTAAAGAGTTGTGACTTGTCGATCTCTACGGACACAGACGCAACTGGTATAAACAAATTTTCACTACGAGGGATTGGTCTTATGGCTAAATGTAAATTAGGGTAAATAACTGAGTATTTTTTCTTCAAATTTATACCATTTATGTCAGTAAGACAATAATAGTAGTCCGAAACTTGATATCTTAGTACAGTCCAAATTATGGGTACAGCAAACGGCATATGACGGGATCCTTTCTTCCAATCGGTTAAATTCTTTACACGTTATGCCATAAATATGAGGGGTTCAGGATTTGTTCTGATGGGTCACAGAGAAACCAAAAACCTTGTGAAATTTCGACTTTATTTTTTGAAAGTCAGTTCACCACAGATATAACAAAAAAAGTTAGGATCGTTACCACACTTTCTCGACATGTTAACGCAGTTAATTACAAGATATAATCAAATTTTGACACAAACAAAAAACAAAAAATGTAATCAAATTTTGTGATTAATTTAATAGGTCTTCGGACTTACGATAATATATTATTTCACAATAACAACTGAACGGACTTCAACTGAGCTTTTCTTATTGTTAGTAACATTGAGGAATGTATAGTATTATACAGTATTAATAGAAAAAGTATGATAAATTGTTAAATCAAGATTTTTATTAAAATAAATAGGTTAATGGTCTTCGGACTTACGATAATATATTATTTCACAATAACAACTGAACGGACTTCAACTGAGCTTGTCTTATTGTTAGTAACATTGAGGAATGTATAGTATTATATAGTATAAACAGAAAAAGTAAGCTAAATTATTAAATAAAGATTTTCAGTAAAATAAATAGGTTAATGGTCTTCGGACTTACGATAATATATTATTTCACAATAACAACTGAACGGACTTCAACTGTGCTTTTCTTATTGTTAGTAACATTGAGGAATGTATAGTATTATATAGTATAAACAGAAAAAGTAAGCTAAATTATTAAATAAAGATTTTCAGTAAAATAAATAGGTTAATGGTCTTCGGACTTACGATAAAATATTATTTCACAATAACAACTGAACGGACTTCAACTGAGCTTTTCTTATTGTTAGTAACATTGAGGAATGAAAGTATTATACAGTATTAATAGACAAAGTAAGATAAATTGTTAAATCAAGATTTTCAGTAAAATAAATAGGTTAATGGTCTTTAGACTTACGATAATATATTATTTCACAATAACAACTGAACGGACTTCAACTGAGCTTTTCTTATTGTTAGTAACATTGAGGAATGAAAGTATTATACAGTATTAATAGACAAAGTAAGATAAATTGTTAAATCAAGATTTTCAGTAAAATAAATAGGTTAATGGTCTTTAGACTTACGATAATATATTATTTCACAATAACAACTGAACGGACTTCTACTGAGCTTTTCTTATTGTTAGTAACATTAATTAATGTACGAGAGATAGAGATCGTCTCTACAAAGTAGACTATATTTTCTCTTCGTGGACACTGGAGAAATGAAAAATAGATTTTGAATGCTTCATAAATGACAATTTTCAGTAAAATAAATCGATTAATTGTGTTTGGACTCGTGATGAATAATGTACAAAATGTTGAAAAATTTAGAGAACGTATCCCTAAGAAGATAGAGATTATCTCTACAAAGTAGACTATATTATCTCTTCGTGGGTACTGGACGAAATGAAAAATATATTTGGAATGCTTCACTCATTGGAATAATTTAATTAGCCCCAGAAGAACCAAAGAAATACTCACTTTAGAAAACTAGAAAACAAACAACGGAATATTGATGTTGTTATTTTCGATAATACTGTTTAAAATTTACTAATTTTTAATGCCCGATAAAAACTCTTACAAAAAAATATATTTTAATAATACATTCAAAATTTTAATTCAAAAAACGAGACGCCACTGCCCTAAGGCGTGTTACACACAGTGTGCTCGTTTGAAATTCTGTTGCAAAACAAATTTCGCTGTAGCCGCGTGCAAGTAATAGTTGCTCAGCCTCTTTGGCCATATTCTGTCTTTCTCACAAACAATTGTTTTTAATATAAACGAGAATATTTTTTATACACAAAATGTTTATTTAATCGAACAGTTTTTATTCATTGAAGCAAAGTATGCATCAACGATCAAGTGATGTGCAAATCGAGGGTCGTGTACTTATCTATCCTCATTATAAATCATGGAGACATATCCTTTTATCCCCTTGGCTTATAATATTGTTGTCTTTAATAATTCTTTCATAGCACGAAATTTTAATCAAAGATGAATTTAAAGATGTCAAATCGCAAACATTTTTATAGCCTTATCAAAAACAATTTTTAGGTATTGCATTAAATATATAATTTATGTGATGTCGACAATAAACGTCGTATAATAAAATAAAACCGATCAAGTGTATATCGGGAGTCACAAAGAAAGGGTTAATTATTGTCTATATTTCTTGAAATATATAATAAGAATTAACCAATTTAATTTCATTTTCAAAATTTAAATTAAATTGTCACACGTAGAATTGTTTAAACCCATATTTGAAAAATTATAGGAAACAGGGATTACGCACTATTTTGAAACTTGATATTTTACCAACGGAGCCTAAGAATTGGAAATGGCAAATAGAACTTTGCTTTCATTTAAAGAGACATATCTGATGATATACCACTGGATGGGAGGTGCGAAAAATAATTCTATCTCACTTTACAGTTTCCCTGTATAATTACATTTTACATTTATGATCACCCTCTTTATGTGCATGTTCATACTTTGTGTATGTATTGTCACACTTCACATGTATGATGAGGCTTTACATGTATGATCACACTTTACATTTATAATCAAACTGTATATTTATGACTATCTTTACATATATGTTCATACTTTCCTTTTATGATCAGCTTTTACAAATATGCTCCCACTTTACATATATGTTCACAATTTACTTTATATGTGTATATACCACACTTTACATATATAATCACGTTTTACCTATATGATCACACTTTACATTTATGATCACACTTTACGTGTATGATCACTCTTTGCATTTATGATGAAATGTTATATTCTTTCACAAAGCGAAACATTTATTAAGGATTAATATGTAGTTATAGTATGTTAGTTATAGAATTTTTTAAAAAGAACTACGTTTTCGAACATGTTTCCATGTACCTCTACGCAGCTGAGCAGTTAGCGCCAAGATATCTCTCTGACGTATGCTTTTTTTACAGCTTCATATTTACCATCACAAGTCATGTAATTTTCAAGAAATATATATAAATTATGTGCGATCATTAATTATATTATAATCTATCCGTTAACTAAAAACGGAACAAAATTCGTTCAATGCTTACTGAGAAAATCGCATAGATACATACAGACGAACTGACGCGATGGAGACATTGTTTTACAACATGTATTGATGAATTCAAAAGTCTTGGTGTTTGCACAATTAAGTTACAGTATCTAAACCGATTTTGAAAGAAATTTGATATACTCTGAATTAAATATACAGGACACTTTCATTTAAAAAATTCTCTTTATTCTTTGTTTTGGTTTTTATTATTACTTTTATTTATAGTTTACATTTTTACCTTCCAAAATTAACGTGAATAAAATCTGAAAATTAAATAAACTCTACACATAGAAAATCGTAAAGTAAATTCCACGCTAAAATTGCACGCTAAATCTCGTAATTAAATTTTACGCGTTACTTTCGTTACACATTTATGTGACGTTGCTTGATCTAATTTGCATACATTTACTTACGTCTTCCTTGAAGTGTATGGTGGAGCATTGCAGGAGCGTTCCCATCAGCTTATGTGGGTTCCAGGTAACTGAATCGGCCCTGGAAATAAAAGATAGGAAAATAATTTCCATTAATTATATAAATATTTTTGGCTTTAATTTTGTAGAAATTCGTTATTCACAACCAAATGGAACTACGTGATATATTATTATATCTACTTTATTTAAATTAGTAACCACGACCTAAGTTTCGTTGTATTACATCTTCAGGTGGGCAATTTGTAAAGATACTAGATCTTTACAAATTGCCCAACTGAAGATGTCAAACAACGAAACCTAGGTCGTGGTTACTAATATCAATAAAGTAGATATAATACTACGTCACGTAGCTTTATTTAGTTCTGAATTTACATTAACCTGCATTTGACATGAACTTTTCATATATCGGGCTACTTATGTATTAAATATTACACATGAGCTTTTTATCGACAACTTTGCATGGAGCTTAACAATTAGGTAAATTAATGCACAATGCAGTGTTTGGTTTACCTAATTGTTAATAAGAGTGAGATATGTAACTAAGAGTTAATCGTGTCATGATCCTGAGCCGAGAGAAACTTTTTTTTCCCTACCTAATGAGAGCCTCAATATTTTTGACGATTCCAGTAATATCACAATTAGTAATTGTTAAATTATACCACTGAGAGAAATGTAATGAGCGGTCTGAGATAAAAATATAATGGTCCATAGAGCAAGACAGTAAACAAACTGCATCATTTTTTCTTTTGACCAGGTCATTCAAATTCCTCATGTTTTAGGAAATAACAGTGATCCAGCAATAATTGACAAACCAAAAAATCAAATTTTCCCCTTAGCCACCTGAAACACTTTTCCGATTGTGACTTAAATTTATAGATACCACATGTTAATTGATAGCATCAAAATGGACACTGTTTTTGATTCAATTAATTTTTCTTAATTTTATGCAGGACTTAGGTTTAAACTTTTGGGAGGTTTTACTCAAAAATGGAACAGATTTTCGAGATCGAATACACTTTTCATCGTTTTGTCCACTAGTTGGGCATTTTAAAATAAAAGAATCCGTAGTCAGTCAGATGCTCCTTCCAGATTTTATAAGCTTTCGAATCCCCACAACTTACTTGAATACATACGTACATACATACATATATACGTACACTCAGGCTAAAACCTAATTAGTGCTTATCCAGTAACATTTTATTTTAAAAATTCCTTCTTCCCTTTCTTTAATTAACCATCTCCTTGATGCTAATTAAATATTTTCGTCATTTTAATAAAAATATAAATATACTAGATAGTTTCGAGATAGATTTTTTAAAAACGCTGTTGATTTAAAAGTATAAAATTCAGCAAAATCTAGTTTGACTCGCGCATCGATGATTCCGTAGCTCTCTTGAAGGGAAATTACTTTATCATAAGTTTATCATTAATATGGACTTTTTAGTGTAATAAATATTGAATAATAACACAATATAAATAAATAGTTGGGACACACGAATATGAAAAAAACCATTACGTGTAAAATCATCTTTATAATTTTCCTACAACCTTTGTGCCGACTTTTAAAAAACTGTTTTTTATAATTTTGGATTCCGTAATGTCAGAAATAGGGGAGGAAATATATTTTTTACTTTTTTCTTCAATATAACTCAGTTAGACTATCTAGAGTTACGAAAACATTTATGTATTGTTGGCATCAAAACTTAAAAATGCAAGTCGTCACGTCTGGCAGACGTGAAACTTCTAATTTTGTTCACTGTCACTTTTACTATCACTGTAACTCATAATTTTGTTCACTGTCACTTTTACTATCACTGTAACTCATAATTTTGTTGACTGTCACTTTCACTCTCACTGTAACTCATAATTTTGTTCACTGTCACTTTTACTATCACTGTAACTCATAATTTTGTTCACTGTCACTTTTACTATCACTGTAACTCATAATTTTGTTCACTGTCACTTTTGCTATCACTGTAACTCATAATTTTGTTCACTGTCACTTTTGCTATCACTGTAACTCATATTTTTGTTCACTGTCACTTTTGCTATCACTGTAACTCATAATTTTGTTCAGTGTCACTTTTACTGTCACTGTAACTCATAATTTTGTTCATTGTCACTTTTGCTATCACTATAACTCATAATTTTGTTCACTGTCACTTTTTCTGTCACTGTGTATCATAATTTGGTTCACTGTCACTTTTACTATCACTGTAACTCATAATTTTGTTCAGTGTTACTTTTACTATCACTGTAACTTATATTAATAAACGCTTTTAACGTTTTAAGACAATTTAATACAATACACCGATGTAAACGAGTGAATTTATAAGCGTTAATAAATGCTAAACAATTCTGATACACTAACACACACGTAATGTAACGTGTGTGTAGAGAGGAAAGAGTAAAACGAGAAAGGACCGACAAGACACGAAGCTTTCCAAATGGCAAAATTTTTCTTGCCATCAGAACGTTTTAATTCCCATCCAAACGCGTTATTAGATATTTCACATCAGCTAGTCTTTACAAACGATAAAGCACACTATATAATTAATTAAAAAATACTTTGTTCCCCATTCCTCCCCCCCCCCCCCAATTTCCATGTAGATATTTTGAGTATTTTTTAAGCTATTGAGTTTGACGAGTTTGTATTATGCTTATTACATTGTTAATTTCAACGTTTAACGGTTTCTGACAAAACCAGCCTTAAACACGTATACGTAAGTGATCTTATAAGAAGTTGAGATATGGAACCTTAAAAAAGAAAAAAATCTTAGCTATAGAGCATACAAATAAATAAGGATTCAACTTGCACCAAGATGGTATCGCACACATTTTAATGTACACAAAGGTTAAAAAAAGTTACAAATTGTAATCACGTCAACATATTGTCTAATAAATATTTTGCAAGCCTAGGGAAACATGTTTGCTTTTATCTATGTTTACAATGTTTTGTTTCAAGGTAGAAGTCATATGTAAAGTGGAACACAAATATCCAAATGTCAACGCAATGTAATTTTTTTTTAAATAACTTCATTGAAACAATGTTTAAAATCAATATTTTTGACTGATTCCGAAGTAGCCATACTTTGATTAAAAATTAAAATTAAAAATATTCTTGCATTGTTTGGTTTATTTTGACGATACACACGATTGACAGACCCACGTGGAGAAAATGTTTTTTTTTCATCTTTGTCATATTTGTCTTTATAAGTATGGCCTCCCCATACTCCTCATCCTCCAAAATTTAAGTATACATACCTAATTTTAAAGCCGATGTTTATGATGATTTTGGACTGTAATTCTACGTATTAAGTGAAAATTTTAAATACTTTTGGCCCATTTCATTTGCGAGCTAGAGACGGACAGACAGACTACCATCGTCATCTTAATGGGACTCTTTCGGGCTCTTCAGGTTGGAAACACAAAAATGTTCTAAGAGCAAATGCCCGGAAAATGCATGTTAATACCATATATGATAATATATATGCCTTGGCCGGGTAATCATAAACTATATTTTCCGTCTTCATTTAATTTCCACGATCAATAAATTAATGTTCTGGCAGTGATCACTATTTATAAAATTGGTTTGCAAAGTAGCTTTTGACATGAGAACGCATTTTAAAATCAGGAATTGATTTGGAGCTCAAAAGTTATACCCAAATGACCGATAGTTTCTTATATAAAAATAGCGCCCCCATCTTTGTCCCGTTTTAAAGAAGAACTAATGTTTAAATCGGTATAGTTCTCGTGACAGTCAGACGTTCCGAACTTTACACGCGGAAAATGAACACCCAATTTTCCAATTTACGGATTTTATGTTTTCATATATCTGAGAAAATTATATGTGTTACAATTTATTCTAGGCTTCGAGCACCGAGTATCTCAGAAACTCAACAAGATACAATAGTGTTTTTCTTTTAAAAAGGTTTGAAAATTTCCCATTTTTTTTAAATGTCGCTATATTAAAGGATAAAGTATAATTAAAATTATGAAAGTCGGGCACAAACGTAAAGACAACTAAATTAAATAGAGAATGATAATAGAAACGCCGGCCTGGGCCCATAACAAAAAGACAGTACTACCCCGGATAAACAACGTAAGCATACACAGAAATGTAAGTTGCAATATTAATTAAGCGACTCAAATTATATTCACAATTGAATGAAACTACGTGATGTAGTATTATATCTACTTTCTTTAAGTTCTTTACCACGACCATGTTTCATTGTATTGTATCTTTGCTAACAGCCTACCTGAAGATATACAATGAAAGAAGATACAACGAAACCTAAGTCGTGGTAAAGAACTTAAAGAAAGTAGAAATAATACTACATCACATAGTTTAATTTAATTGTGAATAATGAATTTCTACAAAATTAACGCCAAACATATTCAATATCAAATTATATAATTAGAAACGATAGATACAAAAAAAAATTGTGAGTGTATTTACGTACGCGCGTTAGAAGTTACACGTCTTTGGAATAATACAAGAATAACTAATTAACACGCAAATAATTATTGTAAAAACAATAAAAGGACTGAAGCATGATTATAATTACGATACTTAAATTTTAATAAAATTTAATAAAAAATAATTAAATTTTAATAAAATTTAATTTAAAATGTATTTAATAGGCGAGTGGTTTACCATTTTATTTTTCTACTGGCTTTCAATCGTAAGTCAATCATCCGCCAAACCGCTTCCAAATTATCGCCCTTCAACTTTATTATTTTCTCATACAGAGTATTAAAAAATTCTAGAATCACAATCAATATCATTTAATATTATTATTAATATTATTAATTGTTATTATTATTATTTACTAAATTAATTTTAAAATTAAATTTAATTATTTTAAAAATTTAAATGAATACTCAACATACAATTTAATATAAACATGTCTATACGGTCTGGCAGATGATTGGCTTATAATGAAAAGCCAGAAGAAAAATAAAATGGTGGACCTCTCATCTGTCAAATAAACAGTTACATACTATATATTTAGTGAACAATTTCATCATGTTGATTTCCTATAGACTTTTATTACATAGTGAGCAACTTCATTCTTTCTATTTTTTGTTACATTCGTAAAATTTCACTCTCATAATTTTTTCATAACGCGCCTAAAGAAGCATAACTTCAAAAACTTACTGTGACCATTGGTTATATAACGGAAAAGAAGTGGCCCCATATACGTACAGCTTGAATATGATCGCCAGGCCTTTTGTAGGTTTTTCAAATGTTGGAACTTAAATTCCTCCCAGTATCGCATTTTCAGTTTTCTCCGTTATCAACGTTGCGTGAAATTCGGGATAAGAAAAGTGATTAGGAATAATAAACATTTCTGTTTCTATTTTTTATTTTGCCTTTTTTTCTTATTTTTGTAATTTCTATGAGCATGAAGTTTAATATGACGTTGATATATCTATGAGCATAAAGCTTAATATGACGTTGATATGTCTAAGAGCATAAAGTTTAATATGACCTTGATATATCTATGAGCATGAAGTTTAATATGACGTTGATATATCTATGAGCATAAATCTTAATATGACGTTGATATGTCTATGAGCATAAAGCTTAATATGACGTTGATATATCTATGAGCACAAAGTTTAATATGACGTTGATATATCTATGAGCATAAAGTTTAATATGACGTTGATATATCTATGAGCATAAAGCTTAATATGACGTTGATATATCTATGAGCATAAAGTTTAATATGACGTTGATATATCTTTGAGTATAAAGTTTAATATGACGTTGGTATATCTATGAGCATAAAGCTTAATATGACGTTGATATGTCTATGAGCATAAAGCTTAATATGACGTTGATATATCTATGAGCACAAAGTTTAATATGACGTTGATATATCTATGATCATAAAGTTTAATATGACGTTGATATATCTATGAGCATAAAGCTTAATGTGACGTTGATATATCTATGAGCATAAAGTTTAATATGACGTTGATATATCTATGAGCATAAAGCTTAATATGACGTTGATATATCTATAAGCATAAAGTTGAATATGACGTTGATATATCTATGAGCATAAAGCTTAATATGACGTTGATATATCTATGAGCATAAAGTTTAATATGACGTTGATGTATCTATGAGCATAAAGCTTAATATGACGTTGATATATCTATGAGCATAAAGTTTAATATGACGTTGATATATCTATGAGCATAAAGCTTAATATGACGTTGATATATCTATGAGCATAAAGCTTAATATGACGTTGATATATCTATGAGCATAAAGCTTAATATGACGTTGATATATCTATGAGCATAAAGCTTAATATGACGTTGATATATCTATGAGCATAAAACTTAATATGATGTTGATATATCTATGAGCATAAAGCTTAATATGACGTTGATATATCTATGAGCATAAAGCTTAATATGACGTTGATATATAAAGACGCTAGAATATGACGTTGGCATATATCTATGAATATAAGGTTTACTAAAAACGCTAACACATGGCGTTGACCGTACTCGTAATATTCATCAAGGCGGATTTTATTTTAATTTGCAATATTCAGATAAAAGGTATCCTATTTGTTACTCGAAGGTATAAACTATTATCATACTAAATGTCATCAAAATCCATCTAGTAAATTTCACGTTATTGAAGAACAAAGTAACAGACAGACAGACGAAAATTCTAAAAACAGGTTTCTTGGCTTCTGTCACTCTTTTCTAAATATATTCCATGTGCAGAATGCAACCTCTTGGAGTTTTAAAGTTATTTAATATACGAATATGTTATATATATATATATATATATATATATATATATATATATATATATATATATAGATATATATATATAGTATAGATTAACTAATGACTCATCCCCGATTCGTAAGGATAAACAAAGATTTTCACACATTGACAGTGAGTAAAAGCCTCTGCCTATAATTTTGCTTATTTATACAAACCGTCATAACTTTTTAAACTATGCCTTTGGAAACTGCTGAATGCAAGGAAAATTTAATCTGTATAAATTTAAGAAAATCACTATAAATGTAATTTCATTAGGATTAAGATAGTTTTGCGCAACCAACTCTGGAAAATTGAATTAAAAAATGAAGTTTTTTAATAGTAAAACGTTTATTATGGATTTTATATAAAAACACGCATTAGCTGTCATAGACTTTATTGTGTAGGATTCTCTAAGAAAAACAAGTTGCCGTATATTATTTCTATATATTTCTAACGATTTAAAGGTTAGAAAACTAAGATAACTCCCCGAAGAATGCTTTTTTATCAATTTCATTGACATTTTTCGTCACAGTTCGGGTAATTTTCACAAACTATACATAAATTACACATTTAAACCATTATCGTTAACCTTTCTAACCATTGATGAAATCTGAAACAAAATCCGTTTAGTATTTACTGAGAAAATCGCGTAAACACCGAGAGACAGGCCGGGGACTTCGTTTTAAAATATTAATTGATAAGTAGTTTACATTGTATTCGAAATTATTGCTTTTAGTAATATTTTAAATTTTACATAACCCTTACTAACCCAATATTCTTATATCAGTAATTGCGCATGGATATATAGTAATATACATCTAGTACTGCTAACCCACAGCGAACACTTACCAATTTCCCACGACCTCCTGTCTTCTCCCCTCGCTACCGACAAGTGTATTCCATTAAACACATCAAACGCCACTCAGGGCTTAGTGCGCACCGCTGAGGAACCTGTCAGGGAACTTTCCCCGAATGCGTCAGAGAAAGCTCGGGGGCACTCAAATTCTGGCAGGAGATATGTTCCGGTTCGCTTAGCTTGATTCGCGATGAAATGCCGTTTTATTGTATTGATTTGTTACGTCATTTAATACTTTTTTTTTTATTTTTGACATCTTCACGTTTAATTTATTTTTATACGAGCTTTTTCATAGTTGCTGGTAAAATTGAGGTATGTACTCGTAAACAAAGGCTAATCCTTATTTAAAACACACATAATCTTACTTAAAACTCAAAATAAAAGTTTAAAATTCTTATAAGTGCTTCTTACAATTAATATTCGATGCGAAATAAATGGAAGGAAAATACCGTCCCTAAATATATTCAAAAATCGAGTGAAAAAGTCCTGCCTCTCCTGAATCTTTTTCCTTTGTGCACTTGTTCTTTCCTTTCTTTCGCATCCCATTTCATTACAATAGTTTGCGTTACTAACAATTTTTCTCTTTGATTTTTTTCCTCTCTTAAATGACACTGTAAATAATTTTGATTACAATATCTTTTACAGTCTACCATCTAAATTTTAATATCAATTGTTATAGTTGGCAGGAAGAGATTGCTTATTTAGCTTACTTGCTCCAAAATTTGTATAAAAGTGTCTCTAGAAGTTAATGTCTCAAATATAGTATAGGCGGGGTAATTAGCTTTGTCTTTGTACCAAATTGTTCTATTTTTATGAGCAAATAGTTTCTGAGAAAAATAGCTATGACAGAGGAACAGATGAATGAACAAGAGAGTGATATCACAAGGCTTCCATATTTAACAGGCTTTTATTAGATCTACCTGTATCTATCTAACTATGTAATGGAATCTGCGAATTTAAATTTTATGCAATTCAAATTATATTGTTACAAAACTTAGTAGTTTTAGGTAGTTATGATGGCAATATAATAAAATGGTACCATCGGACTGATTCAATGAATGGAATCGGAAGTTAGATAGCGAACCCGATAACGGAACAACGTATCATAACCGTGTGTGTGCTTCTAATTGTTGTATCATTATTAAACTTGATAGTTCTGTGTAGGTCTGATGATAACACATTAAAATGGTGCTATAAAACTGATTCAATGAAAAGGAACCCGAAGTTAGACCTAAACTCAATAACGAAACTATGTAACCTAACCTTGTTTGAGCTCCTAATTATTGTGTCATCGTGAAACTTGGCACTTGTGTGTAGCTCTGATGACAATAAAATAAAATGGTACCATCGGACTGGTTTAATGGAAATAGAACCGGAAGTAAGACACTGAACTCGATAGCGGAAATACGTATCATAATTGTTTTTGTATCATAATGAAACTTGGCAGTTGTGTGTAGTTCTGAAGATAACACAAAAAATAGAATAGAAGTTAGACACTGAACTCGATAACGGGGCAACGAATCCTAACCGTGTTTGGACTTCGGATTCCTCTATCATTATGAAACTTGGCGGTTGTGTGTAATTCTAATACCAACACAATTAAATGATACCAGCCGATTTATTTAATAATGAAACCGGAAATTGGACACTGAACTCGATGAATGAACAATATATTTTAACCGTATTTAAAGTTTCCGATGGTCTAATGATGAAATTTCAGGGCAAGAAATGTTAATTTTTCAGTATTTCATTATTTCAGTAGTTCATAGAAGACACCAACCACCCAAATTTCATCTATATAGTGTAATAGTCTCGATTGGAATGGCCGTGCAGAAATGTGACTTACAGAAAAACGGACATACAGACAGACGGACGGGACAAAATTATAAAGGTTCCATTTTTGCCATTTCGCTACGGAACTCTGAAAACGTAACTTATAAAATCACTCATGCATCATCCATCTGTCTTTTGTAGCCTTTTTTCTCAGAAACCGTTTGAGGTAGAAACTTGAAAATTGGCTAGTACTCAAAAATATTTACATGGATAGTTTAAGGCGGAACAAATTAAATACTGGAAATTTTTTTTTTTAATCCCATGTTTGAAATTATTACATGTGATTCCCCCTATCAATAAATTTGTTTTCATAATTAAATTGCTTTTTATATATTAACTAGCTTATTTCATTAAAAACTTTGTAAACTTTTTACTAAATTGTAAATTTATATAATATTTATATACAATAATTAATAAAAAATTGTCCTATTTATTACAACTCAAATAATCGATCCGCCATTAAACAATTAGGATATTGAAGAAAATCATTACCCTTGAAAATTATAATCATAACCCTTGAAGAAAATCGAAACCCTGCTCTGTGCATATTCTGACACGCGCTTTACAGTTTTCATTTAAAATGTAAAAATCAAACTAATGAATAGTTATTTAACCCTGATTCATCAGAATTCACGGTTAAATAACTATTCATGTGGATACAATTTTAGTGAAGGCAGCAATTTGCAGGATATTTGTTGAAAAGAAAATCGAATTTTTGGAGCACCATTTTAAAAAAGGATTTATTCAATTTTTTTCTTATATCTTCGTAACCGTAAGCCTGAAAAAAATATATTGCAGGATGTTTTGTATGAAATCAAATCGTCTACAAATTTTATTACTACTAAATGTTAACGTACGAATAATAATTAAAAATTGCACAAGTCGAAAAAACTAGGATTTATGAAAATAAAATACATCAGCACTTTTTGTAAAACATTTAATTTTAGTAAAGTTTGTGGGAAAAAGTGTTCATAATGCTTTTTAATTTAATTTATTATATTAATTTTTTGATCGTGAACGTAAATCTAAGTTTTTGAGATGGTAAGATAACCATTTGACCGATATTTTAGAAATGTATGTCTGCCAAGAAAGCAAAGTTGAATTTTTATTTGACTGGACTATCAAATGTTTGAATTTTTTTATGAAAAATTAAGCTTAATCTTTCTGCAGCTTTCCATAAGTTCTTACAAATTGTTTTAATAATCACGGCTCAACTATAAACCCGTGTAATGTATAAAAGAAATAATACTTGATTTCACTAATTAAAAATTACATACTGTATCATATAAACACTATCGCAAGTTTCTACGAAAAATAATATGCAGATCCATGATCTTAATAAAACAAAGGACACTATGAAATTAGAAGCTTCAATGTACACTAATTATCTCAAGTGGGGCAAAGCTCCACATATCAATTAACATTGTACTACCCTTTTTTTTATTAAACATGGCGTGGTTTATAATTAAGATGTATTTATAACATAATAGTTTAGAATATCAAAGCATCCAACAACAATATAACAGTTACAATGAAGAATTTTACACAAACACTAGGAGAAATCTTCACAACGAACTGAAGAAAACTTTCGGCTATAACTTTTGAACATAAACAGAAAGCTCTCTCTAATCGCCCGCTCCCAATCTATCCAAGACCAAGTGGAATAAAGACGAATTAAGAGCGACCGTCGGGCATAATTACGAGAGACTCTATAGAATAAGGCGAACCAAGATTAGCCATTTGAAAAGGGCTTTTAATGGGGAGACAGATTGCGAGGATCATGTCAATCCATCACGCCGGATCGCAGAGGGACCTCGGAGACGGTGGGGTGTGGGAAAAGATGTACAGGCGGTGAAAATACCGGATTAAGTTTATAAAGAAATCGTTCATTTACTGCACACGTCCATATCATATTACACGCACTGATTTCAATTTACCATTACGATCACTTTTTTTGCAAATTTAAATTACAGTATGAATGTATTGATAGGATTAAACTTGTTTCTTCACTATTACAAACAATCTTGTATAACAATAATCTCGCTTCACACGCTGAGTAGATTTTTAATGGTTTTTTCGGGTTCCGCAACTCAAAAAAAAATCAGAACTCTTGTATATTCGTTTACGTCTCCCACTGTCTGTATGTCACTGCCATTTTTTGGATTTCCTAGCCAAACTAGAACTATTTTTTTCATGTCCTTTATATATCATGGAAGCTTTACACGCAAACTATTAATGTTATAAATTTGACATGAATTGGACATATTTATAAAAGTTAGAAAGTAACGAAAATATTTTGAGGGTAACTCTCCTATATGAAAAAGGTGATGTTTTCTTTATTTGGGAGAGATGATGTTTTCTTTATTTGCATGCTCCATTATATAAGGTATCGTCGAAAAAGTCTTTCAAAAATTTGGAAATATGTCGTGAAAACTTTTTCGATACAGGAATCTGAAATAGCAATTTTTCTTTGAGTTAGGTTAGTTAGGTTTTTGTTAATAATCTTCAAATATTATAAATGTATAACGAACTTAAAAGAAAAACTGTCACAGTTAAGTAGGCTTTACTAGTTTATAAGTGATAGTCTAACAACTCATGGCATACAGTTAGCTTTGTAAAAAGTTCACAGAAACTTCATACAAATGACTTAAATTAACTGCAGATATAACTTGGTTTCATGGATATAAATGTATATTAGTTATGACTGCAAAAGATATACTATTTATATATTTAAGTGATCGAAAATAATGTTAATATTTCAATGGAAATGTTTTGTACGCTTAAATGTTTATAAGCACTTAAGTGTTAATGAAACCTTCGTAATATGAATTATATTCGGTACTTAACAAGTATTTTCAGAAACCGTTAGACATATGTTTATACTTTAAATTTAGCGTGATAAAATTAAACACTTGTTTTTTTATTTCATGGACATCATTTGAAAAGGCTAGTAACGTGCATCTCAAGATTTGTTTTTTCATAATTTTAAATGGAATCTGGAGAGATATTCGACATATTAAGATATTTTTGTACCTAGGAAATATATGCTGGCCAATATATTTACGTGATGAAACATAATATTAATATTTGCATAAAATATTTTTGCGTACCATTGATGCAATTTTGTATGTACCAAAATGCGTACAGAACTCTTATACTGTTAGTTCTACTTGTATTTAGTAGTTATGTATTTTCTTTTTAATGTTGAGTAATGAAAGCAAATTTACTTTTTAATTCCCACATTGACGTTAGGATTGTATTGCTATTCAAATTAGTTATTCCAATAAATAATGTATTCCTGCAAAAACCAAATAGGTAAAACACCCTATCCTGACGTACTTACTCATATGCATTACCACAGTTTATATATTAATATACAACACCAATAAAAATACACTTTTCTGAATACAAAATTTCGTCGCTAATACTGACACTGACTGTACGTACGATAGATTAGGGGATTTACCACACACGATACGAGGTTTTATGGAGTATTTTTTCGATAATATATTACAGTTTAAGAAACAATATAAGGTATATGCCTGTTAAGAGCTAGATGTGTACTAAAATATATACTTTCAACTGCCTCCATGCTTCGAGTAAATTTGAACGTAATGGTTAAAAATGGTAATAAAATTCTAAAAAAATTTGGTAAACATGGATATTATATTTTCATCACATCATGTTGAAGAAATTAGGGATGATAACGTGTATTGTTAAACTATCTTATTTTTTAACCAACGTTACGGAAGCTTACTTCACGTTGGTTAAAAAAATTTTTTCTAAAATTTTTTAAGACAGTTTCCCCCAAAGGCTTTGCCGATGGGAAGTGCTATTGTATGAACAGTATTAAACCAATGTAATAAATTTACTTTTAAATGGTGACTTTTTTCCTTCATTTTACTTTTAGATGGTCCTTTTTTGACAGAATTAAATAAAATTTTTAGTTAAGAAAAAAAAACTAAAAACATACCTTTCTAACCAAGGGATACGTTGAGATAAATGACAGAGTCCAAACCCTCAGAGGTTTACTGTGAACTAGTGAGAAGTCCCTATAGCAACTTGCCTCCTCATTTATATATCACAGTCATCGAAAATCTGAATCAGACCCTTCCGGGTACTATATGTAACTAAAGGGCTCTTACGATAAGTTCGCCTTATTTATTAAAAACAATATTTTCAAACCCACTTATTACTAAACTATTATATGAGAGCTATCTTCTGGAATGTAGCAACCCATAAATATATAAAACAATGCATTCCTCGTTTAACGTAGATAAATTGCTGATAATACATTACAAATAATCACTTCGGTACCCCGATACACTTAAGCTTGAATCAGTTAATAAAGTATATCCATGATTTAAAAAAATATAATAATTACGCGATCAGGTTATTAAGTGATAGCAATGAGTATAAGACAATTTCCCAGATATAATAAAAAAGAAAACGCTACATTGTGCAAAATGGCGTCCCTTTTCCAACTATAGTACCTTAAGAGTACTTCGTGGTAGATTGAAATCTGTCGCAATCCTAAATAAACTCTCAATCTTCTTATATATATATATATATATATATATATATATATATATATATATATATCTTATCTATCTTAAATATCCATCTACGGAGATTAAATTGATTGGTACATTGTGATACAGGTACATTTTATTGAATTGATATCTATAGAGGTTAATTTGTTTGTTGCACTTTGATACAAGTACATTACAACTAAATTCAACTTAATATATGAAACATGGTTTAAGATAAGCATAAACAATATTTACATTTCATTTGCTATGTTATAAACAATCGAATAATACTGATGGCGAGAGATGAGACTACGCAATAACTATGTTATATTTCAATATCGATACAATAATATTAGCCAGACAGGCTGACTGAAATATCCTTTATGTATCTTAACTCTAAAATTTTATAAGTTTGCTACCTTGTAATGTTTTAATACGATATATCTATTGAAATTATAATAAAAATACTTAAATTATTGAACGCGATAGTCCAAAAATGGGCATTATCTTTATTTTTTTATCTTAATAGTCCGTATCTTAATCAGTAAAGACTGTAAGTGTTCCATACATGTAGTAAATCTATGTCCGTCTGGCAATATATTACAGTCGTCAAAAATCTTAATTCTTTACCACATAAACTTGGAATTTTACAAATTTTAAATACTTTTAAACTAACTCCAGAAAAGGATATTTTCTGTTTGTATTTTTAAATATGGCTTTTTAATATTCATGACTTTCTCTCTGACGGTTCTTTTACGAATGGAATTTTCATATTTAAGGGAAGGTTTTAAGTGCACAAAGCATTAAATTATCACTCTTACTTTAATAGTTATGGTTCAAGAAATGCGAAATGCGCACTAATTTATTCTTCAATATGCTGCTCACTCGTTAATTATTTTAAATCGGATCAATATTTTTGTTACAAATTTTGTTTGCAAATATCGCATATGGCAACGTATATTTATATTATCTTGGCATCTATGCATGGACTAGCGTAAATTAAGTCTTTGGTTGTTGGACGTAATAATATTGTTCAAAATTAATATTTGTAATTTTTATTCTTATCTTTGATTAATTTACTACGTTCGTCAAGTGGATTCTTGAAAAAATGAATCTATTAAATGGCTCATGGAATAGGGAGAGTTTTAGCCCTGTTGTGTGGAGGCAGGTAATGGTAGATATAGGACACTTTTGTGTACCTTCAAAAGTCCCTGCACACTTGTGACGGTTGAGACAGATCCTTACGAGGAATCCTGAGACAACCCATGTAGTGGTAGGGAATTATGTTATTCTTATCCATAAAATAAAATATGAAGCTTATTAGAGCGTTTTTGTCAATATGTCAAACGATTAACGCAAGTTATTACTACATTTTGCTGAGAAACTGTGCTTACAGTTTAGTATAAAAATAATTAATACTGGCGGAATCTGTTTTGATTACTTAATTAATTTTTGGAAAAGTCACATAAGTAAAATTGGCGGAATGAAAATAGTGTTACGTTACGTGGCTTCATATAGAATAATTATATTGCTTAGTACTACTAATTTTTTCGTCTTGTCGCCAAAATCACAATATCACGATACTAAAATTCTTATTTAGAGTGACACCTTTTCTATATTCTAAAATATAATGTTGGATCTAAATCTAATATCCGAATATTGGCCAACTGACAAATTAAAAAGACGTACAATAAAAATATTATTATTTAAAAGAGCTCATGGAATTTCATAAAAGTTAATATAGAGAACCATTCACAATACATTCCAAATATTTAAACTGGTTTATTGAGTTATGAAGTGACTCCTTCTCAATATTCCAAAATGTAATTCTAGATATAAAACCTACTCTCTGAATATTGATGGACTGACAAATTCAAAAAACGTACAGTAAAAATATTAATATTTAAAACAACTCATGGACTTTCATAAAGTTTAAGAATAAAGAGAACCACTCACAATACATTCCAAATATTTAAACTGGTTTATTGAGTTATGAAGTGACTCCTTCTCAATATTCCAAAATGTAATGCTAAATATAAAACCTACTCTCTGAATGTTGATCGACTGACAAATTCAAGAAACGTGCAGTAAAAATATAAATATCGAAAACAGGTCATGAACTTTCATAAAGCTTATGATAGGGAACCACTCACAATACATTTCAAATATTTACACTGGGTTATTGAGTTATAAAGTGACTTCTTCTCAATATTTCAAAATACAATGCTAGATATAAAACCTACTCTCTGAATATTGATCGGCTGACAAATTCAAAAAACGTGCAGTAAAAATATTAATATCTAAAACAGATCATAGACTTTCATAAAGGTAAAGATAGGGAACCACTCATAACACATTTCAAATATTTACACTGGGTGATTGCATTATGAAGTGACTTGTTCTCAACATTCCAAAATGTAATGCTAGACATAAAACCTACTCTCTGAATATTGATCGACTGATAAATTCAAAAAACTTACAATAGAAATATTAATGTTAGATAATAATATTTTCATCAGTTCAACAGATCAGGGACTTTCATAAAAGTTGAAATGAGGAACCACTCACAACACGTTTCAAAACATAACACATTAACCAAGTATAAATAACACTTGGTTAATGTGTTACGACTCTGTATTTCTTCTCCCCATTTTTTACACAATTTTTCATAATTTTTCTTATCTAAAAAATTGTCAAGTAAATATTTTTACACGTTTGAACTGAATTAACCAATTTGATTTTAAACCGATATTCCTGTTAGACATTTTACAAATTCTAAATGGCTTTATAATTAACTATATTGTTCAGGAGAAAATATTGCTTTCAGTTTGTTCTAAACTAATTAGTTTAATTTGAAAGTTTTATGTTTTTATTATAATCAATCTTTACACATTCACTAAACTCGAGATAATTTTATTACCGTCATCTTGTGTATGAAGTTATAAGCTTTCAATGTTTGACTACGGACCTACCCTAAAAAGTAGCTTCATACTAAAAGCCAAATCTAGATTGACCATAAGTTAACCGAATAGTCGATACCAGTTAATCACGAATAAACTCAAAGAAAATAATATTAGCCGACAACTGCTCAGAGGTATCAAACCTGAGACAATTTCACACATTGTCACTCACCACTAAACCCCAAATCGGCAACCCCTTGATTCAGTTACGTAATAAACTCTTCTCCTGCTATCGGCCGAGTGCAAGTCCGAAAATCAGCATCAAAATCGACAAATATTTACAGTGCCACAATATGTTCGCACGAGACTAAAGCAGCGGGGAGGGTGCGATAAACTAAAATAGGGGTAAAGTATCTGTTTGCGTTCCAATTTTACGACGTTTGTCGAAAGGGTTTTGAAACTATATCGTCCGGGTGATTACATATTCAATTTTAAAACTAGCTTCTTTTGCTTCAGTTTACCTTCGTATGTATTACAAGAAGCGTTTCTGAATTTGCCATTATAAACAACATATACCATGGCATTTGGACATAAATTTCGTTGTTCAAAAGAATAGAGCACATAGCAGATCCAAGTCAGAAAGGTGAATTTCATAGTGTTTTTCTTTATGTAAGGAAATAGTATAACTTATTCTTTATGTAGGAAAATGGGATGAGTTTTCTTTATAAGGATATATAATAAGAATGAGCACCAGTATACGATAAATAAATATTTTGAATTTAAGTTTTTTCCAAAATCAACTTTGAAATTAATACATTTGTTTGCGAGAAAAATTCGTTTGAATATGCATTTCCATCTATTTAAATTGTAGTAAAAACTTAATTCATTTTTTAATAATATTTAAATTTTATTTTATTATTAAATAACTCAGCACCATAGCTAGTGAAATATGATAAGGTTTAAGTCCTTTTGTTGTACCACATTATTTGCATAAAATGTATTAGTATCTAGATTAAATAGCGTACCTACTTATGTCATATGAGAAAAAATAAATATTCATCACCTACATAGCGAGATTTTTGTTAATTAATGCACTAAAATATAGAATAAATAAATATTTTTCGTTGTTTTATTTTGTTAAAATGTTATAAGTATCTTAGGTGCTTGGGTTGAAATGAAATTTAGCGCATTTTCCAATTTTCCCATAAATGATAAAAATTCACACATCGGAAATAAAACTGCCCGATTCTGAGTATTTATAAAAAAAAGGAAATTTGTAAAAAAAGGGCTTTACCAAATTCTCCAACAAGCATTTTACTGTGAGATCTAATAGATCTACTTAAGTATTCATTACAAAACAAGTCGAATCGATACTTAAGGTAAGTTTTCTAGGATTGATAAATCACGATTTTACTTATTAAATTTATAATAAACGAAAAAATGCTAGTACGGTATGGACCGTAATATCGTACGTATAGAAAGAAATGCAGTCACGTTACAAAGAAGTGGAAACAGTTGGGTTACCAGTTAGGTTAATGGTAACAGTTAGGTTAAAGAAATGAGTAACAGTTAGGTTAAAGAAATGAGTAACAGTTAGGTTAAAGAAATGAGTAACAGTTAGGTTAAAGAAATGAGTAACAGTTAGGTTAAAGAAATGAATAACAGTTAGGTTAAAGAAATGAGTAACAGTTAGGTTAAAGAAATGAATAACAGTTAGGTTAAAGAAATGGTTACAAAGAAATGCGACAGTTACGTTACAAAGAAATAAATATTGTTCTGTTTCAGTTACCTTACAAAGAAATGAATATTGTTTAACAATGAATATTGTTCTTTTTACTATGTGTTTTAAAACATACAGGTATAATCTCCACAACGCTCACTATTAATGGTAAAAACGCGAAAATTTTTCGATGCTCTTATAAAATAATTAAAAATGTTTCTGATAATTAAAAATGTTTCAATTTGCTTAAGTATTGGTATAATTATATTTGATACCTTTGCAATATTGTTATCTAAACACCAAAATCTTATCACATCCCCTTCCCCAGCTGAAGTCATGCTAAAAATTTGCATGAAAACGACTGGAAACAAACGGAAATAGGTTTTTGAAGTAAAACTTCTTTACGCACGCTTAACTTGGGAAGTAAGCTGGTGAATGCGTGACGAGAGCGTTACGAAAAGTGTGATCGGGAAAGGCGAACGGAAGTTGAGAGGGAGATATAAGTTAGTGAAGACAGAAAGAGAGAGAGTTACGTTTCGTATATTACTGTAGGGACAAGAGAGAGAGGTGCGAGCACACATTTTCTTTCTCTGTTTCTCTCATAGCCAGTTATATTTCGTATATCCACACAGTGCAAGCCTATTGTCTGTATAACACTGTCGGAGCAAGAGAGCAGTGCGGGCGCACATTTTCTTTCTCTCTTCCTCTCATAGCCAGTGCATGAAATATATATATATATATATATATATATATATATATATATATATATATATATATATATGCGAGTTTACTAGCGTTACGCGAACGGCGATTTTTGATTATTTTGTAATTTCATTTCGTTCTTGAACAATTTTATAAATTATCATTTTGTTCAATACATTAAATATTCTACGTTTAAAGTGAATAAAATTGTAAATTCATTTTAAAGTTCATATTTTTTGAATTTGAAGTTTTCTTCAGTCGTGTGGTCTAAAGCACACTCGTTTTTTTTTCTTTAAGCAACTGTTTATTTCTTTTTAAACAAACATTGAGTCTGTAATCATTTTATATGAGCATTGTAATTAATAAATTTTAATGAATTAGTGTTTTTCATCCACCAAATTTTAATAAAGATTTACCGCTTTATCCACTATTACGGCTTCCTCGAAATTAGCAATCAACAGAATTTAAAAAAACCTGTCAAGTACAAGTAGAACTCAAACTACGAGGGTTCCGTACATGTTTAGAACTTTATAAATATTTGACGATGCATAATATTTCTATTAAACTATTTAAAAAAAATTAATTTTATAGCATTTTTCCCTTTACTTATGTTATGAGATCTCCCACTATGTAGACTTTTAAGATTGTATGTCGACCGGAAGTACCCTGTAGGTTTTGATAACGCCATAAATAACAAAAAAATATGCTTTAAATCGCCATATTTTTTTGTTGCGTGAACTAAAAAAAACTGAATTGTTTACGGCAATGTAAGATCTCGGTATAAGTAGTCATTTTATTTCTCTCAAGTCATTTATTAGAAAAAGGACGTTGACAGACAGACACAACAAAGTGATCCCATAAATGTTCCGTTTTTTTTTAAATTTATGGAACGAAATCCCAAAAAAGACTTTCCACTTTATGGATGTCTGGCGGTGAACTTGGTTAAAACCTGCCAAATAATTCGTAACTAACGTCAGATAATTACTAATTGTCATATTTTGCTCATGCACCGACTTTTGTACTATTATGAGTATTGTTTCATTTTGCGGGAATACTTGTAACACTACTGATATCCAAACTATTGAATATTTTTCGTACGTTCATTATACCTTTTCAAATCAGCTTCATCATTATTTGTCCATTCCTTATATTTAGAAAAATGTTATGGTAATTTCCAACATCATAATAAACTACATAGAAATTTTTATAAATATTAGAAATAGTAAGTAATAAATCTATGATTATTAATCTGTACTTAGAGAATATTTTGATTTAAGCATCGTCCAATTTTGAAAATTAACTTCCCTAATATATAATGTGGTAATTATTATCATTGTACTAATGTTGCCAATCAACAATTTGAAAGCTACATCCCAGTGGTAGGCAGACAAAGATGGTAAAATGAGTGATTTTCCAAATAGTTCTGAATTTAATAGAGATATTTTGAGATATGGAAGCTTATAAATAACACGATTTTTCCTTCTGAAATATTTCCTGTTAATTAGTTTGGTAATTCTTATGTGTCCTAATAACATAAAAGAGATCAAAATATTTAAGCAAATAATTAATTTTAGCGTACTCTTAAGCACGTAAAATTGTAATTTTTAATAAATTTAAACGTATCAATATTACCCCATTCTCCCCGCAAACTTGGTCCTGCAATTTTATCCGCTAATGTATGCAAATCTTATTAGGGGTGCGTACCCTATCGCTGTTTGCGCAGCCGCGGGGGTAGTTTGGATTCAATTTGGGGCTTAGGCGCACCGCCATTAATCGCGAAAGGAAGCTTTTTCATGTTCGTCGAACTTTCCATTGTTTAAAAGGTTTCGGTTGGGGTTTTTTATCGTGGACGTGGACCGTAATTGCGAATGTGGGTGTTAACGGTATCGATGGTAATTATTAAAATTCAATATAATGCTTAAAGTTTCAAGACATGTTTTGTATGGGAAAATATGTACTTTTTAAATATTTTAACTTTACTGATATATTTAAAGTATTTATACAAGAAAATATAGAAACGAAACCCAATAATTTTAGGTTACTTAAACCACTGGAAAATAATAAATTGAAAAATGATATAAGCAGCAAAGGATAGCTCCTAATTTTTTTACCAAAACGGTAGTTGTCTCATTCTAGATTTTGATATTTTTCGTACAATATTGTGAAACGTTAGAATATATGCCTTATCTCTATATAGAAATAGAATTCTTGAAAAATTTAAAATTAAAAAAAATTAAATTACTTAAAAAAATTTAAATTCTGAATATCTGATATTGAACATATTTGGCTTTAATTTTGTAGAAATTCATTATTTACAATTAAATGAAATTACGTGACGTAATATTATTTCCACTTTATTTAAATCCTTAACACGACCTAGATTTCGTTGTCATCTTCATGTGGGCAATCAGCAAAGATTGACTCTTAGGAAGTTCCAACAGCATTTAAATATTACACAAAACAATAGCGAAAGCCGGGTTTGCGCGGGTTTTCCCACTCTTTACGTTATTGAGTTTATGGTAAGGGAGCAGGGTAGTTTTTATTATATTTTCGAAAGTTATACAATACACAAGTATTTTAGTTTGAGTAATAAATTAAATTGATGTTATTTTATAAGGTTATACAATGCAAATGTTCCGTTGTATGTAATAAAATTAAATGGATATTATTCTCAGTAACAATTTTAAACTATACCAAGGGTATCTGATGGTTGGAAAAAGGTTGTACAACTAATTATACATATCTCCCATTTTATGTTTTCTTTTGTTTTTCATAAACGAAACCTAGGTCGTAGTAAAGAATTTAAATAAAGTAGAAACAATGTTACATCAAGTAATTTCATTCAATTGTGTTAAATTCTGATGTTAAGCACAGGAAAAATTGTATTCTTTGTTTAAAATTATTCTGTAAAGAAATTCAAGAAGTGAGCACCCTTTAATTTCAACGCCATTTATGTTATGAAAAAAAAATAAATATAACAATTTGTTTTTTCTTTTTCTTTAGTGAAATGAGTACATTTTAATTTGAGCGTCATCTATAATGTTTTCAACGTATCGTAACGAGAGTATCGGGTTCGAGCAGCTGCATTTACACTCGCCAAATCTTTAATATACTAGAAAAATTATACAATTCGATTAGTCTAATAATAACCTTTTATAACGATATCTATGTATGTGAATATAAAATGTCAAATAAAACTAGTTAGATGGCTCTACTGTCAAATATACACGCCGCAAACTGAACCAGCAAAAATCACAATATAACACTCGCCGCGCGCGTTCACGTCATAATTTTTATTATTTATTTGGGTTACCGACATCTCCACTCATTCTGTAACCGCATGAAGTCTACTAATATCGATTATGGTGAGGGGGCTCACGTCCGCCTGCCATGTCCTTATCTTATCTGGCTGCAGATCCTTTTTTCAATACCGCTTTAACTCCTCGTAAAATATGAAGTGCCGTTTGAAATGTGGTCTGCGTATGAGAATGATGATTTATCATATCTTACACGTTTTGTGAAGTATATTTTTGGTCTTTAATAGACGATAATATCGTCGGGATATATAGATTTATTACATGAAGAGATTTTACACGCAATGTATTTTTCGTAGAAGAGTAGATACTCGGTTGGGTTATTCGTTTTGTTATAAATGCAAAAATGAGTTTATATGATTCTTATTATGATTCCAGTATTATGCTTAAGAGTTAATGAATTGCATAAAAAGCACCAAAATATATTCATTTCGTTTTTTTTTATTTATTCTACTGTTTATAGTAATTAGATAAAAAAACACTAGGAATGCCTGAGTATTTCGATAATCTATAACTCATATACTGTGCAAATGCCCAGTTTAGAATTCTCAGCTTATCTAGAATTATACAAATAATATGATTACACAGTTGTTTTTTTTTAATTGGACAGTATGAGGAAATGCGAAACCATATCAGATACAGGAAAACTGTCTTAGGTACCATTTGTTCTTTTTTTATGGAAACAATTTTGGCATCGTCAAATTTGTAGTCAAGCGTCAGTTTCATAATAATATAATTTGGTTGTATGGGGGGAAAATCTGAACACTAGAAGTTGATCAAATGTTATAAAAATATCATAGAATACCTATAAATTTTAGTTTTGTATTAAATCTAAATTTATTGTAATATAAGTATTGTAACGTAAATTTGTCGATGTACATAACACATCAATATTGTATTGTGTAAAGAGGTTAAAGCGTTTTGGTTTAAAACAATCTTGTTATCTCAAATGTTTAATCAAAGTATAAAATATCTTACCATAAGGATACTGTTCCCTGTACCACTTTAATGCATTATCTTGGCTTCGATAGTTACAAAAATATTCTTCAATTAAATCACTTTATGTGTTTTAGATAATGAATCAGAGGCAGTAAATTTATTATGAAAAATAAAAGTAATCATTAAAATAGCATAAGTTCTTTAATTGAATTTGATTTCTTTTAATTTTTGCTCAAAGAGTTCATAAATAGTATGAAGATCGTATATCTATCTGCAAATACGTCTCTATCATTACAAAAACTATTCGCTATTTAAACTTTTTGTGACATGCTATTGTTTCCTATGGATATTTTATAGTTTGAAATTTGATGTAAAATTCAAATAAAGGACCCTCTACACAATACAATATTGATATGTTATATACCTCCACTAATTACTACAATATTAAAATTGACAAGTACTCGATAAAAAAGTTTTAATGAAATTTGACCAACTTCTGCTCTCCAGATTTTTATCCTCCCATACAATAAAATAATACTATCCTAAAACTGGGTCAATACGTATAAAAAAATTTATTTTATGAATTATTTTTAATTTTAATGGAAACTTACGCTTGACCAAAAATTTGACTATGCCAAAATTGTTTCCATAAAAAAATAATGATACCTAAAACAATTTTCCTTATCTGCAGTGGTTTCGGATTTCCCATACTATATCAGTTAAAAAACATACTTTATAATAACACAAAAGGTACCCATAAATATTCCCTACATTAATTGTTAATCCAACATTAAAGGTGTTTATTTCAAATCGTTTGTTCATTTGTTCGTTCCGCTTACATGCCTCAACTGCTCAGCCAATCTTTGTGAAATTTTTCATACGTATAGCCTATATTATGGAAATAAAACTGAAGTGAGTACTTGTTGCCAGGTGTAAAATGCGATATAATACAATAGAAGTCCAAGTCGCAATACTGAATGAATTTTGGTGATTTCTATACGCCCTTTTATAAGCCAAAAGTAATGTCCAAACTAGAGACGGCAATATACAGATCTTGAGACAGCACATCGCGTTAGAGACGAGCGATCGGCGAGGGAGAGAGTGCATACCCCGATAGACCCACGCTTCGCACCTCGAGATGAAAAAAACGGCCCTCGCCGCTGGCGCGCTTTCAGTTCGCCGCTAACCGTCGTAGGATGCAACGAGGGAGCTCTCCGCGCACCGCGATGATTACATCACGCGATCCGAGGGGTTACATTGCGCGAGCTGCATCCATTGCTTACCGCGTGCTGGTTATCATTTGGCATCGTCTTATTTAATTATTTGAAATCGTTTTCAGCGCTTAACAACGTATGGCCGTCGCCGTTTGGTAGCTGCGGTAAGTAATGCTACAAATGTATGATTTTTTACACGGTTTTTCGAAGAAGAGACATTTCATGGATTCTTAAAAACGAAAGTATATATTACGCATTTTGACAATCCTGAATCTTACTGTTTTATGAAATAATAAAAAATACAAATTGCAGCAACATTTTTACCCCCAAATAATACAAATGAAAGAAGTAAATCAAAATTTAATTCGATATTTTTTCATTTGTTTGTGATTAATTACCATAGCACAAAATATTGCTTGACAATGTATTTTTTATTACTAAATACTTATTTTGCTTTATTCTAAACATTTATGATTGCTTAACTGTAATAAATAGTGCATAGTATTGATATTACAAACGAAGAATTTGTAAGTGGTAAACTGTAGGTAATAAACAATTGATTATTTCTCAAATAATTTATTTAAGTGGTAAATTAGAGCTTATAAACAATTCATCCTCTTTTAACTAATTTATGTAGGTGGTAAACTGTAGGTTATAAACAATTTATCCTATCTCAAATAATTTAGTAGATGTTGAACTGTAGGTTATGAACAATTTATATTCTCTCAAACAATTTGCATAAGTGGTAAACTGTGGGTTATGAACAATTTATCCTTTCTCAAACAATTTACGTAAGTGTTAAACTGAATCCTCGTTAAAATTATAAGAATTAGTAAGAAAAATTAAAAAATTGGTAATCGCCCTAGTTACCCATCCACATATATCAGTTTTGGCTAATAGTTGGCTGTGTTTAAAAATGTGATTTAATTCCTTTAAAATTTATATAATCTTAGAAATATTCACCGCATTTTCAAAGCCAGCTAGCGTTGGTGATTCCTCCAGACTTTTCGCTAAAGTCGTCGACCAATCACTAACTAGTCGTTTTATTTCTGGTATTTATGATTGCCTAACAAGAGGATAATATCGTTCATCCTAACAAAAAGCATTTTTGAAGAATATTATTTTTAACTTATATCACTATTCTGACGCGAGAGGAACTGCACGTTAAAGCTGGTTGTATTAAGAAATTCAAACTTTTTAATATTTGCGCTTAGTTTACATCATTTTATAGTCTGAAATCTTTTTTAAATCTAACTTACATAGGTTGAATACACTCAAGTCTCTTTTGTAGCGTTGGAAATGTATTCACTCTTCATTTACTGAATAAACGTTTGAATTAATATTTAGTTTTGAACGTGAAAATGGAGAAAATTTAATTCAATCCGGTCAATGTTTTTACGCTTAGAAAAATATAATAAACTGTTCAAGTATGGATAAAACTCAAACTACTAGAATTCCATACGCACGTAGACAAACAAAAGTAAGATGGGTGCAAGTAAATATGTAAGAGTATATAGTAATTCCAGTAAACTATATATGTATATGTATATATGTATATATATATATATATATATATGTATATTTATATACATATATATATATATATATATATATAATTTCTCGCCACATAAATATATTATAAATAATTTTACATCGAAATTGTTATGATTTTTCTTAAATTTTTGACCTGGTTAAAAAGTCAAGTTGGAGAAGGGGGGTGGACGTGCACTTCAAATCGTTTTAGGTACAAATACATCGCGATTAATAAATCGTATTAAACATTTTATTAAGCATTTTGCATTAACCCAGGAATACACTCAATAGCTAGTTCAATGAATGTACCCTAGAAACATATGTAGAGACTATACAGATGTGTGATATAATCAAATAATTCTTACCTTTCGAGTCCAGTGAGACGTGGATGACGGTACTTTCTGGAGAACAGCAATCCGCCTCCCCATGCAGCCTGACAAAAAAAATTGAGATATTAAACATATTTCATTCAGTCACTTAAAATGACAAAAACTATTACTGAAATGTTTGTACACACGCACACACACAAACATTCACACACTCACGTATATATAACATGTGGGTTTGTTCGTTCAACATTCAATGAAAACCCAGTCAGTAGTAATTACCATAAATACTTTAAAATAGCGAAATAAACATTTACACAATTTACACAAAAATTAAAAAAAATTCTAAACAAATTAAATAGCATTTTAATATAAATAAAATATAAACACCATTTGCAATGTTTATGTTACGTGACAACGGCGACTGCGCACCATTATTGTGTTTGTCGGCATCGGTAGCAAAGCAGCGCGGCGTGTTTGAACTTATATACATCGTGTTTCAAATTACAAAATAAATTAAAACTAGTCCTGTGACTAAACTACTGACTTCTGTTAATTGATTTTTAGGGTCGGTTGAAGAACATCATATTGTGCATGAGGATTTGTTTAACGACGAACGATCAAGTCCCTATTGTAAGTATACGTATATATATATATATATATATATATATATATATATATATATATATATATATATATATATTTATCACCTAGTGAGCACATATGTGAGTCTTTCAAGTATTCGGTTAACTTGTGTTCTAACATTCCCACATCAAAATAACTTTATGTCCTCGATCTTATATATATATTTGAATAATTCATTAAATACTGAGAAATTTTATAACACAATAAATTAATATTAGAACATGTAACAAAAATGTAATATTTTAAATAATTGAAATCAATCCGCCATTCAAAAAACGCTACAATAATTATTAATAACAGAAGTCATAATAATATAAATTTAAAAAAATTAAATGTCATGTACATTCTTTCAAAAGACTAATGGTTGTACAGTATCCGTATAACAAACTACTCGCATTCAAATGATGAGATTATATCTTATATAAATATTTCTTATATGATTCCAATATAAATATCTGTATAATATATTTAATTAGAATGTAAAATATGTAATATTGGTTTATTGTTTAATAAATATTAAAAATTATTAAAATCAGTCTTCCATTCAAAATTCACTATAATAAGTATTAGTAATAGAATTACTAATAATAATATTATATTCATAATAATATGGATTTAAAAAAAAACGAAAATGTAGTGTCAATTCTTTGAAACAGCAAATGGTTGTATAGTATCCTTAATTGACTGCTTGTATTGGAATAACGAACCAGCAAATATGTCTAGAAAATGGAACATCCTGTCGTGATCAAAACAAAGCCTGCATAGTGGTACATGAACACCAGCATTAGTGCGAGCGGTATGTAGATAGAAAAGTGCGGAGCTACGGATCGCTCTCCCTAGCACACGAAACTTCAACTGATTCACTATATCGGCGCAATCGTACAAACTATTATATGTACAAAACGATTTATGTGTACATTGCAATACAAAACCATTTATGTGTACATTGCAATATCGCTTCATTACGCCCAGTCTTTTTTGGGTATATTGAAGCGATATTGCAATGTACATATAAATCGTTTTTGCACTCTTTCGATCATGTCAGAATATGTAAGATAGTAAGGATTCCAGACGGCAACAGCATATTCAAGTTGAGATCGCACAAGACTTGTGTAGAGGATGCGATACATTCTCATTTGCTTAAAGGGTTTTAGTAGTTCTTAGAACAAAGCCCAGCAAAGCATAAACTCGCGAGGTGATCTACTTAACATGAGTATCAAACTGTTAGTTGTGATCAAACATCACGCCAAGGTCACGTATGCAATTAACAGACTTCAAAGGATGGCCATCTAATTCATATGTGTGAAAGTAGATTGTCTGGATTTTAGAAAAAGTGATCGATTTACACTTACTATGACTTAATTGTATCTTGTTCAGTTTGCAATATGCCTATGGTCTATTAAGATGTTCTTGTAGCTGCGGATGATCAGAAGAATATCTCATTTTGGAGAAAATCTTAAGGTCGTCAGCGTATAACAGGAACTTGCTATGTTTGAAGCAAATACTGATGTCATTTATAAACATGATAAACAAAAAGGAACCCAATATATAAGTATGCACGTAATTCTCTGCTTCGACCCAAATATAAAATGAGTGAAAATTCAAAAATATTAATATATTATTAAAACGTTTCATTTAAAATACGTTTAAAGTTTTAATTTTGCAATAATAAATACTCGCGTGTTAGAATAATCATCGGTGTATAAGCTCTCGACAAAATCGTTCTGCGTTGCGATACATTATCGCACCCAATCTTGAAGAAAATATCTTTTATATAGCCCCCAAGAAAACGCCTGCAAAGAAGAAATAGCAGGTTAAGCAGAATTTAATGACCAGTCCGTCGGCCATTAAATTCTACCTGGATAACTACCCGTCGAAGAATATTATGCTAGTACCATAGTCCACCTAATTAATTAAGCAGAATTCCATTGAGTTAATCTCCAAGCTCGTTGTGGATAGAATGTAAATAAATTTTAGCACATAGGAGTTGCGGTAAAAAGCAGATTATGGAAAAAAGTCATGGAGAATGCCAGCTCATACGTCTATAGACCAACGATGCGTAAATTATATGTGTTTTATGATATATTTCTTCTGATTATATATTCCATTTCAAGTAGATATACTTTCGTCAGTCCATAAAATTTTATTACAAAATAATGTCTTCATTCGATGTTGGTTAAATAATCACGGCTAAATAATCAATGCGTAATTCATAGACCGTAGGTGCTTAAATTTCGTATGTAGTATGGATTCCTCTTATTTTATTAAGAAGACAATGCGCAGTCAAATATCTTACTGGAAAACACCTTCTTGTTGAAGAACTGCTGGCAGCTGTGTATATCGCAAAATAATGCAGAACATCTCCTCAAACACGAAGATGCAAAAGTGTAATACTAGCATCAACATTAGTTCGGCAAAACCTACCCTTGCCCCTTGAAGACTACGCTGGCTTACAATAACCTTTTAAATGAAGGGCTGATGTCAATTAGGAAAATCTTAACTGTATAATCGTAAAACAACCTATGCATTACAATTGCATTTTCCATATACTAATATAATTTCCAAATATCTGGCATTATTATAAATACTTCCAGTAATCTTAAGACAGAAACAAAGTAAACCAATAAATAAACTAAATGACAGATCTATATTCACACATTTTTTACCTAAAACTCATTAAATAGTGTTAAACATGAGGAAATATGGAAGTAAATGCATAACATTTTGACATTAATGACACGTTTCATAACATTTTTGATACAATATTAGTGAATATGAAACTATTATTGACATTCATTAGACATGTTTCATAACATTTTAATTCAATATTTGTGAATGTGAAATTATTATTGACATTCATTAGACATGTTTCATAACATTTTTAATACAATATTCGTGGATATGAAATTATTATTAACATTAATTAGACATGTTCCCTAACATTTAATTCAATATTTGTGGATGTAAAATTATTATTGACATTCATTAGACATGTTTCATAACATTTTTAATACGATATTCGTGGATATGAATTTATTATTGACATTGATTAGACATGTTCCCTAACATTTAATTCAATATTTGTGGATGTGAAATTATTATTGACATCCATTAGACATGTTTCATAACATTTTTAATACGATATTCGTGGATATGAAATTATTATTAACATTAATTAGACATGTTCCCTAACATTTAATTCAATATTTGTGGATGTAAAATTATTATTGACATTCATTAGACATGTTTCATAACATTTGTAATACGATATTCGTGGATATGAAATTATTATTAACATTAATTAGACATGTTCCGTAACATTATAATTCAATATTTGTGGATGTGAAATTATTATTGACACTAATTAGATATACTTCATAACATTTAAATACAATATTCGTGAATGTGAAATTATTTGAATAATTTATACATATAATAAAATTGGAAGATAGTGAATTATGTACGTTAAAAATATTTTTTAAAGTGGTTGATTTAGCGTATAGAATAATAGTGAGGCCACAAAATTTTTTTTAGAATTTCTGTCTGTATGTTAATTTGAGCGGGTATCACGTAAAATTTACTAGACGGACTTTGATCTAATTTGGTATGGTAATAGTATATACCCGAGAGTAAATATAAGAGATAACCTTTTTTTTCTAATTACACGCAAAAGAAATTAGGGGCATAGCTAATAGTTAATAATGTCTTAACTATGTTTTCCAATTTCGAACAAATTTTCCTTGAAGTATCTCTCATAGTTGTTACTGGTGTTAATACCGTAATGATAAATGCATTCGGTTCAAGAGCATTTGAATACATAAAGGAATGTTTTTAAATCTGCCTGTATTACTAATCGTGATTTTTAGAAAGAGGGAATTCAAGGTTTAAATCAGTTCATGCTTGTAGAGTTAATGTTTTTAACATAGTCTTGAAATTGCAAAATTTTTAAAAATTTGAATATTTTTTCTAATTTTTTTTTGTTTTATTTATGAAACCGAGTGTATTTAATTTATTAGATAGTTTAAGCATCTTTTTTTAAAAGAAAGACTGTCAAGCACGATTGGAACTCGTACTAAGAAAGTTTCGTATTTATAGATATTTAATGATACATAATATACCTATTAAACTCTTAGAATTAACAAAATTTTAATTTTTTATAACGAAAATTTATTACCTACCACATCTTTCAAAGGCGCATATTTCAAAAATATTTTTTATGCGATATAACTACAAATTAACGATTTTTTCTCTACTTGTGTTGCAAGACTAGCTTCTTGTCAAATTTCATGATTCTGGGTCAACGGAAAATAATCGACAGGTTTTTATTTAAGAAATTTAAGAAAAAAATATCTTGACAGACAGATGAACAACAAAGTAATCCTATAATCCTTTTTTCCTTTCGAGGAAAGGACCCCTAAAAATGGTAACTTTTTGTAGAAATCTCAAATTTGACAATAATTTTTCAAAAACAATAGAGTTCACACTTACAAACAGTTTTCTGCATAGCCATATATATATATATATATATATATATATATATATATATACATGTACATATATATTTTTTATTAAAACCTCCTTATTTTATTACAAATTCGCGACCTGATGATAAAAATAAACCAGCTATCATATCGTAACACGCATAAAACAAGGTTTTGTTTCGAATTTATAGTTTTTCTTGATTTTGCAAACTTATAATTGGAAAATTAGTTATTTCATTCTTTCCAAAAATAAAAAATAATATTTTCACAAACTTAGATAAATTTACATATCCAAACATCTATGAACCAGGCAAACTTTCCAGCTGAAATAGTAACCTTAGGACTTTCTGCATTGCCATATTTATCACCAACAAATTTTGGTAAGGAAACCAGACCATAAGTTCCAGCATTAGAAATTATATAACCTAGAGGTACAACTTAAGAACATATAAAACGTACCAAACCAGAAGAAACTTAACAGAAAAATGAAACTTGGCGTTTTCAGTTCAGTTCATTGTAATGAATTGAAATGAAAATGAGATGGTCTCTTGGTCGCCTTTTTTTCTTTTCTACCCACTTCGCGCTGTGTTCAATACATATCTGTACGTCTAGGAGGCGCCCTAGTCGAAATAGTATAAAATTATCCATAAAATTCAACTTTAATCCGCCATTACTTTGGGTGGGTACCTATTGTTTATTATATTTATTTTGTATATATTTGGAGGGCAATGAATTCTAACTAACGCTACCAGTTTCGTCTTAACCCGTACATATACTGACGAGTTGTGAGTGACAAGCAAACGACCGCCTTGTAAGCGTCAATTTTTAGCCCGAATGGCGATCTGCGTCACGCGGCACTGGCACCATCTAGCTGCACGAGTCAAAGGTTGTGAGTAATGGCTACTTTATTCTCTTCAATGATTTATAAATAAATCACCGCTAGCACACTGTCATAGAGCTACACTCATCATTGATGCAACATGTTTTCATCGCATGTGGTTTTAGCAAATGACCCATTACTTACCGAACTGAAAGACGTTTCACGTCAAAATAAACATTTTGAAATGTTAATGAACTTTAACTAAGAAATTTTTAATTCTATACCATGGTATACGTCGAAAACTGAAGCTTGGATAAGAATTTTCGTTCAAAAGCTTCAATATTTTTATAACAGAGGCAACATTTTCAGGTTTAATATCAGTACAGTGCAGCATTTTAAATTTTATGGTATTTAATGAAACAAAAACTTACATCGACGTGAAGCCAGAGTCCGTACTTTTCGCATATGTCAGCCATCTGGTTGATCGGATCAAAGGCGCCAAGCACTGTAGTACCGGCAGTGGCATTCACAAAGAATGGAATCTGTAAACAATAACATTTATTGAAAATTGTTTGTAGACAACTTTTTATTTTTTTTATGTAATAAAAAAAATAGAGAGAAATGCAACGATTTTAAGAATAGAATAGAAGTATTATTTTAATTTGTGCAAGAATAGTACATATTTTCAGATTTTCTTTTTAGCACAAAAAAATGCCAAATTGTATACTTAGAAATGAATAATAAAATTGGAGATTAAAGTAGAATTTTTGAAAAGTTCACTTTAAAAAAAATTAAATTTTGTGTGATTATATAATATGCATCCAAAAATGGATAAAAAAATACATAGTTAAAATAATAATACCAGGTGTAGATAATACGAAAACTAACAACCCTCGTATATAAAAACTTTCTATTACAAAAATTGACGACTAAACTGTAATTAATGTTACAATTTGGTTAAGTAATCGTATTTAGATAAAATTCAGTTATTACCAATTTTTTATTATAGCTCAAAGATTTGCAACGCGGTGTACCAAGAAATTATGTAAGACAAAAAATATTTTTTACGCAATTTAAAAGCAAAAATTACTAAATTACTCAACAGTACGTACAACTAAAATACCAAATTTTTGCCCCTTGTTTTTAATTTATTAATTTTGAGTATATTTCGTGGAATTAGAAAATATTTAGCTTTTTTTTCTTTTCAAGTTTAATGATATTTTGCAAGTGATTTTTTTTATTAAATATTTTTGAATGTTTGGTTGTTAGTGCATGTACTTGCGTAACCTACATGACATCATACAATGAAAACGAATTCTTCCACAATTTTCATTCCCTTTATATCAAAAAGACTATAGACAGAATAGAAGTATTGTATAGCTAAAATCTTTAAAATTCCATTTGAACTACGTTTAGTAAGTAACTTAAGCAAAAAATTAGTCACAGTTAATTTTTAATTAATGTTTAGTTAATGTTTTTAACCAATTTGCATTATTACTTTAATAATCTATATACTAATACGTGAAGGAAAAAGTGTTAACCCCTTTTTAAATATATTTCGAGCAAAGAGGAGCGTGAGATTTAATTAAAGATTATATAGAGAAGCAGTGCAAATAGATAAAATTTATATAATATGTGTTACAAATACATTAAATTGTATATTACAAATTCATTAAACGTTTCATTGTTTACGTTCATATTACCAATGTCAAACACCTGAAAGTCTGTGGTCAAACAATCGCACAGAGTAGAGATTGTCGCCAAAGAATTTTAAAATTTCAGATTGACTGAATGAATTTCGAGCTGTAAACTTTGCGGAGTATACATCAATGCAAAAAAGTTTATTTCATACTTTTTTGTAATAGATATATATCTTTTATATATTAGTGAAATACAGCTTGCTTAATATACATCTGTTGCAAAAGAAAAATTTTATAGCAGCAATCAGAATTGACTTACTCTCATCTACCTGTTAGTGTTTCAAACAAATTGAGTAGTTAAGTACTTTACGATAGAATTTCGACTGCTGCGCAACGACTGGTACATCATTAAAACTCACCAGCCCCTTAGACTTATGTTCGCGTATAAGTCTCTCCAGTTCAGACGGGATCAGTCTCCCAACCTCATCAGATGGCACCATAATGCAGTAATCAGTACCCAGGCCGCAGACAGCCGAGCAGGATTTCACGGAGTAGTGGCACTGAAGGCGGTATTAACGTTAAACTCACTAATTTAACAATTATATATATTAGTAATTAAGTTACGTATCAATATTAAACTAACCGCAATTACAAGCAGTCTTCGGATTAAATGAAAAATAATTAAATCAGCAGTTCGCATTTTTTAAGAGAATTTGTCTTTATGTTTTCTTTTTCGTTTTCCTTATCGATTATAATATTTCTGAGACAGTTGTCTAATATAATGTGTACTATCTTTGTCTTCTTGCACACCTTAGTAATTGAATAAATTTTTCCCTAACTTGAATGGAATTTTCTGAAGAAAGTACTTAGTTGTAAACACAAAAGAAAAACAATAAAAATTAAACTGACTATGACAACACCATAATGTAACGCATCCGTATCTAAGCCATAGATAGTCAAACAGAGTTTCATTGGGAAGTGACATGGAAATCATATTGACGTTAAGCAGACTAACTAGTCTATTATACGTTATTTGAGGTTATATTCTAACGTGTAACTAGGTACAATCACAAGCATTCGTTAGAATATAAACAAAAGATTGAAATCTGCACGTACTTAATTCACAATTTTGGTTGCCAATAGTAAGAGACCAGAATTTGTGTTTCCATTTTCTTTGTAATACTTTTCGATGGCGATAGAATAATTTTTAACACAATCACTACTGGTCGGCCTTCCTGCATATTACATTAACTTAACTAACTTTTTTTTCTTATTTAATGTAAATTTCTGAAAAACACAACTACCATAAATGCAACTATGAACAAAAACACATAATACTTTTAATTTATAAAAAACTCAATAGAAAACAGGAGGTTTGTGAACCTCTGTATTTAGCTAGACAGTTACTGGATGAAACTGAATCCTACACTCAGGCTGCCAGTCCACAAGTATTAAAAATGCTTCTTGTATTGAAATTATCCAGTTAATTCCGAAAGTACGATTGATCAGCGTTTTATCCAATATTTATATTACAAGGCTACTGTCATAAATAAACATTTAAAAAAATAACGTTTTATTCCGTTATTCACAACAAAATATTTGAACCATCTCAACCAAAAACCTGAAAATATTAATTTCCCGGAACGTATGGAAATTTGTTATACCTGATCAGAAGTGTACATGACGAGTTGTCCTCCGATACAGCTGTTACCCTTTTCCTTATAAGCGGGAAACATCTTGTGGCGCGCAGCAAGGAAAGCATACAGGTTTGATACAGAACCACCTAGGGATGGAAAAATGGTTGTTTTATATTGTTTCGATTTACAAAAACTATAATTCAGCAAATTTATAAAAAAATATTTATGTAATAAAAGTGGAACTTGTCAACAAGATATTTTGTGATAGAATAAATATTCTAGAAAGAAATAAATCTAAGTGTAAAAAACTACAGTAGTATAATTTGAATGTATATTAGCAAAAATAGAAAATTAAAATCAAATATAAACAAAGATTATTTTTAAAATATTTAAAACTGAACAAACAAGGATTTATTGACTCAAAATGCATTTGTATGTATATATATATATATATATATATATATATATATATATATACATATATATATATATATATAAGTACACGCAGAAAATACCTAATATAAAATATAATATAAATAATGGTCACAATATATTTTAATCAGGCGAAATCGAAGCTCTTAACAAGAATCTGGAAATGACAGTTTATGAGAATGGCAATAAGCACACGGTTTTGAAACGAAAAATCTAAAACTAATTCTGCCGCTATTTTCACTCGTTGGAATCGAAGGATGGAAGAAGACGTAGATATCCAGAACAGGATAAGAAAGTAGAAATGAATTAGATATACTCTCCGAAAGAGCCAGGTTGCGACAGAGCAACAAGTCTCCTTTTGGAATCCAAAAACAAAGAGGAAAAGAGGCAGGCCAAAGATATCGTGGAAGAAGAGGCTAAGAAAGTGCGAAAGTCATTTGGAGAACTGAAGCCCCTAGATTATTGCAGGGTCTGTTGGCAGGGATTCCCAAGACCATATGCACTGTCTAATTGTGATAAGATTTAAGTCAAGTCTCACTTGGAGCTAAATATATGCTCAACATTTTTCTCAAAAAGCGAAAAAAACCTTCCTTTTTTCCTACATGCATATATTTTTCGACAGTTTTGTTATTATTCAATCTAAATAAATTTATTTTATTTTAATAATACGATTATGTCTAACTGGTGAGAAAGAATATGTCCTTAATGTCAATGATTCTACGTTTGGTTTTTTTTTTAATCTGACTAAGATACAGATTTAATACTCAGCAAATGCCGAAATTTTAAGCATATAATAGAGTCTCCACCTGGAGCTAAAATAGAGTCTCCACCATCCCATCCTATCATAGACCTCATCTTCTTCAATACCACGTGCTCCATGAGAATGAAGACCGGAGCTATCTCATAGGTAAACATGTTGGTGTTGGCTGCAGCAGTCAGCCATTCGCCAGCGAGGGAAATCACATCCAGACCACAGGAGAGTTGATTAAAGAAATGGGGATGACCTAAAAAAGAAAAAAGGTTGTGATTTAATTAAAATAATTATTTATTTAAATAACCATTAATAATTAATTTTACTTCACCTGTTTCCTTCTTTTTCAATGTTATACAGATCGATTTTATCCCTCATCGCATTTCCGGAGGTAGTAAAAATGAAATTGTGAAATCAATTGAATAGAAAAATTAGCCAAGTGTTATTCAGATTTATTTATGTAAATTCTATATCATCAATAATTATCATACAAAACTTTCAGTCAATAAATTTTTCTTAAGCACAGTAATTCAAGAAACTATTTTTAAAAATATATTTGTAAATTTTAATGAAAAGCTGTGTACTATATTTTTTTCTTAATTTTTGCATATTTTAAAACGTTTTATTTGTTATTTCAATATCAAAATCAAGCAAAAAAATACTTTTTGGATATCATTGGATATTCAGGGTGAAATTTAGGTTTCTAGACATTTTTTCTTGAAATTTTTAGTAGATTTGTAAAACATCTCCTGCTCCTCTCGTAATTTTAAAATCTTTTTAAAAAATATTTTAAAAATACTCTGAGGTCTTAAAAATAAAATAATTTCGACGATAGATTGGTTTTATAAAATAACTATTACGTGTTTAACACAGATTTGACAATATATATATATATATATATATATATATATATATATATATATATTGTCAAATCTGTAATTCCCACACAAATTTAGCAGCAAGATAATTTAAGCACTAAAATTTAAATGAATAAAATGTCAGAGGAAATTACATTTACAAAAAAAACATTTTCTTAATTCTACTTAAATTATCCATATTTTTGCCAAATTTCATATTTTTATATCAACCAGTTGAAAATATATTATCCGGGGTATAATTTTTCGAACTAACGAATCAAGAAAAATCCTAAATATTTCCTAAATAACATTTAAAATATAGTAAAGTACTATATGAACCAACTACAAATAATTCCACTCCACGGCTATTCAAACCATAAACGGACCAAAAACAACGACGATATAACATGACACCAAAATAAATCACACCATCGCTTTTAGTTAACAAAAAGAACATTGTTACATCACATACCCGATAAAAACCTTCCCCCTCACCCAAAGATAAACATCCCCCTGGGACCCCTAGTCAATGGGGCTCTTCACACACTCGCGTGGTTTTAATAGACCACTGGTGCCCCTATCTGCTGCCAGCCAGAGATCCCAAGAGATTCAGCCCCTTCCTGAAGTCCTTTTACAGCCATCTGGGACCCTTTTTGCGGTGGATTATAAACCTTTTTCACCTTTACGTCAGTATTAGTCAGTGTACCTTTACTGTATACTCATGTTTCGTCGAATTGGAATAAAAAAATATCATCTCTTTCACTCTTTCCCACATCTGATTATAGATAATCATTACAAAATTTTAAACGCTTCTCTTTATTATATCTATATCTTATATTTTAGTTTCTTTTGCATTCATCTATATAATTAATTAGTTTGATATGCTACCTTAGCAAGAAAATAACAGTAATTGAAATCTAATAACATTTAATAACCACGATACCAATCGCCTTAAAATGAAACGAGTTAGTTACACAAATTAATTATTAATAATAGTGTAAGTAAAATGAGCCAAGTATATTTTAGAAAACAGAAATAGAACTTTTTTGCAAAGATCCTGTAGTACCATTTTTTATACAATTGAAAATTGAGTTTGAAGTGATTCAATGTTTGGAAAAATGAATTATGATAAATATTTACACAAATCCAAAAAAACGAGTGTGCTTTAGACCACACGACTGAAGTAAAACTTCAAATTCACAAAATATGAACTTTAAAATGAATTTACAATTTTATTCACTTTAAACGGAGAATATTTAATGTATTGAACAAAATAATAATTTATAAAATTATTCAAGAACGAAATGAAATTACAAAATAATAAAAAAATCACCGTTCGCGTAACGCTAGCAAACTCGCATATATATATATATATATATATATATATATATATATATATATATATATATTTCATGCACTGGCTATGAGAGGAAGAGAGAAAGAAAATGTGCGCGCGCACTGCTCTTTCTTGCTCCTACAGTATGATACAGACAATAGGCCAGCACTACGTCTTAGATATACAAAACCAGTTATCTATAAGAGAAAGAGAGAAAGAAAAATGTGTGCTCGCACCTCTCTCTCTTGTCCCTACAGTAATGTACGAAACGTAACTCTTTCTCTCTCTTTCTGTCTTCACTAACTTATATCTCCCTCTCACCTTCCGTTCGCCTCGCCCGATCACACTTTTCGTAACGCTCTCGTCGTGCATTCACCAGCTTACTCCCCAAATCAAGCGTGCGTAAAGAAGTTTTACTTCAAAAATGATAGGACTATTTATAAGATAAAACATTAATTATCTTTCCAAGCTTTCATGCAAAGCATTCTTGTGCGATAAATCCTTTTTGTCTTACGTTTATCAATATTTTTCATTATGAACTGTTTCTTAAATCGTTAAAATAAAATATGAAATAATGAACAATTGAAATTAATTTTACACAACATGGTTATTATCATATAGGAAGACAAACACAGTTAATTTTATAAAAATTCGGATAATAATGAGGGCAGAATATATCGCATCGTCAGAACGAAAGTGATTCAGCTAAAATCATAATTTTTGGGATACGACGTTTAAATATTTAGTATTTTTGCATATTCTATAAATAACAGTGAGGCATATCAGGCAGATAATATGAGACCAAGTTGGATACTTATATATTTGGTAATATTTTATAATACACATCTTACGGAAAATGTTTTCTTGTGCCTCCATCCACAAAATTTTTTGAGTTAAGCCTGTTTCAGTTTGGAGGCAGTGTATGATAAGATTGATAGAGAGGCTGAAAAATAGGTTGCATTTGAAAAGCCAATTTCAGTTCGAGAAAGAGGAAAATCTAAATTGAGATCTACCACTTGAAAGTAGACCTCAGATGCTTTACACTGCATAGACACATAGCATAAAGAGGTAGGCTGGGAATAAATTTTTTAGAGGTTAGGTCCCATCCCGGGATACCAGTGAAGAAAGAAAATATTATTAGTATTAAATTACAATTTTCATGAAGATTTTTCAGGGCAGTTCTATATTTTGTATCCTTAAGCAAACGACATTTCAAAATAATAAAAAAATAAAGAGTTTGCAATAATGCTAGTGTAATTTTAATTTTAAGAATCGATTTTTTTCGTTATTTTTAATTTGAAACTTAAAGAAATTTGAATATTTATACAAGTATATGATAAAATCAACAGCCTATGTCAGTCCATTACCAGATACAAGCCTGCACATTGGGCGTATCGTTGGGAGTAATATAACGGGAATCATCACGCTGTGCAGATACATTGGCGGTCGAAGTGCGTAGCTTCTCCCACCAGTGTCACTGCTATTCATTACTAATCTGTTTCACTTTAGCTACACGATTTTAAACACCACTCCAGTCCCTCTTGACAAGCAGCCGTGAATCGAACACGGTCCCGGCGATGTGCCATGCCGTCAAAGGGCATAAACCTATATCAACCTGACACATCACGGCAAGGACAAATAAACATATAATAAGTCGATTTCAAATACCATTAATTAGGAGGAATACGGAGAAGCGTCAGAACAGTTAAGAACAAAGTTAATAATAGCATTTAGACATTTTACGAGACCGATTATAGTCGAGTTTACGAGACCGATTTATACATTTTTTTTTATACCAAGTTTTTTATTTTTTGTTTATACCAAGTTTACGAGATCGATTTATACATTTTAAATTATAATATCAATATGTCGTAACAACAATTTTTTTTTAATTTACTTTTTTGTAATTAAGACTATAAATGAATCCATTACGTTTATTTTTACTTTACATTAATCCCCAATAATGACGGTCACGTATCAATGTTGGCTTTGACCACAGAATATTGATATAATCACATCACACAATCAGCTTACATTCATACCACATTCTTAGAAAAAATTAAATTACACAAAACAGTAAAGGTTGCATCACACTAAACAGATTTTCTTGCAATACGAGTTGCTTCAGTAGTAGATGAACCGACAAAAAGGGTAGTAATTAAGTCAAACAAAAGTATGACGGTGGATTCTTCTGAGCAGTGGTGTTCAATTAATTGATTAGCTTATTCCACACATCATATGACATATTCTCTTGAAATTAATGGAAAAATATATGTCGTATTGCAACCCTCAAAAGTGAAATCTCTTAGTTTCAGTGCATAAGATTTATTGTCAAAATTGCCTTCCTTTTTTCATCTTAACTTTAACCTGCAAACCTTTGAACCTCTGAACCTTTGAACATATCGAAATTGCATTAAAGCCCATCCATACGACTCTTTTATTCCACTAAAACAAATGGTGTTTTACTGTAATGGTAGATTGAGTTAAAATCGAATTTAAAGGGTGCCAACCCTTTCTATTTGACACCCTTTAAAGAAGACTAAATTTGTCCTGCATATCGATTTTATAAAAAAAATTGTAGAATATCAAATTATGGACAACTATTTTTAAAGATTTTTGAAGATATTCTCTCATAGTATTACTAATTTTAATAGGAGTTGGGGGAGGTACGGTAATGTCTTTATTTCAAATTTTATGACAAAAATACCCACGTACTTTTTTAAAGAACATTTCAAGATTAATATTTGTACTTATTAATTCTTTTATTATTATTTATTTATAAATAAATATTCTACTTTTATTTTTATTCATTAAATATTTCAACTTACAGGTTGAAAGGATAAAACTTAGTTTCTGGGTAACAACTCTCCCTATTTGGCTGACATATTAAAGGAGCAGTATATATATTTTTTTAATATTTCTTGGTGAAAATAAGACTGAAACCTTTTGTAAGAAAAATGTTTACAACCTATCTAATTTCTACAATTAATTTCTTCGTTATCTCCAACTTGTACTAATTACTCTGAGAAAATAATAAACAATTTTACATTGTGGGAGTGCTAACGAAACGTCATTTTTCCGATTTTTTTTATTTTTCACACAGTTTTCATTATTATTGAGCTTCCCATAATAAAAAATATTGCTCAACATTTTTGATTGAATTTTAAAACTCTGTTCAGTGATACATTATCCGAAACATCCATGAGAAAAAAAATGCATAAATTGAAACGGCTGTTATGCTGTGACAAACGGAAGGACAGACGAAGAACAGAAATAAATTATAATTACTAATATATATTTATCTCTGTTATTTGTTTTTCTTGAAAAACATTCAATTTGCTTTCAATTAATCAAACCCAGCTCGCTATCCTCCAAGTACCTTACCCTTCCTATTCGGATAAGGCGTCCGGATTAGGGTAGCGGCAACAATAGTGGGCCTAACAAAGGCACGTGACTGCGGCTCGGTTGTGAAGCAAACAATAGACTGATATTGACGATAATTAATTGAATACTAAACAAGTTTATTCAGTCATTTTAGCTTTGAGTTTGCGCGAGGAGTTACGTGAACTAAAGTGAAAATTCTGGGTTGTTCACTAATTTCTATAAATATTGTAATCTGTCAAATAACTTATAGCAAAAATGTAATGTATGGTGAAAATAAAACAAACGATATAAAAATTTGTAAATAAAAGATAATTAAAAAAGCTTTCAAGCAGGAGTGGGACTCGCACTACCAGAGTTCCGTACATGTTATGGCTTTACCACCATTATGGCGTTTAAAGGAATATATTGTTTCTATTAGACTATTTATAAATTTTAATTTTTGACAACGTAAATATATTGTCTTTCATGGGCGCTAAAACTTGATGCTTATTTCAAAAAGAGTATAGTTTTCTGGAATAGTCTTCCTGCAGTCTTCGCGTAGACTTCTGAAAACATTATTTTTTAATAATTTTAAGTTCCAAATTTTTCCACAAGGTTTAATATACAAAATGCAACCTTACACATACAACGGAAGTCACCAAGAAGAAGTTGGATACAACTTAACTTGAAATTTTTGCTGAAAGCTTCATTAAAAAATCTTTTTAGCACTTGCGTTTCTCAATTTTTTAAAACATTTATGTCTTTTGAAATTCCACTAAGATCTGACAAAAAATTTAAATATTTACGCCATAATTTTTAAACTTTTTTTGAGATTTGGTGGCATATCAAATCACGTCATTCCACAATATTACTTCGAGCACGAAACTTAAATAATTTTAGCAAAGACATTAAACCCTTGTATGTACCCTATCTTTCAATTAAAAATCGTCCCTCAAAACATTTTTGATCCTGCACACAAAATTTTGCTCAAACTTCAATCGAAACTATTTAGAAAACTTTAATTGAAACATTCCTCTCTAAAACTTCGCCCGAAAGCTCGCTTTAAACTTTCAAATAGAAAGCTACTCGTCCTTGCCCGAGGGCACACGTAGGGTTCGTCCCACTACGCTGGGCGCCTGTAAATAACGCTAATACCACGCAAATCATTGGATTACGAACGTAAGTGCCCGCTGCTGAGCTATTTGCTTTAATATAAGCTTTAGAGTTTGACAAAGATTATTTGATCTGGACGCCACTGTGTTTTTTTTAATTAATCGTAACTAGCTCATTCATAATGTAATTAAAATATAAACAAAACATTTGTGCTTACTACACATTTTGCAATATTTCTTAGTCATCAACAGTTTTTGCAATTTGCTGGCGTTTACAGTTTTATTTTTATAATCTCATATAAACTTGGAAAAAGAAAAGTTTTGTTTCAGTGTTCGATAGAAAAGTACCTTGTCCAATTGATACGAAACTTACAAACTATACTTTCAATAGCTTTTAGTATCCATAGAGATACAGCCTATATGAGTCTCATAATTTCAACATCCACCAATAGCATTTTTTTTTCAAGACTATTTTTTTGGCGATTTCTGTAGAACAGCAATCACCGAACACGACCATTGAGTTAATTTACATTTAAATTCATTGAAAGAACATAAGTTAAGAGACAAATAGTTAAAAAAAATACAAATTTTTAATCTAACTATTATTTATTTAAATTCACGTTTTGATAATATTTTATAGAAAATGACCTTGACAGATATAATCGTGGTATGAGTTTGTTTGGAAAATCGTCCAAATTAAAAGAAAATCTGGAAACAAAGCTGTAAATCAATGCGTCACGGACCTTCGGTTTCTGAAAAATTTGGTCAGGTGGAATTAGCAGATTTTGAAACTATATGACTTTTATAACAGTTTAATTCGTTCAAGAAATAATTAATAATGATTTAGCGAGTATACAAACATCATAACGATTAATTAACAATACTACTTAATTAATAACCAGTAAATATTACTTAATTTTATTTAATCCATTTTTTAACATTTGGTGCACAAGGTATTTCGTAAATGTAGAACATTTAATACGTCTCGGTGTAAAATAATAAAAACAGATTATAGTTAATTTAACTATAATAAAATTAGTAAAATTTTTATTTCGAACACTATCACAAATATAATCTGGTTTTCACTCTCGTAAACGTCCATCATTATAGAGAATTACAGATAAAACTTTAAGAGAGCAGTTAATTTTTCTAACCCTTCAAAATTAGAAATGTTAACGTTAGTAAAGTTATTGGAAATTCCGCAAACCAAGTGTCCTAGAATTTGTTAACCAATTATTATGTATATATTGATCAAAATCATTTTTTTCTAATTATATTTAAACACCTAGTTTATAGCACTCGTAATATTATCAGAGGAAGTAACGAAGGATACTTGAAAAGAACTATATTATTTTCTTAATTTCCTGTGATATCGTTTAGATTTTCTTATCCAAAATTGTCATGTCGTTAGAATAATATTTTTTTTATTTATCAACAAGCAATTTTTATGTGTCGAATTAACTACAAATGATATAATTAACTATACATGTATTTATATGTGCATATTGATTTCGCTTATATGTATAGTATATATATAACATTTATCTTTGTTGTAAAAAAGAATAATAGTGATTTAAGTGCGCCAAATACATTTCTGAATTAACGTTTTAAATCATTGTAGCTACATTAAAATAGTGTGCGACGAGTTTGTGGGCAATACTAAAATCCGTAGAAAAGACCAAACACAGATTTGCTTATTATTAAAAATTGTTAAGACTCGTTTTCTACGGAAAAATCAAACCATAGAAATATTCATGACAATGGTACGTAATATTCCTATTAAACTATTTACAAAATTTTAATTTTTTATAACGAATATAGGTATATTGCTTACAATATCTTTCACAGGCGCAAATTGAAAAAAAAATATTTACGTGATATAACTACAAATTAATGATTTTTTTCCATCATTTGTACTGTGAGACCTTGCTTCTTGTCAAATTTCATGACACTAGGTCCACGGTAAGTACCCTGTGGGTTTTGATTTATTTGTGAGTATCTAAATGTGCGGCATATATGACGGTATTTTTAAGGTTCTTCTTGATTGCTTTGCTTAGAAGTTTGATTTTTTTACAACACTAAGAAACCATAGACCTAAGTATTTGATATTGATTTCAACTTGATGCCTCTACGCATTTCTGAGAAAATGGGTTTAGACAGACCGACAGACGGACAACGAAGTGATCCTACAAGTGTTCCTTTTCCTTTTGAGGTACGGGATCCTAAAAACTAAACCGTTATAACTGTATCATTTTAATGTTTAAAATAATTGTACACAAGCGAATAAACTAAACCATTAAAAAGAAACCAACCGTAAATAATAAGTGTATAAGAAAACCAGTTAAAAGAAAATGCAGCCAGATAGTTTTCCCTGAATAAATCAAGGTTAGGCAGCTAGTCTATAGAAATGAAATAAAATTCGGTTGTAATACATATTGCAGCTAATTATTTAGTTTCTTTCATTCAGAGTTTGTTGATCTATTAGCTATGAATGAGTTTGTTGATCTATTAGCTATGTTTCTTTAATTTAGAGTTTGTTGATCTATTAGTCTATAGAAACGAAATAAAATTTTATATATTTTATATTGCTAAAATACATATTGCAGCTAATTATTTAGTTTCTTTAATTCAGATTTATTAGTCTATAAAAACGAAATAAAATTTTATATATTTTATATTGCTAAAATACATATAGCAGCTAATTATTTAGTTTCTTTAATTCAGATTTATTAGTCTATAGAAACGAAATAAAATTTTATAATTTTATATTGCTATAATACATATTGCAGCTAATTACTTAGTTTCTTTAATTCAGAGTTCGTTGATCTATTAGCTATGCCCCTTTGAAAATTTTTTCGGAAATCTGTCCTTTTTCTGTCTCTGCAATTTGCTACATTTACGTTTTATTTCCCTTGGATAAAAGTATAAAGTGGTTTTCACCGCTGCCTAATATGGCAAAGTAACATAAAGTTAGGCGTAAGAAAAATATGATTCTCTTAACCATGTCTAATCTCAAAAAAAAGGTAGTGAAACTTGCTTCGTTTAAGCATTAATCCCCAATTTCTGTCTTATTTTTTATTACTGTTCTGCCCTTATAAATTACAGCATAATTATCTATAACTTATAATCTTTCTCAAAATAGAAAATTTTGAATACAAAAATAATTTTTAAAATAGGATATGAGATTCCAGAGCGTAGCGTAAACAAACAAACACACGTACAAACTTTTCCGCTTTAAGTATTAGAATAGATATACGTTACTTTATGGAGATTTCACTAACATCAAACCCTTGAGAAAGATGTATATGCTAATAACGTCAAAAATCCAACATCATTTATTCAACTACCTTTAAGATTGGGCAACGTCGAGTGGCATTGATACTAATATATTGAAAAACCACGTGAAGTCAAATTTTCTTTTAAAGATTAGTTTCCAATAAAAATTCTATATATTTTACTTTCAAGCAATGAAAAAAACATTAATTATCCCATTCGCCCAAAAAATTTAAGTTTAGATAACAAATTAACAAATTCGAAATAACAAATTATATTTTGTGTGAGTACCGGTCGTATAGTCTGTCCATTGTACAGATAATTTTTTTTATTTTTGTAATTTTTTTAAAATGATCTTGAAAAGTTTTTCTTTTTTTAACCTTCAACTTAAGAGAACTTTACGTAGAAACGAAATAAAATTTAGATTTTTTCGAAACGGACCCAAAGATTTTCTTTAATCTCCCTAAATTTTTAATACTTTATAGATCAAATAATATGCTATAACTCGTTTTTCCACGAAAAAGCTTATTAGGATACCTCTAATGGAAAACTGAAATAAATTCAAGCAAAAGTGCCACGAAAGCGAACCGTAGGAGAGAATACGTGGTAGTTAATAATTCATAGGTCTAAAAAATTAACACTGTTACTGATAATAAATGGTTTTATTTAAGTTATACTACTCTTATTCTGAGAATACTTATACCGTTCATAAAGTTGGTATAACGAAGCTATTAATTACTGCTAACAAGCTCTCTAAAACAAAAGAATAACTATTCCGAAGTTATTTAAAACACCCAACGTGACAACGTCACGGTTCGTAGCCAAACACGTAAAATACGAGGTTGTACCTATGATTGTCAATACAAATTACATTTGTCACATCAGATGGCGTCTTCAGAGAGTCTTCTTTTATTTATTCTTTCCTTGTGTCCATTTTGTTGAATAGTTGTCGCCATAATGTGTCGAGTCGATTGCAAGGCATAAGGCATTTGGGAGCACGGCGCACTGCGGGGACTGGGTTCGATTCCCAGCCGCTCGCCGGGAGGAGGTGGATTGGTATTTTGGTTGGCTGTAAGGGATTGCTTATATAGCAATGAGTCCGCCCTATATATCAATTAGGTGTACCTAATTGATATATAGGGCTTAAAGTAGATAAATAAATAAATATTTCTCTTTTTTCCAGTTATTAAAGAGCATGAAATGTTGAGAAAAGGCATGAGCTACATACGGGAACGTTATTAGAGTAGCATGAGGGGTAACATAAATTTCGCAAAAAATTTTAGAAAATGTCACAATTTCCTTTAAAATATTTTAAAAGCAAATGCGAATATCGTTTGAAATATATTTAATTTAAAAATGGTTGTCGATAAATATTGCTCTTAGCACAGCTACATGCAATAAATAAAGTTAAACTTCTCAATCATTTTGATTGTACAAATGTAATCATATAAAGTGTTTTTTTTTTAAATTACAAAAACTGACATGCTAATAAATGTACTTGCCGAAATGTCATTTTTTTTAGGTTATACCATAGTTAAACTTAGGTCCATGTTAGAATAGTGTTCAGCAGATGAAGTTATGACGAACTTGTCGCATACTGATTTTATTAATAGCGTTTTTATCTATTCTCAATTTATCCAAGATATAACTTTCTTTTTCAAGTTATTAGTAACAGTGTAATAATTTACAAATCCTAAAATAAAATAAACCAGGCTATGTATGCAAGAAAGTTTGTTTGTTCATGTCCATTATTTAAAAAGATCTTTTTTGATTAGTTGATCCGGTGAAGAGTATGGTATTGAAATCGCGCGATATTCCAAAAGAAATGTTTTATAAAAGGTAGCGATATACCATAATACGCAGAAATTCCGAATATTCGCTCTTAAAACCTTGCAAAATATCATAGTAAAAGTCATTCATAAATTATTCTCGAAAGTAAAATGAATACTAATAGCGGTATTTGTAACTTATCACTATCATAACTCACCGTTCAAACCGCTGCGATCCGACTAAATTTTACCTCACCCTAACTTCAACCCTAAGCAAACAGCCCCTGACTATAAAAATAATATTAATTCGTGAAGAGGAATTTAATATAAGCCACATTCCAGCGAAGCAGATGCGGCCCAGGTCAGGCTGCGCATGTGCTGCTAGGGGGAGAGGGCTTTGCGCCAGTAAGGGTGAACGGAAATCTTGTGAAGATCGAGTGAAAATTGGGGAAAAATCATTTACAATTTTCGAACGAAGAAAATTCATTTACTTACACTTTAAAAATTGTATTATAATCTTCTTATTTTATATTCAGGAACCATGAAATACGGCTTGTTATACACACGTACACAAACAGATTCGTTACGTTGAAGAGATTCGTCTTTTTTGGAAAATTTCACTTTAATTTTAGAAACAGCTATAATAACCGTCAACAAGGTAGTGCTATAAACTCAATGTAAAGAAAATTGAGACAAATGTTTTCATTGTGGGGTGATTTCCCCCATATTTATACGCAAAGAGCTAGTCGTAAATAAGCCACTAACTTCAATTCCCTCTAATATTTCGTCAGTTCATGGCTCTTAAGGTACTTTTCTTTACTTACAACATTATGATAATAATTTAAAAGCTATAGCAATAACGTTCAAGTTGTAATTATCAACTTTTTAATACAAAAATAATTCTAATCGAGCGTAGAATAAGTAAGTTTTCCCAGTAACCTATCTACGTTAATGCGTATCTACGTAATTTGTCACAATTTTTACGTAAAAAATATCAAAAAATCATTAAAATATAATGGATATATGAAAGAAATTTACGTAATTGGACTTATGCGGAATGTGAAAAAATATACGTAAGTAATTTCAAGTTAGACTTATTTTAGACAAGACTGAAAGTTTATTTTTTTCTCTCTCTCTTTTGCACCCTGAAACTTCTCTTTTCCATTAAATTCCAATTGCGGAAACTCTGAGTGAAAATTCTACTGAAGTACAAAATAATAGTACAAAGGAATAGTTTAGAATACTAACTGATAAATCTATTTATCTGTTTTTCGATAAAATCATTGCCCAGCTTCCAGCTTGGTATCAAGGCGTAAGCAAGTTAATATAAAATAGAAAAAAAATATTTGTGATAAACGACAATAGACAGCAACAAAAGAATACAACTTAAGAATATAAAGCATGCTGAAAGTCCTTATGTGATCATCTACCATACATCCGACTAATCCCTTCTCTATATTTTATCAGCTAAGTTATGATCATTGCGATTGTAATATATTTATTACGTTTTGTCAAAATGCACCTTTTTCGTTGTTACATGTAGCTAGTATCTTCTGTATATGGACACAGTGGGACAAAATCTACACTTTGTATCATCTTGTTGGGTCAGAGATTTTCGTAGAAATATTTACAAGTTAATATGAAAAGTAAAATTAATTATCCAACGTCCAAACTTATCCAAACTTTCTTTCCAACCTTATCCAAATTTTCTTACGTCCAAACTTCATCTCACCGCCAACAGTTAAAAGTATACAAAAAATATTTAAAAATCCCATCATTTATGCTACACATATGTCCAATTATGCAACAACAAGAAAGACAGGAAAGGTATCTCATTTCATTCCTGAGCACTGCATAAATACTTTGAAAATATTAATAACTAGCTGACTCGGCAAACTACGTACCGCCTCAGAATCAATGAATGTTATGTTAACTTATTAACTGAATTTTTTAAATTCAATTTTTTAATCAAAATAAATAGAATACTCAAAATTAATTAATTTCAATAAATGTACAACACTTTAAATGAAAAGTATTTTAATTAATTCACGGGACATCAAGGCGTTTGCTTTATTGAAGAGAATCGTAATGATTCCCGTAGTATTGATGCACTACTTTCTGTTAAACTATTTTCTGGACGAGTTGCACTTGACTCCATTCAAGGTGCTTTACCTTGTGATATATGACATTTTTGTTTTGTTGTCAAGTTCGAGAACGAACAAAGCCTATGGTTTGCCGACACGTGTAGCAACATGCAATTGACCATGAAAGAAACATTCATTTTCTAGATTCAGGCCACAAACACTGAATGATTGGCCTAATGATTTGTTACATAATGAAGCAATTATCGATGCGCGAACAATCACAAATGTCATAACTTCACTAAGTGAATATCTTCGAAGTCACGACCTTTCAAAATGTGCACTTTATCAAACTTAACTATTTGAAATAACTTTTCACTGATGAATTTCAGAAAAAGTCGTTTAAAGAGAATTAATTTAATCGAATTAAAATGCAATAACGGTGGAAAACTGAATAAAAATTCTTGAAAATTAATTATAATTTTTTCCGTGTCTGTCATTTATGACATGCTTTTTTCTTTTTTTTCTGTCATTTATCACATATTACGTTTTATACTCAATTAAACTATTTGTTATTTTCTTACTTTTACCAATGCGCAAGGATACTTCTCAAAGCCGAGATGAGAAAAAAACTATTCAATAAATATATAATAATCATATAAATATCCAATGAAAAAAATATCAGTCAAGCTGTTCTCGAGTTATAAATGGTGTAACTCACCCGACTTTATTCTATATATGTAGATAAAATATTTAATATAATCATAAATAAAATCGACTTTTCTTAACTTAGCGTTTGCTCGAGTGTAACGCTAGTTGCATTTTGGTGAGGAGCAATAGAGAAGGTCACGCGATACAGTCCAATTTATTGGAATGCCTCTACCTGTTAATCGGTGTGGACAACGCCTTATCTCATTAGTCAGCAGTTAACCGTTTAACGTGTAACTTCGAATGTATGATTATCTCTGTCTAGCAACGACGTTTACGTATAGAGTAATGATCTTCCAACCTTATTCTCATATAAATATGCAAAAGTATATATATATATATATATATATATATATATATATATATATATATATATATACATATTTTTATCTGTACGTTTAATGCTGGCGCATATTTTGTTTTAGTATGACGTATCTGTTCACAAAGGTAATAGGTTTTGATGTTTCTTATTTTTCTAATAAGAATTCTACCCCTCTGTAAGCCTACTACCTTACTATTACTGTCATTTGATTACTGGAGCAGTTCATTAGCTGCAACTGATCTCAGATAGCATCAAAAAAGACCAGCAAAATCCCAAATAATGAGAGAAAATTAAAAAATAAACCCTTTGAAAGTTTTACATAAATCGTCAATCAGACAAATGAAAATCTTATATTTTTTTGGAAAATTTCTGTTATTTTTCATATTCACTTGTAAATGCTATTTCTACGAATATCTCTGAATCAGCAAAACGGTTCTGTGTCCATACACAGAAGATACTAAATACCATACAAAAGGTAGATTCATACTGACCCAAGAAGCTGTTCGCAAAAAGCTACTCCAAATTCTAAAAGAACGAAGAAGATGCATTTTGACAAAACGGAGCATATACCAATAAAATGTAGAACTCAAATCACAAGAGATTTGTAAGCACGTAGTTATATAAGTAAGTTTTGTAAGCACGTAGTTATATAAAAAGTTTATTGCCTTTAAGGAGTTTCGTAAATCTTTTAAACTATTTAGAAATAAAAATATTTTTATTTATTACGTAAATATACTATCGGTATATGTTTCAAAGGTGTAAACCTATCGTCTATCCTTTTGAAACTATATGGTCTTAAGATAGTCATTAATTTACCAATAAATATTTTATAAATTTATAAAAACCCTTTTTTTCATATAATAAGGTTACTACCTTAAGGTTAAGATAAGTAGTTTATGAAACGGGTTGAAAACTAATTTCAGTGATTATTTTTTTTAACTATTTCAAGTTATGTCACTTAAAATTATTTAAAAAAAAACAAAAGAGGTTCTTATAAATAAGTAATTATTTAATAATAGCAATGTGATGTGCGATGATAGTAAAATTTCAAGAACGATTTTCGTGCAACGTTTTTCATGCAACGTTTAGTTATAACCTCTGAATGTAACGAATCTATCGCAAGAAGGATGGAAAAAAGGTAATTAGGTTACAACCGAGAAACAGACAGAAATATGAACACGATAGAATAAGACAAGAAGTATAAAAGCAAAAATGGGCCTCACCACTGCTATCTGCTGTTATGTATGTTATGTCTGTCAAATTTAACTGTCAAAATTGTGTCGATTTATTATATGAATTTTGTATCTAATGATTTGATAGCATTAATTAATTTTCTGCCTGCAAAAAATAATCTAAATATGAATAATTATCCTAAGGTGGCAACAACAAAACCTAGAACTGCAAAACATGCTGGTTTTACACGATATCTGGAAATATAGAGTCAGGAACGTACCTATTTTATTTACCATAAGCTATAATGGCAACGTTATCAACACAAATATTATCAAATAATACTGCAAATATCAAGGAAATAAATTAAGAAATATAACTGATATTTTTTTTTTATTCTCATCTTCAACTTTTAAATACTTTCCTTAAATCCTATATATTCCCTTAGTCTTTTAGAATATTCTCCCTCTCTGTCTCTCTTTGCCGTTTTGACCCTTACAATATACTTACAAACCGACAAAAAAGTTTTACTTCTATGACATATAAGCGGGTGCTCAATTTTTTTCTTAAATAAAATTATTTGTATTATATTATATTTTCCGCATGATATACCCACACGATAAATAAAATTAAAAAAATTAAATACGCAACTTGATCCTCCAAAATATTCATATAAATATTCTTAAGTTTTAAAATATAGTGAAATATCTATGAGTTAACATAATTTATCTTTATGCCAAATTCCAGATTTCCACATTGAATAGTTTTTAGGAAATCGGCCGTGACTAACAAACTGACGGGCGGACACGCAACTCATATTATAAGCATTGAGTTTCTTTCCCTTCTGAGATACAGAGAACTAAAAAAAATATAACTACTACAAAATATAACTAAAATGTGAGCGGACTGCGAACCACTGAAACGGTCAATGATCGTTTTTCTAAAACTTCGTTTTAATATTTAATTGTCATTTTATGTTACAAAATTTTAATTTCATAACATTTCACTAATGAAACACTTTTTAAAACACAAAATGGGGTGTGGCTGAGTCACGGACACGGCCGTGTGTTGTATGAGAATACGTCTATGTAACGGGTTATATCTTTTAAATAAAATATTTTTGATAATATTTTTTTTATTTTAACACCTTATTATATTCACTGTCAATACTTTAAACTAATGTTTTATATACAATCAATAAATTTTGACGGCAGCTGACGATTAAAACTTAAACGAACATCGTAGCTTTTCCAAATCAAAAGTTATACTAATTGCAAATCTCAATACGCAGGAAAATTACCTCAAAATGGCGGCGCTTCCCCCTCCACTGTGCGCTATGCGTCACTGTAATGAATTCGGGCTTATCGTAATGAATTCTTTGATCTTTTAGCTATCCAGTGGTATAATTTTTGATGTAGAGGATAGATTCGAAACTGCAACGCCAAACTGTATCCCCCGATTTTATTATAATTAGGTTTTTTTTGGATTGGCCCCGTATGGTAGCAAATTTAAAGACTTATTCACGTCAAAAATTTTCAATGAATACCATTGACTATTTGTTTTACCATATGTGTTCTGTCGTTTTCTACATAGAATTATCTTAATGACGCTATTTATTTACACTGAACAAGCCCCTGCTGTGTACCGTTTAAGCAGTGTTCCCCAAATATTGTCTTATTTTTATCACTACTCTGCTATTATAAATAAGTAGCGTAATATTATATCTTTCTTATAATATGAGCTTCCTAAAATGAAAAAAAATAAATTATTGAATTTCAGAGATAAATGCAAATAAACAAACTTTTCTGCTTTACATATTAGTGGTTATTTCACATTATTTCATAAATTATAATTAAATTATATTTATAAAATAACGCAAAGCTCGAAATGACCAAGTCTACCCCAAACATAAAAGGGTTTCCTTTATTATACCTAAAGACACACAGACCATAACATATTTCTTTATAAAACCTACAAGATCACTAAGAGAGTCATAACAATGTTATTGCAAATAACATTTAAAGTAAAAAATAACATCAAAAAATACAATTTGACGCCTATAATTTCAGTACATTGTCTATAAATACAGAAAGAAAAAGATTTTCACATTTCAGTATTAATGTCAGAATAATTTCGCACTACGCCAAAGTCACTTCGTCCAACTTTTAACTCAACGCATTGAGTCCTCTGCTGAATGAGGGTAGGAACGTCATATCAAAAAAGGTTGCGCACAGGGGTGGGACGCAGCCAGCCGTACGTAATCGCTTGTTTGGTGCTGCGACGCGAGATGAGGGTCGCGGGTTCGAATCCGGAGGGGGCGTTTCAATTAAAACGGCTTCTGGGAGCCCGTTAATGCTTTTGTTTATTGAAATTCCGACAATCTTTTTTCTGTTCTTTTACGAGTACAAATTGTTGACGCGTAGCTGTTTTTTACTTACACGCTTGTCACTTTTGAAAAACCGAAATTTATTTGATAACGATAAATAAAAAATATATATAGAAAAATATATATAGAATTCAGATAGTTAAATTAAACTAAACCACCATCTGTATATAGTTTGGTTACTGTAACAGCATAAACCTACATAATTACCATATCTCTCTTCGATGCTATGTTATAATCACATAATCACTTCGTCATTCTCTATGACAGAGCGGGTAGCAATTGCGAAGTACCCTATCTCCAAACCCAGAATCTTATTTTTTACAATTCATTCCCCCCCAGGCTTTCTTTGAAGAAGTACATTATTTTTTTTCATTAAATTTCTGCTAATTAATGGTTAATTGTGAAACATCTTTCTATAATATATTGTACTAACATTCCAGTAACTATAAATATTTTACTATTCTACTTTTGGTAACCCAGTTTAGTAACCAAGTTTGGTCCTTCAAAATTTAACTGCTCATTAAATTATCAAATCAAATCCTCGGATGCATACTACTTCTATAACCGTTCTAAATCTCATATGGATGGCTTCATCTGTTTTGTAGAAAACGGTTTATGATAGCCAAGTCGACCAATAATTGGCATAGGGACATAAAGGTTCTTTTTTGTAATATTTGTAACGAAACTAGAAAATGTTGGACATATTTGGCGTTAATTATGCACAAATTCATTATTCATGACTAAATGAAACTACGTGATGTAGTATTATTTCTGCTTTATTTAAATTCTTTACCTAGGTTTCGTTGTGTGACAACATCTTCAGGTGGGTAATTAGCAAAGATCTTTGCTTTGAAACCTAGGTCGTGGTAAAAAACTATGAAAATTAACAAGGGAGGAATTTAAACTTTCAGTAATTAATATTTGTATTTCAACATAAATACATCGTTTCTAATTAAATGTTCCCGTTTCCACAATTTTCTTGCGACTTAGTTTATATACACTGTACGTTCATTAAAAGATTTTGCTCCAACCTATTTATGTTATCTAATTTCCACTTCATTTAATTTAACGTCCATTTGACGGATTTATTGCTACATAGGCAATATCTTCCAATCAATTAAATTGATTCATTATGAAAAATAATGTGGAAAGTGACAAGAATACGAAAGGTTGCGAAATCATTTTGTTGAGTATTTTATGCAAAATTTGCAGTTTAAAGTTCTTTTGAAGAAAAATAAACATAAAAAAATTGTAAAATCTGACGCGGCATGATTAAAGAAAGGAGAGTAAGGTAGAAATAAGGAGAAGTAGGAATACGGGATTACGAGAAGAAATACTTGTTTAGACAACCTTTGATAACATTTGCAGAGGTGAGTTCTTGATGTCAAGAGCCACTTGATTCCAAAATTTAGCTCCACGGACAGGAAGGGATTTTTCATAAAAAGTGAGTATGTTTTGAAAAAAAGGAAACTAAGTAGCTCTTCGCAGCCCTAAACTTAGAATAGACAAATACCTAGATAAATTTAGATCGGGAAAATATTATTAAGTGTAAAAATATATAAATTTGTTTCACACCTATATTTTAGAAGAAATTTATTTCCGTAACCTGAAAGGACAAAACAAGTTCAATTCATATTTCAATATCGTAATCATTTATTCAGTTGTAAAAGAAAAATCGGTTTTATTTGTGTAAATAGAAACTTTCCCGTAACGATTTTATTTAGTTGTACAGCTGTCTAACTATCAATCAAATCAAGTAATCGAATTTTCACCAATTTTCTATTCTAAACCGAGTTGAAATTTTGTACACATGTGTTCAGTTCCAATGACAATATAGTGGCATGGCACAGAACCGACTTCACGTGGGAGCAAAGGCAGTAAAGAAAATTTCTAGCTTAATTGTAGTAGATCTCTCGTGTTGGGGACCATTAATTTGTTTCGTAGAAGACTTTAATATAATTTGATGATGATTATCCCCAACCCCTGCGATCCAAAATTAAACATGTTGAATCGCTAGTTCTTTAATATCGGTATGTTCATTTTTTCACCACCTTTTTATATTTATTTTTTCACGAACCTTTGGCCTGGATGGTAGTTTAGTCTTGAATTTCACATAGAAATTAAAAATTAAAGAATAAAATAAATAAAAATAATTTTTTAAAAACATTTTTATTTTCAAAAAAGTGTTGCACTACACTGGAAAAATAAATCTCTAATAAATTCAAACTATGAATTATCGTAGAAGACAAAATTATAAATGTACATTATACCAATCTATTTAAAAATAAGGTATGACACGAGCGAGAAAGTGGCATACCTATTTTAGATGATTCATTTAATAATGTATTTTATATTAAAAACGTTATAAAATTGTGATTTCGGTTAAAAAATTGTGATTTTGATAATAAAATCATGGTTTTGATTACAAAATTTTTACTTTGGTTATAGAAGGCAACTATCGATTACATATACGTTTTCCGATACGCACCTGTCCGATTTTTTAATATGAAAATTTTGCATAATATGGAGAGTTTTAAGTCAACCATTATAATACAGATCCAACAAAGAACATATATATTATTGTTCTTTGTTGCATCTGTGCAAAACACCAAATGAAAAATATTAACGGGCTGTATGAAAGTTTTCAACCGTTTCTGGAAAAATCACTATCAATTTCGATTTTAACGAAAACAAATTTACATTTTCTTTTATAAGAATCCCTCTTCACATATACTTAATTTGATGCACAAAATCACTTGCATGAATAATTGTAGAAACGTTCATTGTTACGGTACATATACAAAGCTGTAACGATATATGTCTATTATTCGTACAGTTGACTCTGTGCATCACACTGAGTAGTAAAATGTTATGTTAGAAGTATGAAAGTTAACTATCAAACTTAAGATTTCAATGAACAAAAAATACATTTTGCTAAAACGCACTTCAAACATACTCAATTTGATCAGTTCTGTAAATAATAGACATGTTATTTGATACATATACGTATATAGAATGTGCATTTATATTTCATTATGTATTCAATTGAAAAGTTTGAAAACAATTATGTTTTGCCTCCAAAGCTTAATTACACTGGTTTAAAACAGAAACTTATATTTCTCACTGGTTTAAGGTAGAAACTTATATTTCTCTACGACATCTTACTGAAAGATGTTTCATAAAGAGCGGTTTAAGACAGAAACTTATATTTCAATACAAACACATACTTAGATTATCGCCTTGTATTAAAGTTTCAATGATTGTAATTTTACAATTTTGACAATTTTAATCAAAATTAGTGTCGGAACGGGTATGTTTATTAAGCAACTGTGTTTATAAATGATGCTACAATTTTACATGTTAAATTTTTATATAAGAAGATATACATACAGAATCTTCTGTTCGTAAGTACTGTTTAAACTTATCAACCTATTTTTAAATACACATACACTAAATTTAACAAACTTTAAACTTAAGTTAGACTACAGAATGTATTAATATTCTGTAAACGTATATCAACCCTTATCTACCGTCCTCCTGTTCCCGATATTATGATACATCACAAAGAAATATAGTCATCCCTTCATCCCTTCATCCTGGCGTCATTCTCCTCATCCCTATGGAGGGGGAGGGAAGCGACAGTATCGCAATTTGGCCCGCATCATTCCGCGCTATTTACACGAATAATTGAATCGAGAATACGGGTGGGGAAGCTTTGGTGGCGTTTAACTGAATACAGAAATCGGAAACTGGCTAGTGATTGTGTGGACAGATACATTTGTATACACTTGTAGTTACAGGTATACATGTAGACGAAGATATTAATACAATAAATAAATTCTATAGTACTGACAATACATGATAATGACAAATTTCCACAAGTTAATTTTCAGTCTTCATAAACAAATCCTACTTTGCAATCTGCAACCGCAATCAGATGTTTGAGCAGGCAAATTTGGTGGATAAATGAGGATTTCCAAAATAGTCATAACGTTGGTGTTGCAAAAATATTATAATTAATACCGAAAGCGGAAATTTATGAGGTATAAGTAACAGAAGTCCTTCCAGCAAAATTGGGCACGAAATTTTTCCATTGAACGATAGGAAAATAAATGTTATCAATATTTTTTTCCTTATACGGGAAAATATAATTACCTAAGAGAAAAACAGTAGAAAATAAAAATAGAAATAACTCTATTGTCTAATGTACAAATATCGAAGAAACTTTTCTTAAACTCATTCATTGACCGGGCTGTATTTGGTTTAATGTGAACTCCAAAAATAGAAGAAATTGGTTCTAAATTACTTCGCAACTATGCAATAAGTAGATTGAGTTTAACATTTCTGCCGAAGTTAATTATGAATACGTATTTTAAAATTTTTGTTTAAAATGACTGAAGAGAAGTAAGCAATGAATCATCTCCATCCATTTGTAAGATACTTCAGGGGGTGACAATGAATATTGTTTCAAAGTTTAGTTGGTTAGTTGGTGTCGTATCCATGTAGTACACAAAAAAAGTCAGGTGGCACCAGAAGTGTTTAGTATAGCCTTGACTATGCCCCCCACTAGTGGAGAGTATAGGAGATGGTCCGGGGGATCCGGAGCAATGGCAAAGAGTTTGGCCAGTATTGCAGGATAATTGAAGATGTGATTTGGAGAGAGTAGGGTATCCAGAAGGCGTTGGGTGGTGTGAGGGCAGTTATTGTAGAAAAGCTGCCAGTCGGGATATTTATAGGGTATTTACTTGGAAGATGTTGCATAGGTTCAAATAATCAATAATTTTCAAAGTTTCTTGTGGTGAAAATTCTGATTTTTCAAACAAACCTTGAGATAAATTTTAACGATATTCATTTTTTTTAAATCTAACAATATTCCGTTCAAAATCGGTTATTTAAATGTTGTATATACTGGAAAACTCATATAACTCGCTATGTCACGAAAAATCTAATGAATGGGTCGAATGTTAACACGCAAATATACACACAGTATTGGTTGATTGGTATAATAATAATTTTTATTAAAAACACATTTTAAAATCAATGTTAGATGTTGGGAGATAATCGCGCTCAAATGAGCTAAAGTTTCAGTCGAAGTCATTTGACAACATTCATGGCGGCCGAACGACGGTAAATGTACAAAGTGAACCCACGATTTCAACAGGCAGATTTAAAATTTGTATTTAGTATCAAATAATTTAAAAGACATTTATAGGCTTTTCAATACTGCTAGCTACTATAATTGAATTAAACGATTGAAAAAAAAAAAATTTATTTCAATATTGGTACTATATGTGATTGATGTTATCAAAAAAAATTCTCAAAAATACAACACCAAAATATATAACATTTTTGGTTCGGGCCTTTATTACGGAGAAGTAATTAATTTTTGAATAAAGAAACCTTTTTTTAACAATTTCTCAATCACAATTACATTTAAAGGTTTCGTTTTCATAAATAGAATCTCAATGTAAAAAAAGTTAAGAAAAACACAATTGTCAATACAATCGATTTTCCTTTCTGCAAAACATTACTCGTATTGCTCACACGAGACCGAATAACGTGTTAGATGCGTAACATTTTATATCATTCTGAAAATGCCACACGTCGCCTGGTGTATACAGTATACACAGAACGCTTAATCCTTGTAATAAGGTTAGTGGCAATCTTCAGAACAGGATAAGAACGAAAAAAATTATTGATTTTTATCATCCTATTTTCAACTCAAAAATCCTTAAAGGTTTGCTATATCAATTTACAATATCCTTTATAAACAGCGTTTCAAAAAGTCCTTTGAGCTTCGCTGCAGTTGGATAATTATATCGAGCATATTCTATTAATATCTTCTATGCCAAGATGACGATCGCGAATGAAAAAGAAATGATAAATTAAGCAGATTATTTATTGATGTACTTATCTATGATAACTCCAGATACAAAAATCAATTTTTACATTTATTAATTTCGTTTTCGGCTGACCATCCAAGAGCAAAAAGAGGCCACTAATGTATTCCGTTTTAATCGCATTTTATTTTAAATAATAAATATTTACGAATAATTTAATAACGATATTCTCAGCAATTCAGTTATTTATCTGATAATTAAATGAAACTACGTGATGTAGTATTATTTCTACTTTCTTTAAGTTCTTTACCACGACCTAGGTTTTGTTGTATTACAACATCTTCAGGTATATTAGCAAAAATACATCTTTGCTAGAGAAAGAGACATCTTTGCTAATAGCTCACTAGAAAATGTTGTAATGCAACGAAACCTAGGTCGTGGTAAAGAACTTAAAGAAAGTAGAAACAATACTACATCACGTAGTTTCATTTAATTATCATTAATGAATTTCTACAAAATTAACGCCAAATATATTCAATAATTTCAGACATGGTTAATACTGTCTTCAGCAACAACAAAACAATAGACGAAATTTATCATAACCCCCGTCAATTCTACCAACATTTCAATCAAACACATCACACAATACGGATGTCGGTTCACCCCTCTCAACAGGAAACGCCAGATGTCGTATCAGACCACGGAAGAGCGAGCACTATTTCCGGCGCAGACCGGACGTAATACTTGTGCCCGATAGAGCGGTATGATGCTGGAGAGACTTAATCTCTGAATGAATGAACGTTTCTTGAGCTTTTGATACAATTTGTTTCGTCAAATCGATTTTCCGTCTTTTAGAGATCAGTATGCCAATCGATTGGCGAATTAATGTTGAAAGTATTTTTTCACGATCATGATGAAAAAGTGGTTTTAATATGGATGGCAAAATGTTTCATTACCCTTCAGTTCATTTTTCATAACTCCATTCATATATTTAACACGCAATGAATACTGATAAGCCTTATCACTTCGTATTTTTGCATTATTTTTTATAATGCAAATACGATGGTATTGGCAAAGGAGTTTTCTTTACTTCCGAATTTGTATGTGTAAATTATTTATATAAAGTTTATATTTGATGATTATCAATTTATGACTCGTTCCCTTAAAAGTCTTAGTGTTGTTTTTCTATGAATGAGAAAAATAGGCCTTTCGTCTTATAATACAAAATTCATTCAAAAATATTAATTCAAAATCGACAGGATATGAGCAACAAAGAAAGTATTTTATGATTTCCTTAAGTTTTATAGTTTATATAACATATTGTTTCACGAAAATCCTAAACATCCTTTTTTTAATAAGATCCCATAAGAATTATTTTATTATATGAAATTAAATTATTACATTAATTTTTTTACAATTGTATGACTTTCCGTAAACTACTCAAAGTCTATGGTCTTAAAGCTTTTGTCATCATTTATATTTTACCTTTTCTGAAATTTAGACCAAAAAAAAATTTCTAAATTAGACATTCAGAAAAAATGTATTTTAATTGAAATTGATTATATAATAAATGTATATAAAAACGCAAGTTCCTTTTTATTTTACTTAATTTTTAACTGGATATAACGATATACCAATGGAAATATGCAAAAAAAAATTATTTGTAGAATCTTGGAAAGACCAGGCCCTCGAGGTTTATAATATATTTAATTAAATTTTTATGATTTATAGATAATAATATGCAAATTAAAATGCATTAAGAATAAGCTACATTTAAAGCTGAAATGTAAATAAGTACCAATAACGGAAATAACAAAAAAATCTATTAACCGAGAGCAAACTTGTGAACTGACAAGGCTGTGGAAACAAAAAAGACGTCACACCTCAACGTATTTTTAATTCAAGGGCTGTCTCTATTCCTGCAAGCAGGGTTGAGAAACATCCAGAACTAGGTAATACCTTAGAGTTGCATTCTTAATTTCATTATATTCATATTATATTTATATATATTCATATTGTATTTATATACATTCATATTATATTTTATAGCCAAATTGTTTACCTGGTATAACTTCAATAGAAAGTTATCACACTAATATTGAGGCGATTTAACAGGGACCACAGACTTTAATTTTAATTTATTTTGCAGTTGTTCAAAACAGCCTTGATATTTTTGGTTTACGAATTACTTAATTTCGTATATTCTGAAATATATTTTACATAAAACGTGGAAAAGGAACCTATTCTGGAACATTAACTCATACACTGCAAAAAAATGCGAGAAATTCGAACTTGCTTTCCCTATATTTACTAAATCCTAAAAAATAATATTTTTAACTAAAATAGTGCATTGCTAACAATAATTTTTGACAATTTCAAACAAAATAATCACCATATTACGTATGAGCTTAACACGTGTGAATTATTTCGCAATCAGGAGAAGTGGGCTGTTACTACAGCTATCGAACATTTCAGCTACATTCATTAACTACTTAAAAAAAATTGGTTGTCTGTAAGTCGGTTTACGGACGATAGTTTTACGTGATAACATCATAAAGAAACATTGATGAAAAATACTTTGAATGATACTTTTATGAATTGAATTGAATTATTATCACTGAATTATTATTATTTTGTATAATACAAAGGAGTTAATTGAAAATTACAATACTTAAATTATACAGATTAATTACAAGTAACAATGTGCTATTAACAATTTATTTACAACTTATATACATGTGTTATATTTAAGATCTTCCAATCTGCGTTATTCTGTTAAGGACGATGATAGGAAAAGTACGAAATCAAGGGGAGTGTTTCAAGTGTAATGTGTTTTGAAAAAGTCAAATCGATGGTTGTCGAACTGCTAGCTCTGATGTCACGCGAGAAGAAAGATAAATTCCGATGCTTGAGCCGATCGTGCCTCTCTATCACTTGTTCCGCCCTCTCGCTTGCGCGCTCTGGCTCAGGCGGAACGTGACACTTTTTCATGCGTATAGCCGGTGTTAATCGATTTATAAGACGTTATTACGTCAAAAAAGTACCGACTTGACAAGAAGATTTTCATCAAAAGTCATTTATTATAATTTTGAATTCATGATGGTTCGTCTTAACAGAGAGTATTTCTATTTTATTCACTAAAAAAGAAATTGGTTTACGGGGCATTAAATTTTATATATTCAGCTCGAGCTTCATCAAAATTGGTTCAAAAGATCACTAAGCCACTCATGTGATTAAAAAAATATGGTAATATATTAAAAGACTCACCAGTTTTGACCTGGTAACGTAAGGCGGTGGCACAATCTTGCACTAACTGCTTCAAAGGCATCGGCTGCTCGGGCACGTCCAGATCCAGTTTGCGGAACAGGTCTTCCGGATGGTGGAAGTCCAGAATCTTGAGAACAATGGTAATCAAATAATTCAAGAGTACATTATTCTCACCACTATTCAGATAATAGAAGTAATTTTTGTGCTTTTTTGAGTCATTTTTGAATCATTGACTCTTTTTTGCATCATTAGAATCCTTATGATATATTGCACACTCTGCGGATATGTGCTTCATCAATGACGCGCCAGCATTGAGTTTTGACGACAGAAGTAATTGTAACTTAAATAATTTTATTTTAGTAATTTGAAATTGGCAGTTTTGGAAATAGATGAATGTATTTTTCCTAGATGAATTCAAAAGGTTTTTTTGGATATTTTTCATTTTAAGAGTCATTTGAGAATTACTGAGATTTAATGTAATATGCAAGTCTAGCTTTTTGGAAAGGGGAGATCTTCCTGTAAAAATTAGATCATTTTTTTTAAATTGTATTGAATACTATTAATTTATTTGGCACACAAATAGTAATATCACAACTTTAACAATTGAATTTAAGAAGACCTATTTACATGTGTATAATTTTTTGTTACAACACCAAAAACAATGGCGACGAACACGGCGTGATTAATTTGGTGTTACCATTATTATATAATATTATTTCAAACAATTAACATTTAAATTAATTTTAATGAATTCAATAAATAATAAATAATAGAGTTAATCAACAAAATGTTCAGTAAAATATTTAGTTGATTTTAGTGCATTAAGTTAATTATCAGTAAAGGTACTAATGAATAGAACATACAGTCAAATAAATTGAAGTTAATAAATGAATTAGATAAAATGATTATGAACATAAAAGAAAAAAACTATAAATATCGCTTTTTCTATGTATAAGTTACTTGTTTTTATTATTTTTATAAAGTTTTTTTTTAATGATGAAGTTGAGATCATATTTTATTCAATGGAGCAAGAAACTCTCTATTCGTGCAATATTTTGATACAAGTAAGAGAAGATAGATGCAGTCTATTGTTATTGCGTGGAATGTTAAATTGAATATGTAAGATAAGCTAGATGTCTTGATTCTTGACCCTTTTGGTGATTCATTTTTCTATCATTTGGCTGCCAAACAGAATAGAAGGCTATTGATTTTCACAATTATTTATCAAATATTTTAATTGTTATAAACAATTTTCTACACAACAATTTCCTTTTTTCGTGTTGGCGACTGTTCTCGATTGCTGCCTAATCCGAATATTTTTATTAATGCATCTTGCTGTTTTATCTTTTAAACTTTTCAACTCTATTTAACTAGTTCTTTTTTTTTCATTACGTATAGATATGACCAAAGGTGCGGTTGTTGATTATTTTTTTCATTGATTTTTGCCGTATCATCGGTTATAATTAACTAACTATACTTGGATATATAAATATGAAAAAATATTCACTAATAATATAATCAGCTTTATTATTTAACCTATACCTTAGCTAACGCACGACAATAACTGTTGTTTCCAAGTTCGCTTTAAAAATTCGCGTATTGTAACGCATGGTTTTGTCTTAGCCTTTATTGTTCGTTAAAGAAACACTATTTTTCGTTGACTTGAGGGGAAAAAATGGCATCATATAATTTTACCAGCAGAAAGGAAAAGACGAGGCTATTTCGTCGATGGTGACAGTTCTGTACTTTATCTATGAATGACAGGAGGAACCTATAAAATATAGGTTATATGGTACTGTTGCACATCAAGTAATGTTTATTTATTGTATCACGTTCAAAATCGGTTTAGTTTCTAGATAGTCATAAATATTTTACAAAAGTATCATTTGGTAAAGGATCTAGAATATTCCACAATTCTGGAGTACAGACTTTATTGGCGCTTCCCAAATACAATTTAATTTTTATAAAATGAAGTATATTTCGATGTTTGTTGGTATATAATTTAATACATAACACAATTTTTATAAGGTAGCCATAAAAATGTCACTTTTCAGTTAACCCAATGAATTCTACTAGAAAGGGTAAATTTATTAAATTATCGAAAGGAATATTTAAATAAACTATAAAATTAACCATAACGTCCATTGTATTACCCACCTTTAAGTAAAGTGAAATAAAATGCCATTTTAACGTTCGTAACATTTTAACGTACGTAGCTGCTAAGTTAAAGGTTTCACGGTGATATAACATGCGGACGTTACTTAAATGCTAATAACTCCGTAACGTTTACGTTATTTATGAAGTAATATGATACAACATAGGTCTGGTTATTAATAAGAAAATAACGTAGTTTTAAGTCAAAACTAACATCTTCTGCCACGCTCTCTGGTTTATCATTAAAAGTTTTACGCAACTAATCTAAGAATTACCAAAGAGATTTTGGTGAAACTTGGGTTTTTAATTTCGTAATATTCGGGTATATAACTTTAAAAGTTATATAAGATGTGGATCAACTTTTACAGAATAGGAAAAGATATCAAATAGTCGTTAACAAACAGCTTTGATAAAATAGTCGTGCGTATTTCCCATAAAAAATTTCGACAAAAAATAGTGATTGTCTGTGAGAAAATTTGATAACAACAATAAATTATATAGGGCCGTAAGTACTTTATCAGATGAAGAGTTAACATGTTTATAAAATTTATGAAATCTAAAGAAATTCTTTAAATTCATAATCAAACTACTTCCTCTATTCTGTGATCTATTAATTACCAATATTTTTACCATCACTTATTAGCAAACATTTAACTCAATATTTTATAAGATTAATTAAATGCTATATTATTTTTACAAAAGGTCACAAAATCCAGATTTAAGCCATGTAAAACTTCACGTAAATAAATATCTGATTACATACTTATTACCACTTCGTTACATATAGTCTAGAATTAATTTAATTTCTGTTAAGACAAGTTTATTTTAATTTTTTTAATAGTAACCATTTATTCCATAAAACAATTGCATAAATGTTCTTTATAACTTAACTAAACATTATAACTTAATGAAATTTCAAATCTGATTACCAACCTTATCATCACGGTTATTCACAGACTTGATGTAATCTAGAAGGACTTCCACAACCTTCTGCAGAAACTCTTTGGTTTGAGGGAATGCATCGTCCCTGTAAGGTTGAATATCTGGAATGAAAAAAAAAACATCATTTTGAAATCATTAACTTCTTCTGTTTTAATTTTTTTTTAAATATAAGATTCTAGTTTTAGGTTTAGTATTTGGAAAGATGCCAGTCGACCAAGGGTATACCGGAACACGAACAAAATACGTTTCCTCTATTTTCTAAGACTCCTGAAATTGTTTACGCGAGTTTGCTGAAACAGTTTTATTGAAATTTTTAATCAAATATAATTACCATAATTTCTTTCAGATTTTTCAAACCCATTTTGAAAAATTAAGAGCGGGAAATGAGACATATTGCATGTTATTTTACAACCTAGCATGCGAACGGGAAAATGGGAAACGGAAACGGGAAACGTCTCTTTCATTTTAAAGATGTATCCGGTTATGTCGCATTTGACGTGATGCGCTAAAATCATCGTTATTAAAATAATATAAGTTATTACAATTATTGCTGTCATTACAAAAACCTATGGCACTTGTAATATGTGAGCTTCAGTATTAATGATTTTTTTTTATATTTATTCAAAAAACCCTACATAAAACTTTTAAATAGACGGAAAGCGTTAGGCGTATACAAGCACCAAAATACAATTGGCCTTAAAATACAATGTAATAACAATAAATAAAAGATAGAAATATATGAAATCTAATTAAACATAAAGTTAATTATAAAAATAGGGTCCCTTTCGTGATACCGGGTTGAACAATATAAGTTGGCGAGAAACAAGTGAGCGCTGCAAGATGTACGAATACGTACGCACTCTAGGCAGGCAAAATAAACTATAATATTATTCTCCCACATGTCATGTGGGAGAATAATATTATAGTTTATTTTGCCTGCCATAGAGAGCGTACAGTATTCAGGTTCATCTTGACAAGCGCTCATTGTTTCTCGCAACTTATATTGTTAAACTGGAGACAAATAAAGATGGTACCCTATTTTTTTAAGTGAAAACTTCATTAGGTGCACCATGGGCACTATTTCTGAGTAGTGAACTAAACTGACACGTAACTCTCGGGTTGGTGACGCTGAATCGGGTACATTCGGCTTACTTCGACATCAACCAAGCGAGTTCACTGTTCGGGTAAACTCGACTCTCTTTAACATCGGCCAAGGGAATTCACTATTCTGGTAAACTCGACTCCTTTCGGAATCGGCCAAGCGAGTTCACTATTGAATACGGAGCGCATAGTTTCAAAAGTTGGATAAGTTTTTACTTCTACCGTGTGATTACAAATAAGCATATACATGTTATATTACGCACATTTACTATGTGCGTAATATTTTGCAAGTATATGTCACAGATAAAAATCTTCATTAATGCGCGGGAATTAATTTTTTCCTATTTCAGAAGTACCACCCTTCTTTCAGAAATGGAACTTTAAAAACACATAGGGTAGGGTAGAGTGGGGTTTTTATTAGAAGGTTTTTTTAAAAATGAAGTTTAAGTTATATTTTCCTCTTTTTATTTTTAGCCCCGTTTATGCCTTCAGTTTCCCAACAAAAACTCTGTAAAAGTGCAAAAAAACCAAAGTAGGTTTCATGGGTGCTTTCAAATAAACTTATTTCAACTAATATAACTTCATTATTTTTGGAATTAAAAACAAGTGTTTATCTTAAATATACGGAAATAACGAGGTAACGGAAACCTTCACCATTGTTTCTTTTATATAATTTTTAGTCATAATAAAAGGGTTGCCCTTTATTATTAATCGATTAAAATATCGTTTTATGCCAGCGGCGAATATAAACTTTTAGCTGCCTAATTACAATGTGATATGAAAATATTAATTCAGGAAAACTTCCTTTTTGCCCGCTTTTAGATTCTCTTTTGAAAATTGTACATATCCTATTGATTTGGTTACCATCTTCTCTCGCAAATAACTTTATGTAAATATGAAATACCCATTAAAAAGCTCCGTTTTCATAATTGTGGCCTTATTGTTATCAGTATATCGACCTGGTCTCATTTAGGACATATGAATTCAAATAACATGCTATATGTTCGAATTCACCATATGAATTAGTACGTGAGATCAATAAATATAATACAGGCTGATACAAAAAGGGATTGCAGTCCTGCTTTTTCACTCTCCAGCTCCGTTATAAATCTCATAGCTGAAACTCAGCACACTACTGGCCTCGTAGTAGTCAATTCATAAGAATATTAATCAAACTGGTTTATATAGAAATATGTGATATATAAGTATACATGTATTCAAATGATAAAAGTATCACATATTTACAATAAACAAGTGTTATAGGATTCACAATTAAATGAAACTACGTGCTGTGGTATAATTTCTACTTTCTTTAATTTCTTTACCACGACTTAGGTTTCGTTGTATTACAACATCTTCAAGTGGGATATTAGCAAAGATCTTTGTTATGATGAATCTTTGCTAACAGCCCACCTGAAGATGTTGTAATACAACGAAACCTAGGTCGTGGTAAAGAAATTAAAGAAAGTAGAAATAATACTACATCACGTAGTTTCATTTAATTGTGAATAATGAATTTCTACAAAATTAACGCCAAATATATTCAATGTTATAGAATTACAAAGTGTCTTATAAAGGTTTATGTTTGCTTGCTAATAAACTTAAGATAAATAAATATGAATTACAAATATATATTTTTCAATATTTAATTTAAACTAAATACAGAGATGGTACCGAGTTCAACAATGTTTTAGTAATTTTCGTATCCGTGTGTCGGAAAATCGGAATACTTATCCAGCAATACCATACCATTGTGAATACCTAAGCATGATATTAAAGATTTTATGAAATATATACAGATTGACATTTTGTGAAATAACTATAGAACCCACATTAATGCATTGTCAAACACATCCTTCACCGGTTTTTGACTTGAATACGTCTTTAAATTTGCTTCCATATGGGGGCAATCCAAAAAACCTAATGATAACAAAATCGGGGGGTAGAGTTTGGCGTTGCAGTTTCAAATCTATCCTCTACATCAAAAATTAAATTATACCACTGGATCAAACAATTCCTTACAATAAGCGAGAACAGTGACGCATCGCGCGTGGTGGAGGGGGAAACGCCGCCATTTTGAGGTTATTTTGCTGCGTATCGAGATTTCCAATTAGCATAACTATTGATTCGGAAAAACTATGATGTTCGTTTAAGTTTTAATCGTCAGCTGTCGTCAAAATCTATCGATTGTATATAAAATATTAGTTTAAAGTAGTGACAGTGAATATAATAAGGTTTTAGAATAAAAAAATATTATCAAAAATATATAATGTCGGCCTATACGCTATTGTAACACAATAATTATTTGTTTCCTTGCTTTTATCCTAAATGTATAAATATAAATATTTTATTTAAAAAATATAACCCGTTACAAAGACGTATTCACGTACAGCACACGGCCGTGACACAGCCACACCAATTTTTTTTATTTTCCATTTACTAACAAGATACCATTTCCTAAATCTTGATACAGTTTTCCTAAATTTATTTCAAATTTGGCCGGTTTTTTATTGTTTTATTTTCCATACCTTTTTCTCGAAACAAGTTTTTCTTCAAAAATAAAAACTATTTAAAAATAAAAAAATGCTGTCACTCAGTATAATACAATACAAAATGAAACAATACAAACAATACAAACAATTTTTTTTTGAGATACTGTGTATTCAAAAGATAATCGGTTAAATAAACGGACACGTAACCAATCAACTAAACAGATTATGAACAGTTACAAATTTCTAAATAACTAGACTTTTTTAAAGTCAAACTAAACATATATTCATCACCCCCTTCATCCTTATTCTTCTCTCCTGCTATTCGGTGTGTTATTGTTGTTTCACTAGGGGTTGCAGTACACCTGCCACATCCCCGCCCTTCGTTACACATTCCAGTAGAAGGGCCCTTAATGAAAATCTTTGAACAATAAACAACGTACGGGGAATGGGAGTAAGGACTAAGTTGAATGATGAATAGCGAGTAGGATTTAGACAAATGTAAACTGGTCCCTTTGTTGAATTCTGAAAGACAGCATTTCTTTCCGATTTCCGGTCGTAGACCATTTTTAAAACAGAGGAGCATTGAATATACATTCTTGCCCCATCGTAGCCTCTTTCCCAATCCATAGTAATATGATAATTATTTGTTAATTTACTGTAGTTACTATCCGCTGTGCTGGCGACTTCGTTCGCGTAGACGTTTAGAAAATATTATTAAATGTATTAGTCTTACATTAATTAAATAATATTATATAAACGTAGTGTTAAGCTAACAATGCGTAACGTATTTGGGTAACTCAATCTATTATAATAATTATAAAACTAATTGTTAAAAAATTATTAACATAAAAGTAGTGTTACGCTAACAATGCATAACGTAATTATGTAACGTAATTTATTATAATAATTATAAAACTAATTGTAAAAAAATTTTTCTTTGTTTTGGTATATTAAATAACCATATCTTTTTTAGTCGGGCGATTGCGATGAAACGTAATATTCACCATTAAAACTCATTAAAATCTCTTTGGAAGTTCTCGTATGATACACAAACAAATAAATAAACATAAAAAGATCCATAAAGTATATTATTGTGTTCTGTTACTTTTGTTACGTTCCTCTACACTCTATTCTGAAAATACCTTCAATGTACAAATAGACCTGCGGAAATTCTGCGGTTTTATTATAAAGATACAATAATAATAATGTTAACCTTAATTACAAAGTTTACGATTACTTTTTATTTTGTAATGAAAAATTAATTTGAAATTATCTCACTGATTTTTATTATACTTTTGTTCTCAACTTCTCTAAATAAGATGAATCCCAAATAAAATAATATATGTATATATATATATATATATATATATATATATATATATATATATATATATATATATTATATCAGGTATTGGCTTTTAGTCGAAGATTAGGTATACTTTGCCTCCATTATCAATGCGGTGGAATTTCTTCTTAGTAATAACGTTTTCCTCTCAAATTATCCTCTACCATGATAAACCTACCTTAGGTATTAAACTTCAAGTTTAATCGTAGTGATAGTTTAAAAAACTATCATTCATCAGTTTTTAAGTCTACTCATTTGCTTCTTAATACATGGTAGTTCTTATAAAATAAGAAAACAGTATCTCAAATGTTTAGTATAACCCAGGTAATATCTAAATAGACACATTATTCAGAAATTATTTTTACACGATTTCCTTTTAAGCAGAAAAACCAGCTGATATACAAAACATCCATAAGGGAATATTTTATTAAAGCAAGAGCTCAGATTTGCTATTAAGTCCCAAATATTATACTAATAAAAATCCTATTCAAATGGTGTTTTAACAAACAGACAATAACATAGACCAACAGATAAACAAAAATTACACACAGCGAAGTAACTTTAGCTTATATTTGATGCTAAACCTGCACATAGTATACAATTTTTCGAAATATTCAATAAACATAAACTCAATCCCTTTCCGCCTAAGCCTGCTATTTTCATCACCAAATATTATATACAACAGTGTTATGATTGTACATGGCTGATGAAATAAATGGTATTCTTGCAGAAATATTTAAAAAGAAAATTACATTGAAGGAAGCTAAAATAGTCGTACGTAATGATGTGATGGAAAATCTGCTGGAAAATTGACAAATAATGTTTATAATAGTGAATAAAAGTTTTTATGATCATATACACGATAAGGAGAGAAACGTTGAGTTGGTTTGACAATGTTCAATATAAACATTAGTATATAAGAAATAAACGTAAATGGATCGAATAGTCAGTAGAAACGAAAAAAAACTGAAGAATGATGATGCAAGAAGGCATAAAAATAGAAGAGTGTCTATGAAAGCTTGTACAAGAATGAGTTAAGCGAAAGAGATGGAAGAATATAGCTTTCCATTATTGTTATTTACTCTGCCTAAGTGAGAAAGAGAATGAAAGTAGAAAGGTAGAAAAATATGTTTTGATTTTATTGAACGCTCCGCACCTAATTGGTTAAGCAAACTGTGATCGTGGTTTAAGACTTAATATTTTCAATCATCAACTTGATATGTAATATCTTAATTAATGAAATTCGAAAATCGTATTTAATAAACGGTTGGTTTTTTATTTGATTTGATATAAAATTCTATAATTTCGTTAAAAAAAACAGTCGACGATCGACATCGAGAAAAGTGCGAATGATGAGTTCAATATACGTTTTATAAGCTTCGATTGAACAAAACTATGCATGTAATAATACACACAGCAAGCCAATTTTCACATATTTTAATAGCCGTATCGATTTGAAATTTTGCAAACATTTGCCATTATGATGACAATACAATAATATGACACAATTGAGCTGATATGACGGAGAAGAGACCTGGTCACAGGAGCTTCTCAAGGTATTATAGTGAACTCATAGTATCTGGGCTAATTTCATTTGTTTTACTAAGTTCTTTACATATTACTATTAGTAGGTCCTGATGATGGAAGATAGAGGTGATCTTGGGAACTTTTGAATGGCTATAAATGGAGTAAACGCATCGTGTTTGGGCTCGTTTCACTTGTCCCAACAAGCCTTTGGTTAGATTATGACAAGAAAGGTCTGATAATTGTGGAGTGACGTAGTTATCGGAAATTCTCAATGACTTCCGATGACTACGTCATCGGAAGTCATTGCCCCATCGAAGCTTTCTCTTATTTTTTTAAAACTGAAAATTGTAATGTTTACTTTCCATTTATTTCCAATTAAATTAAACTACGTAATGTGGTATTATTTCTACTTTTTTTAGTTCTTTACCACGACCTAGATTTCGTTGAATGACAACATGTTCGGGTGGGCAATTAGCAAAGATATTTGCCCCACTGAACGGCTCCTTGTAGTAAAAAAATAGTACAACACACGGTTTTGGATTCTGTGACAAATTACTTACACAAACTTCCCTTTTTTCTGTCACTTTTACAACTTTTATTTTGGGCCTGACAATCAAACCATTAGAAATGTATAAAAATTATACGGGAAAGAATTATAAACTTTAATTACATTTACAAATATTTTTTACATATTATTTCCATGCATAATGGATAGTTTAAATGAATAACTTATAATAGTTTAAATGAATGACTCATATTTAAAAAAGTTAGAGTCAATTTATATTACTACTTTATGAATGTTTGCCAAATTTTACAAATGTCCTGCTGAATTTTGATACTTTCGACACATTCAGGTCATAAATTAAGTAATATATTATTCCTCCCAAAATAAAAGTAGCCCGAATAAAAAAACGTATTTCATCTTAACAATATATGGATAACTTTGGTATTGAAAAGTTTTGATTAACATTTTCGCACTTTCACAACGCCATAACTTTATCAAAAAATACTCGTTAAACATTCTTCCCTCCAAAATGCGAAATCATTCCCGTCAAAAACATCTCGCAGAGATCAATCTGCGGCAGATAAGAGATGAGAGGCGGAAGCGGGACGGATGTAGGCGGTAGGAGTGAGAAAGTATGCAGGGAAGGGTCGATCCGATTGTCCACGACCGTCTGAGTGGAAAATAGCAACAATACGCTCGCGTAACTCTCGAATCGACCCTCCCACTAGTATTTTCTGGGGTGTGTAGAGGATGTGTTATTAAAACCGAAACCAGTATTTTAAAAAAAAGTTAAATATTAAGAATAAATATTGTATTAGACGAATAAAATATGTGTAATTATATAAATTTCGATAAAGTCCACCAACGTGACCGTCCGCCTAAGCTGTCATGAAAATAAGTTTAAAAAAAACACATGAAAACCACCTCTATTTATCATTAATTTATAGAATATTGACATTATGAATATTTTACAATTTATTAATTCACGAATAAATGGTTTCAAAAATAAAATAGTACTAAACCAATAAATTTTACATAATTATATAAATTTCATTAAAGCTCACCAGCGCGCCAGTCTACATCCATCTAAGCAGTTATGAAAATTCATTTTAAAGAAAACAACCATATAATAACCATTCTTATTTACCATTAATTTACAGAATGTTAACATTATGAACTTTTTCCAAATATTAATTAACAAATAAATTATTTCGCAAATAGAAAAAATACCGAAAGTGTTGTAAAGTCAACGATTTTGGTAAAACCACGTCCATTATTTTCTTTTAAAGCGAATGTCATTAAAAAGCTGGTGAAATAGGCTTCGAATACGCATTTACTTCGGATTCCATAGTCGTGTTTTCCTAGTTAATTAGACGGTTTTACTGAAAATTGACCAAGTTATTTACGACAAAGTTATGTTTGTAGTTAAATGCCATCATAATTTCCGTAGAGTTTCGAAATAAAATTTGCTGTCCTATATCTCTTTAATGTATTAATATAAGCTTAATGTAGTTATCGAAGTAACTACCAAATTTTATTTTCCTAATTTCTTTCCAGTTTTTTTAAGGATATGATTAAAATTTATGAGGCGGTACACTCCACAATACTTCGAAATATCACATTTCATGAAAGAAACCTTGTATCAGATACAATTATTAGATATTTCTAATAAATTTTGAAAGTCCTCTCCTATGACACCCGAGTGTGTGTGATAATAGGGTTGGCGAGAAAAGAAAATATCATCGTCGAGTTCGATGTACTCAGAAGTACATAGTCCTGAAAAAGTAACCGTTTTTTACATGTGCTATATAATTCATTTATGTCTTCCTCAAAAATTTTATCACAATCGGTTGTAAAGCTAAAGAGTTATGGTGATGTGACATACAAGCAGATAAACGAATTTGAAGAAAGTTTAAGAATTCTCTTTTTCTTCCTAGCCAGAAAGAATTTAAAGAAAAGATATTCTCTCTTTTCCTTAAATTATTTCTGGTTATGAAAGCCTAAAGAAACAGTTGAGTTCTTAAAACATTTATATTTCTCTAGTGGTCTTTTCTCAAGCAGGGTTTCTGTTCAAACAACTACCGAAGTACATTCGCAAAATTAATTGACTACTCTATTGACTAAACTAAAAAAAAATAAAAAACGTTATTACTATCACAGAAAAAGAGTTCCTTTTTAATATCTAAATTAATGTAATTATTTCCAAAGACTTTACATAAAAAAAATTAAAACCTACGCTTTTCTGAAACATTTTATTGTTTTTCTTTTCAAAGCTATTGTCGTATCGAGCAGCCTATTATATTGCATAATGGCAAGTTACCTTGTATTTTTAAATGAACATTTCGAAAACACATTTTAAACAAAACAATATAATAGAATAATAACCTATTATTATGAAATAAAACGGAAACACAAAATTTTATCAGTATTTACTCTATAATTGAACGAAAATAAACATTTTAAATGAAATAAAATAACGCCCATAACGGTCACAAATTTATAAATTATATAACGCATCTGTCAAACAGTCGACATTCAATAATACCTGCAACGCCATCTCTTCTTCACTGACCTTAAACACTATTTGTTCCTTAGGGAACGATAGAGGGCGTTGAATTAATATTGTATCATGCTACTTTATGGATAACATAAAAGTTATAGAATTATTAGTCTTTAAGCAAGAGCCCGGATGTTCATTACGAAACCTTTATTTACTTATCATTACGAAATCTTTATTTTGACAGTTACGTGCTTTAAAATGGCTTCTTACTTCACTTGACGTAAAGATAAGTAAACAGTTAACGTCACCACTGACTTTATAGGTTATTTAAATATTTATTTCGGTAATTTAGTAAATTTAGCCTTACTACTACAATTAATTGAGCAAACTGAAAGAGAAAACAACTAATGTTTAAAGTTAATTTATAAAAATTATATATTTAATTAAATACCAACAAAAGTCTTTATGTACATTATGTCATTATCAAAAAAAAATTGCATTTGTAAAAACGCTTATAAAATCCGTACTCGAGAATTAAGGATGTCTCGGATCCATTTATTTTACAAAATGCACTTTTAGAAAATACTTTTTACTATCTAAGAAAAAAACCAAAATTTCAAAAAGTTGCAGCCGATATTGAAAGTGACACGACGAACAAAATAACCTATAAAAATGCATCTCCTATCATACACAGATAAAGTATAGAACACTCATCGACGACGAAATAGCTCCGTCCTTTTCTTTCTGCTCGTAAAATTATATGATGTCATTCTTTTCCCTCAAGCCACCGAACTTTAATGAAAAATAAGGACAATATCAACGTCAGTGCGATACAACATGTCGATTTTTAAAGCAAATGTTAAAACAACCGTTATTGTCGTATGTTAGCTAACGTATACGTTAAATAAAATAAACCGAACTTCGTAACTCATTGAACGTGAAGGAGTTCAGACTCACTTGAAATAATATTTTTTTTTATTTTCCATTTCTTATATGTATGAATAACCCCGCCATGTCCAGGCACACCCTCTACCCAGACAAGCTGACGCTTTCTCATACATCATGCAGGCATGCAATTGACAATCCCAAGCAGATGGTACACGGTATATTGTGTGCAGACCCTTGGATCTATATATCGTATCGCATAACTAAGTATCCAATATTACCGTTTGGTGAATTTCGACGTATTTAGGTCTAACCTCTGTATTTGAAGCTATCTATGTGATGAAATAAAATAGAGGATTTTAATGATTTTATTTTATATAGTATATTTATAAGTTCCAATCGAAATATATCCACTTAAAACTTCTGTTTAAATCAGTTGGTATTTTTCACCAAAAATAATCGTCATTCTTAATAAATTAAAGTCATAGGTTGACATAGAAAAAAAACAATCAATACTTTTTTAAAAATGAAGGTATTGGACTATTGGGACTTCAATATTTTCATGCACATTCTGAATATACGTAAACTCAAAAAACTTCTCAAGCATAAATGGAACTCGCACTACGAGGATTCCGTAAACATTTAGGCATTTATAAACATTTAATGGTACATAATATTCCCATTAAACTATTTAAAAAATATTGATTTTTAGACCGAAAATAATATGAACGGTATAGCAGGCAATATGTATGCCACATCTTTCACAAGTGCATATTAAAAAAAATATTTGAAATATTGTTTACGTAATATATCTTTAAATAACAATTTTCGAATTTTTCCCTTTACTTGTGTTGTGAGAGCTAGCTTATTGTCAAATTTCAAGATTCTAGGTAAACGAGAAGTAATCATCAAAATACGTGGTATAAATAGTTGTATTTGTTTATTATGTTGACTTGAAGCTTGATTTTCAAGTGAACGTAGACCTAAACATATGATATTAATTTCTAATATTAACTTCATACCTCGACGCGTTCCTGAGAAAAAAGGTCTTTACGGACAAACAGATAGACGGATAACGAATTAATCTTATAAGGGTCCCTTTATTCATTTTGAATTTCAGAACCCTAAAAAACATTTCAACATTTTAACACATATTATGAATTTCATTAATAAAATTAATAATATTAAAATCAATTTACAGAGTAAGAACATTGAAACAGATACTTATAACTAACTTAGCTTACCTTTAAACAGCATCAAAATTCGTCCAGCAAAAATTACGTTGATATATATATATATATATATATATATATATATATATATATATATATATATATATATATATACAGAAAAATAGATATATATTACGTTTCATAAATGCAGTGGGTTATTTCTAATGGATCAAAAGTCATATTCTCATACACTTACAACCAAAACAGTAACAACGATTGAGCCCACGAAAAAAGTATTATAATTATTCAAATAGTTATCTCACTAACCTCAGTGTCTCTACATCAAGTCTATGTCAACGGTCTCACTAACCACAGTATATCTACACTACGTCCGTGTCAACAGTAAATAACGTTTGAACCCGTAAAAACATTATGATTGTTCAAGCATCTATCTCACTAATCACAGTGTCTACACCAAGGCAGTGTCAACGGTCTCACTAACCACAGTATATCTAAACTACGTCCCTGTCAACAATAAATAACGTTTGAACCCATAAAAACATTATGATTGTTCAAACATCTATCTCACTAATCACAGTGTTTACACCAAGGCAGTGTCAACGGTCTCACTAACCACAGTATATCTACACTACGTCCGTGTCAACAGTAAATAACGTTTGAACCCATAAAAACATTATGATTGTTCAAACATCTATCTCACTAATCACAGTGTTTACACCAAGGCAGTGTCAACGGTCTCACTAACCACAGTATATCTACACTACGTCCGTGTCAACAGTAAATAACGTTTGATCCCACAAAAACATGATTATTCAAGAAGCTATCTCACTAACCACAGTGTCTCTGAAAAAAAGCTGTGTCTCCAAAGCTGTGTCAACGGTCTCACTAGCCTCGATATATCTACATTACGTCTGTGTCAACAGTAAATAAAGTTTGAAGTCACAAAAACATTATAATTATTCGAACAACTATCTCATTAACCACACTGTGGATGTGTCAACAGTCTTACTAATCACAGTATACCTACACCACGCTTGTGTCAACAGTAAATGACTTTTGAAGCCACAAAGAGGTTATGATTATTCAAACAACTATCTCACTAATCATAGTGTCTCTACACCAAGATTGTGCCAACGATCTCACTAACCACAGTATATCTACAGTACGTCTGTATCAACAGTAAATAATGTTTAATCTCACGGAAGAAGTTATGATTATTCAAACAACTATCTCACTAGTGTCTCTACACCAAGACTGTGTTAATGATCTCACTAACCACAGTATATACACACTAGGTCTGTGTCAACAGTAAATAACGTTTGAACTCATAAACAAAATTATGATTATTCGAACAACTATCTCACTAACCACAGTGTATCTACACCAAGGCTGTGTCAACGGTCTCACTAACCACAGCGTCTACGTCAACGATCTAGTTAGGTCAGTGTGGTAATGTACGTATAAATATATTCAGTTACTCGAGTTGTTATTCTGTAATAATACACATACGAGTAGCATACTTATTATATATATATATATATATATATATATATATATATATATATATATATATATGACACGAAATCTATTTCACATGTTTTCAACGTAAAACTTAATCGAAAATCTGTGTGCAGCTTTCCTGTCCATAACCATTCTTCGATATAGTGCACAAATAAGGGTAGCTACTCATCTAATGCGGCTTAAAGCGTCAATCCGGTGTGAAAACTTTTGAAGGGCTGAGGGGCTAAGTAATATGTAAACACCCTTATAGTCCCACTTTAGGGGAGGTTTCACCATTGCTATCCGTGTTTATAATTTTAGGCTTTATTATTATGAAAATAGTAAATAAAACTTTCTATGTTCGATATGTAGGTTTATTTAGCAAGTATATTAATTATATTTTTAAACTGACATCACACCGTTTGAAATCTTGATCGACGCAAGTTTTTGTTTAGTACGAAGTAATTGAAGTATTACTGAGGATTTCTAAACCATATTTTCGAATATCTAAACCAAAAGTGTGCAGTAGAATGCATTTAATCCATTTATTATTAAATTTTGCGAATTAATAAAAGAAAATCATTAATTAATACCAATAAAATAAAAAAAAAAATTGATGAAATTGTATCGAAACATCAAATTATATAATGTATGCAGACTCATGTAAACTTGTCATCAACATACACAAGTCTAATTGAATCTGCGCTGTCCACCGACATTTATTAAATCCCCTAAAATTGTTTACGAAAAAGACAAAAATCAGTACCATATTTTGCACAAACACCTTGAAATACTTGTATCAAGCGTTTTCAATTGCCAATTTAGTCGCTCGACTTTTGAAGGAAAATTTCTTTTGGCTCCTTAAGCGATTTTTGATGGAGGAAAATATTTGAGTTCGCGTCACCGACATGCTAATGTTAACAGTATACTTGTAGCTAGGAGTGTGGCACTTGGGTAGCAGTGAAAGCATATATATTATATATATATATATATATATATATATATATATATACCATCTAGCAGACTGGCGCCTAGCAGCCCGTGCACACGTATACACATATATACACCAACACATTGTATATACCCGACTGTATGATGTGCGTGTTGGACGCTCTTTGGATAGGTAAAATCTTGCGTGTTCGCGTCACAGACATGCTGCAATAGCAGTATATCTGGAGCTATAAGGGTGACGTATTGTACAACATTAGTGCTGTGTGATATACACAGTAATTTTACACAAGTAAAGTTAATTTTATACAAGTAAAGTTAAATTGATCACGTGGAACGTTCAATGTGTATATATACTGTGCATTGTTTAAATTGTGTTTTAGTTTGATTATTATTTTAATTGTTTAATTGTGAGATCACTGTGCAGTACAGCAGTGAGTACTAAATGTGTAAGTAATGAAAAACGAATAAGAAAAACAAAGCATTTATTTTCAAATATATCCAATATTCGTACCAATATTTACATTCATAATTTTAAGCTTCCACGTCTCTCGGCAGTCCCCATGACGATCTATGTTTTTTCTTTGAAAAATATTTATCAAGAGATATTTCCTTTTAATTTGGGTGTAGGATTATGAAATTTATTAAATTTTGCAACTTCTTAGCGAAACTGACAGAATTTCGGATACAAAGTCCTGAAAAGATTATATTAAAACTACACAATTACCATTCACCGCGCACAATTAATTTTGAAGTACTACATATTTTATCCTCATTAATAACATAAATACGAAGGATGAGATGTATAAGTGGATGAATGTTTGTTACTGTGTCATGGTATTAGAGCCACTAGAAAATACCTCTTGATTGGTTCCTATCATTATAATTTTTAATTAGATGACTGATGTGTTATTTCACAGTTAAGTTGTTGCTTATGGAACCATGGCGAATAAAATTAAAGATATTTAGATCATTTTGAACATTTAATTATGTACGAAACAATCTTAATTTAATGATAGTACTATTTACAAAAAAATTATATTTTGTATGATACCTTTTGCAGTCATAAGAACTGCTATTATTTAAGGTATACTATAAGCACAGCTTTTGGCCACTCCTGAATATGTACATTGCGATGCCAAATTTCTGTTAGCGTCTCAATAAGCTCATGTTCAGTGTTAATTGGCGCTATACTAACCTCCCTCTTCATTAACTTGCATAAATTTTGTATTGGGTCCATGTATAGTGAATTGCCAGACCAATCCAATATAGCGATATTTTTATCAGCTCCATTGTGCATAAATTTGGTTCTTCCCCATCACGAAACAATTCAGACAACTGATGCAAGGGTGCTCTTCTAAAATTTGTTTGTATTGGTTTTGCCTCATAGTGCTTTGTATAATTTTAAGACGTCTAATAAGTTTAAAATTAATCACAGACCACATCATGATGGACATGAGGTGTTTTATAGTTGGAATAATACAGTCAGGATGATATTTTTCACCAAACCCTCTTCGTACTATGATTTATCAGGCATAACCTGGAAAGCTGACTCGCCCAAAAAGCAAACCTGTTCACTAAGAAAATGTTCTCAATGACTGGTATTTTATGGCATATTTAAAAAAGAAGAAAAACCGCTATTGATATTTACCCCTTTCCAATCTTAAACTGAAATTTCTTTGTACTTTAGAACCCAGTTCAACCGTTTTTAATCGTAACCTGAGTAAACTTCAGCTTGCGAACGGCTTTTCTCGCCATCAAACCAACTTCTGTAAGTCGATGTTACAGGGTATGCTGCAAAAATTGTATACACTCATTATTTACAAGCTAAGTCAACATATTATTTGGTATTTTACGATTTTCTAAGCATATATCACATATTTTTTGTCGGTTCTCGGAGTTGTTATTCGCTTTCTCCCGGAGTTTGCCTTCGCACTTGCTGTATAAATTGTCTCCAGAATACATTTTTTTTATATTTTTGACTGAGCTTCATAATACGCTCACTATATTTGCTGTTGCACACTGTGACAGCTTGCTTACCTTAAGCAACCCTGATATTTCCTGAATTTTCATTGGTGACAAGCCAGAAACCTTTCCCATTATAAAAGTAAGAGAAATTTCTTAAAATTGACCCACAAGTAAACATTTTATGATGAATATTTAACAATAAATATGATACAGTATATATATATATATATATATATATATATATATATATAATAAAAAATAAATAATAAAATAGAATCAATTTAATAACTGTATTGAATAATATCCACAATGTGAAAACAAAGAAATACCGTATTATTTTTTCAAAGAAATTTTGGCAAATGTAAGTCAATATCGACATAATAATTTAGTACTACCAGTTCTAAAAACGATTTTAAAGTGTTGCCAAAAAAAATTGTTAATAAACCACAACCTTATTCAATCTAAACAAATGTTTATTTTCTTCAATTTCTTGCAATGATTATTATCAACTTCATTTATAATATAGGTCTAATAATATGGCATTCTAGTGTAATTACGTATATTTCTGGTGTAATTACGATTGATTATATAATATAAATGGCAATGGAAAAAAAATATTTTCCTCTTAACTAGAGAGTAAAGATAATTATTCTGTTACTCCCCATATTGCGTACGTAGCGTTTCAAAAAATAACATGGTTCCGTTGCTCCGTTGAAATGTTATTTCGGTATTCCATCTTCAATTATCATCAAAATTTTTCTCAAAAAAATTAATTTTTTGAGATAAAAAATAGTGTATATTCGTCCATTGTAATTTTTTTATTTAAAAATTACGTCAATCTGTTACTTTGTTGCAACGTGAAAGAAGGACAAACAAACACACTTTTGCATTGATAATATTGGAATATGTTATGCATATATAACGTTATTATTTTTATTGTCATTCTACATGCTACATCAATCACCCTTTTTGAAATATTTTCCATGTACAGAATTTACTCTATCCCAGTTTCATTATATATATATATATATATATATATATATATAAATATATATATAAATATATATATATATATATACATATATATATTTGTATATATACTAATGTTTGAGCACTCGCAATGCTTTAATCTATGTTCAACCTCATTAAATATATAGAATTGCTTTCACCGCTTCACGACTTAGGTAATACATTTGTAAGGTTTTCGGATGATTTGTGATTTAGTCTAAATACAGGGTAGTTTTTCTTCTTAATTTTCTTTTTTTAGCTACTATAGTAATCTACATGCCATTATACGAATACTCATTTATTTAGTTGCTCAATATCAGTCAATAAGTTTCTATATTTATCAGTTAATAAGTTTCTATATTTACATAAAGAAACATACATTAGTCACTAACATAAGAAAATGTAGTATCATTTATATTTTCTTAAACTAACGTTTATATACTTTCCACGTATTTACGATAGCTTAGCTTTTAGGAATTTATTGACCAGGCAACAGCTATAAAATTATTCAAACGTCTTTTTATCACAGCGTGAGATGGCGTAAACGTCAAGCTGTACTGGATTATAAGTACAACCCGATGACCTCTGACCTCGTAAATACTCATTAGAGTGTATTTCAGTGACAAAGTCATTGGCAAACCGCATTTTCCCTCATATACGTCGATTCATTTAAATCACGGCACGGGTCTGTTTGAGGATATCGTCGGCTTCAAACTTTATAATGAATCTTTTGTTTCGTTGTGCGGTCGCTTTCAGTCAATATAAATGAGCCGAATAATGTTATGAATGTATTTTTCGCAATGTTTGAAAAATAAGCAATATATTTATATTTTACTGTAAATAATTAGTTCTACGTAGACTTAAGTATATATATATATACAAATAAATATATGTATATATAAATATATATATATATATATATATATATATATATATATATATATATATATAATGAAACTGTGATAGAGTAAATTCTGTACATGGAAAATATTTCAAAAAGGGTGATTGATGTAGCATGTAGAATGACAATAAAAATAAAAAAGGCGTTTTTAGAGTTTTTGTCTGTCTGTATGTCGGTTAATTTGTTCTTCAATCATAAGAAATCTACTGGACAGATTTTGATGAAAAACTGACTTCGCAAATAATACGATATTGGTACTGCAAACGCCATCTATTAGCATTTTTAGTATTTTTGGTAATCTTTATGCTTTATATTGTAGAAAATAAACAAAAAAAAATAGAGCGGTGATAATGTTCATTACTTTTGATAACTTTTCATATTCCAAATTTGACGAAAACGTAATCGCGGGCACAGTTAGTTTTCAAATAAAACTATGCAAAGATCTGGGAAATTTCAGAAAATTGCTTCGATATGTAACCAAATTTAATCAATTTTGGGACTATAAAAAAACTCTTAAGTACGTGGGAATAACTAAACGGCTGATTTTGCTATGGTATTTAAGATAAATTAGTATAATTAGCCAAATATGTTTTGCAACACTTAATTAAAAAAAAGAACAAATCGCAATTGCAGATCCAATTGTAAGAATGTCGTAATCTTTATTATTGCTGTTAACAAATTGTATTTATTTTAAATTTAATATAAGTATGCACCATTATTATTTACTACATGTCGACATATAGTCAGCAGTGCCAATATGCTTTTCTTGTAAAATTCCAGTAACTTTGATTCAAAAAACCGTGCGAGGTCGTTTTGGAGACCTTTTTTAAAGTCGAATTTTTTTTCACGTAAATGGTTACTTAGATCCCTGAATAAAATGCGAATCAGAATGCGCAATGTCTGGCGAATATGGTGGATGAGTGAGTAGAACTCAGCCGAGCTTCTTTAATTTATCACGAGTACGTTTTGCAACATGTGGTGGGAATTATCATGTAGAAAATAAACTCAATCTTTTTGATTACTCAATTTGTTAGCTAATCGGTCCAATTGTTCACAGTAAATATCAGCCTTAATTGTAAATCCCTCTGGAAGCAACTTCTAATAAATAATGACCTTAACATTCCACCACAAGCTGAGCATCACTTTTTTGGCACTTTTTTCAAGTTTGGATACTGAAACGTTTACTTGTATGGTTAACGTATGTAACCTACTTCTCATCGTAAGTTATTAACTGATTCAGCTAGTCGAAGTCACGTTTCAATGTCAATAACTGTTGAGAAGTATTAACTCTGGACTTAAGGTGATATGATGACAACTCGCGAGGCATCCGCACAACATATTTTGAAACTTTTCCCAATTCATGCAAATGTGTTTCTGTGGTGCCATAACTGCAGTATAGCTCACCTGCCAATTGACAAGTCATCAGTCGAGGATCTTCCTCAATTAAGCGTCGTAATTATTGAACGTCCAATTCGACAGGACGTCCGGTACGGGGATCGTCCTCGAGATCGTATTCCTCATTTCTGAACTTATTAACATTCCTTAACTATAAGCACATTTCAAAGGTTTCAAAACTATTAAAGCATATTGCAGCATATAATTTAAGAATTAATCAAATGTAAGTCTCGGTAGATATCACAAAAAATTGTGACGGAAGCGATACAGCCTAACTAGGATATGCGTTAAGCTCGACTCAAGAACTACTGTGTAAATTTGTCAATCAGTATTTTAGTGGTGAACATAGGTTATAATATGCATCGTTTACCTTAGATTCACGCTATAACGTTATATATGCATAACATATCCCAATATTATCAATGCAAAAGTGTGTTTGTTTGTCCTTCTTTCACTTTGCAACAAAGTAACAGATTGACGTAATTTTTAAATAAAAAAATTAAAATGGACGAATATACACTATTTTTTATCTCAAAAAAATTAATTTTTTTTGAAATTATTGGAGGATTTTTTTATTGGAGGATGGGACATCGCAAACGACTTTGAAGCCTAATATTCCGTAAATGAGGTTAACACATTAAGAGCACTAATCTTCATTTTAAAAGACCATTTTAACAATATCCTAGGATAGTTTAAAAATTGTTTTTATCCCCATGACTTAATAAGAGGAGGTAATTTAAAAATAAGACAAAATTTAAAAGAAGTAGATCTAAAACAACGATGCGTTTTCAAACATTATCGAATGACGTATTCAAACATTATCGAATAACGACATGCATGCTAATAAAATCATATCCTTGGCTATTCCACACAAAGTTTTGTTTTCCACACAAAGCTTTTATGACATGATCCTCGCAATTAGTGGTAGTAATCACACCAATATCCCGAAAACTCATGCAAAAAAAGTCAACTGATCTGCAACCTTTTTTTCAAGCATAATCGGCACAAAGGCACGTTGATAATATGTAGCAGAGTATTAATTTACTTGATATACTTTACTTATGGCCTGTATTCTACCACAACATAGAGTCAGTAACCCATAATAAATACGACTGCCAAAAATGAATCCGCATATCAATCAAACCATCATTGATACGGTTAATAATAATACATATAAGCTTAAACTGGCACAACATTTTCATTGAAAACCCAAAATTAATAGATTTATCAAAAAGACTTAACCAGACATTTTTCTTCATTTTCCCTTCACCTCTAAGCTGGGAGCTCATTACGAACGAAGAGTAATGGCCCCATCCTCTCCATCCCCCTTACAAATGGCCCAGTGGACGCCCTGATCCCCACGCCGAGCCAGGGATTATGGTTCGAGCCTTTGAAGCATCGCTTTTGGAACCAGATGCGATTTTTATGCTCCCGAACTCTGCGACGTATAGCTTTATCTAGATGTGTATTGGTTGGATGAGCATATGATAGACATGGAACGTGCGCTTGGTTGTATAAACAAAATGTGTTATTTAAGAATTAAATATACGAAATTGCTCGTCTAGATTTGAAAACCAATCTAGTTATTAAGGTGTTAGTGGGGAAGAAAATCTTTAAAAAACATCAAAAGATAGGGCAATTTAAATAGTACAATTAGTGAAATGTTACTTTTTACTTTCAAGTGAGTGAAGAAAGCATCCTTGTCAAAAAAAATGGTTAAGATTAACATAAATTAATTCAGAAATACTAATAAAATATAAAAAATTAAGTGAAAATAGAAAATTGGGATTTGGACTGGATTTATCCATTACAAGACTTGGCGTCTAAATCATTAGATGATTTAAATGAAATATGATATTTAGGTATTTTTCATAAACTTAAGTCTTCAATTTTTTTTTGTTTGTCATAAGAAAAATAAATATAAATATAAATTTTTCCAAAAACGGCTCAAGAAATATTCATAAAATTTCAGATTAATAGTTTTTTGTTAGTTATTTTTAGTATTTTGTAAGTTCAACAAAGAGTCCCACAAAAAAAATCGGATAGAGGAAAAAATGAGGTAGAGATACTCTCACATAAAACTGTAATGTATTGGGTTCATTTGTGAGCGATTCATATTTTTTCACGAAATTACTTTATCTTACGTACATCATTACAGATCACCTTATCTCATCTATATCATTACAAATCACATTACCTTATGTATATCATTACAAATCACGTTATCTTATGTAGATCATTACAACTAACGAGGTCCAAGCTTGCATATTTCCAAAAAAATTACATACAGCGTGGTTATAACGTTTATAGACTATTTCTTATTGCTGTCTAATTGATAATAGAAATTGTGCACCATTTATTATATTTATTTAGACTTCAAGGTATTTATAGAAGTGGCAAACCTATTACTACATGAGCAATCTCTTTCACTTAACCAAACTTGAGTTGTGGAAGACGGCAGTAGACTTTCAGTGAGATATAGTGAAATATGTTATTCGTGCCAATATAACATTATATAATATAACTAGGTAATATACTTTAATCTAACGGTAACTAAATTAATATATAATTTAAGTATCAACATGGATAAGGAAAAGGGATAGAATAGGTGAAAAATAAATAAGGTGGTGTTAGGAAACCAAGATCAACATAGGTTTTCCAGACAATTTTTGAAAAGCATAAATTAAATTTATTCCAGGGTTTGTCAGCGTGTACAGTGGAGGAGCACTCGTAGAAAATATTGTTATGTTTAGAAATAATGAGAGTGACGAGGAATTCAAAATGTAATCCGGGGCCGTGATATCTAGGATTTTGAATCCAGATGAAAATAAATAGGACAGACTATAAGGATTCTACAGCGTATCAATGAAAAGACGTAAAAGCGACCCAAACTCAGTAATATTGTCATATTTAAATACCAACATAAAACAAAATAGTACCATCTTCTACCATTGAACGGAAAAAATAATTTTTCGTGAAAGAATGGCAAATTCCTATGGCAGATTATTTATTTTATATTTTCTATATATTATTTTTTTTATTTGCTTAATTTTATATCAATTATTGATTATAAATTGTGAAATGTATAAGACTATTTCAGAACAATAACAATAGAATTATTTTATTTTCATAATCTTACATTAATTATAGTTTACAATTTGTATAGCGCATAGGTGAATTTCATAAAAATAACAATAGGACTATCAATAAAAAAACTGAACAAACTACGACTTAATATTCGTAACTTAAACAAACGACTTAATATTCGTATTTACAAATAACTAACTAATGATTGCCAAACTTTAAATTTACATCGGGCACATCCAACCGATCGTTGCTGTTTCAACGAGCGTGTGGTCTCAGTGTTTCTTTCGGGATTTAACCGTGAAAAGCGCCCATATTTATGAGGGAATTCTGGGCCTGGATTATTGATAAACACCGGGACTCGGTGTTACCAACGGCGATTTTCTACTGTCCCGATTCGCCAGGCACAATTGACAATGTGACCCTGACTTATATATAGATTATTTCTCTAAGAGTAACCATTTATTGTAATTAAACACAGCTGAGAAATTGAAACAACAAATTCTGAAAAGGGGTGTAAAAGATCACATTTAATATTTAACTGACAATTTTTTAAATAAAAGTAATGAAAATGATGTGAAGAAGCGTGGTTCATATCATGTCAAATCTCTGCTAGTCTTATTTGCATTGTATACTTATATTATTAGCATCACCTAGTTACTTTACTTTGAGTAGCGACTCAAATAGATTTGTTTTTATTTCCAGTGATAAAATATTGTTATTAGGTAAATCTAATTACATAACTACCACTATTTCGCAAAAAATACAGCTCCTTAGACACAATAGTTAACGTTAAAAACTGTATAGGTAGCTCTGAAATGAAAATTTACTTATTTCCGAATAAGTTTTAAAGAAAACTTTTAAAGAAAAAGAAAGTCATTTCCTGTTTCTGTAGCTTTGTAGAATATCAAAATTTGGACTAAAGCATCGTTTTGTTTTATTTTAGTCTAAACATGAAAAAAAAGTTCACTACCAATGATTCCGAGTTCAAACTCCAGTTCTTTACCGCCGCATCAACAAAAGCGATAGCAAAATAAATATAAATATTTTTCTTTATGTATTTTTATTCGTTCGAATTTTTTTTTAGGTTTATCAGGGAAAGACTTGGCAATGCTTTTCTTAGGTATCTACAACTCATGTATTATAAGAATAGCAAATTTCAAGTTCTAGTTTGAACTAGAAGTGCCATAGTAATATATATATATATATATATATATATATATATATATATATATATATATATATATATATATATATAACGTTACAAAAAATACCTAATTTTAACTTTTCTTTTCATTAACACTTAAAGTTATCAGTTGTATTTAACTGCATAACAGCTAAAAGAAAAAAGACATAAATTAAATAAAATACGGATTGAGGGAAAACAAGAAGCGAGAAAATTTGAGAAAGGTATAATTTTTGTCAGGCTTCTATTGAAAGGATAAATGGAAGATGCATTTCTGATCCTGAAATCTAACAGGTTCTATAATTGGTTAAAAATATTATTCGACCAAGTTTTCATTGCAAAAATAAGTATTATAAATTTGGATGCCTCATTTAATCAGCTTCCTTAACTTTTATTTGCTACCCTAAACAAAGGAAAACAAAATATTTAGTTCGTAATTCACATGGACAATTTATAAATAATATAGTTAAATAAATCTTTCCAAAAAATTTACTTTAAGAGATAATGCTGATAAACACACTATCACATGGATAGGACAAACTCCTGATTTTCGTTTCGTTAGAGTTATAAATTTTACGAAAATTGTGAAAAATCATGTGCCAAAATTAATATTTTTTAAATTATTTTATTAATTAAAACGTTAAAAAATTTCTAAATTATTTTGAAAATCCCATAAAGCTTGGTGTCGAAAGTAAATAAATTAGAAATTCTTAAATCCGCTCAAAAAATAGTTAAATGCCTCAATAAATTTTTATCGTTTTAAAAAAAATACATTTTTTTATTTCTTTCACGTATATTTTTATTTTTTCATACTCGTGAGCATAATATAAGTGAACATTTTTGCAACCAATATAATCGTACTATGCATGTGAAAAATTTTAAACACTACAATTAAGAAAACACATAGAATTAATTAAATTAATAATAGAATAATATAGGTGATTATTAGTTCATACCCAAATTCTTTTATAAATTTATGCGATTATATACAAAATAGAATACATAATATATAAATATATTTGTTTAAAAAGATAATATACCGAACCGCTCGGGTATAGTCGACCTAAGGCCGAGTATATCCGAAGCGCGTCTTGCTTGACATGACACGAAATCGCAAATCTTTCCTATCAAAAAAAAAATTTATAGGAAATATGCTTCGACATGAAAATAAAACATTAAATATTATGTATATAAAATACGCTTCAATATGACAAATAAAATATTCATTTTTTATAGGCCCCAATACCTCACAATTTTTTTTCCATAATTTTTCAACTCAACATTTAAATCGATGACGGTATATGTGCACAATGCGGATTGGACTTTAGCGGACCATGTCTCGCCGCTGAATTTTTCAGTTTTTATTTGCAATTTCGACGAGCGTGCCCGCTAACCGAACCTCGACAGAGTGTCGTTATGCAGAATTACGCCGCTGAATTGGGGCTTAGCTTTATGGGCTCTGCCCTACTTTATGGTTATGATCTTACTTTATGGTCCTAGGGCCGTTTAAATTTCGAATTTCCCGCAAGGGATCTTAGAAAATCTCAAGTTTTCCAAGATTTAATTAATATTGTCAAATTCAGTTTTGAATATTTTCTTGACTCGTTTGAATATTTTCCTACCAACACTACCCCCCAAAGGGTTGCATGATGTAGTTAGTTTTCATTATTTTCGGTGAAAGCTAAATAAATAACCAATGATTAACTATATCATAACGTTAATTTCTTCGTTTTCTGACCCTGTATTGAGATATATTATTTACTTATTTATTTAATATATAGTACTTTAATATATCTAATTTATACATATGGCGGACTTATCGCTACAAAAGCAATCTCTTACAGCCAACCAAATATATTACATTTTTTTCTCCAGTTTTAATAAATGCAACAATCAGAACTTAATTTAAAGGCAATTGTGGACACAAGGTAGTCTGAATATTTTTCTAAAATAATTTATTGGTAATTGTGGTAGTGTTTTAGTTTTCTGGTTTAATCTGTCCACCATGTTTCCAGTCAGACTTTAATAGCTGGAAATCATGAAAGCCTATAGGTTTTATGATATAAGCGGTGTTGGGTGGGATTGTTTACAATATTACATGGTCTTTTTAGCCAAATACACCGACTTCCATTTTAGAACTTGATTTGTGGCGTGACCAGCAGCAATATTTAGAATATATCCCTTTCGGGCCAATTTACTATGCTTATAATGCTAGTTCCTTTACTCAGTCATGTTTATATGATACGAGTACAAACGAACAAATAAAACATACTCACGAAACATTTTTGTCCAATAATAAAAAATGCTTGGCCCTAAAAGTGCAACAGCGAAAATTTCATTTCACTTGTCTAAGTAATTTTTAAGTGCAAAATTTTAAAAAATCCGTGCGTTTTTTTCGTGATATATTTAAAACTCGCGATATCGTTTTCTCCAAAAAATCTATGCATGTAATAAAACTGTAAATTGTAAATATAGCTAAAAATAAAAAAATGCTTGCAAATATAATTGGGTGGGAGGGGGGCAAGTATAAGTAATTGAATATATTGAGATCATTTTTGGATTTTTTTCTGTTTCTCTATTTTATTTATTTATTTGTGTGCACATCACATAACACGACTCACCCAATTATTTCATCCCAATTGAATAATTCAATCAGAAGATTTACGAATTTAATATTTTCAAAAATTCCTTTACATGGAATTAGAGCAATAATACCAACAGAGAAGTGGCAGTACTCGACGCATAGGAATTACCCAAATATATAATGTTGTATCTATTGATGTACATCAATAGATGGCACTACGTGTATTTTAAATCGCGCGATGAAGTGTTCCACACACATTTGTGAAATGGCACAGCCAGAAATGAAGTGTGGAGAAGTGCTGGAGGTATATGGGGAAATGTTGTGGTAGTAAAAGTGACTAATAAAAGGAAACTATTTTTATTTAATTATTTTTCATTCTTTTTTCGTTTTTCACTTTTGTTTTTGACATGATCCCAGGGAATACACTTATAAAAAACTCCATCGGTAAGTTTTTCAGTAGTTCGGTTTGAGGATAGTTAACCCATATGATCGTTTCCCAATATAATTTCTTCTTTGAGAGAAACTAGTTTTCTTTTTAAAGGAGGAAAATAGCTTCATGGCCAAGAAATTATTACTCGGATAACGATACCGGAAGCGATACCAAATTTCCGTGGTTTGCACTAGACATAAAATGTTTTGAGGGAAAATTTGGTGAAAAAACTGCTTCTTCTTTTACTTCACATTAATTTGGGGCTGATGAAGCAATTTGTGAAAGCAATACCAAAGTCAGGTGAGTGTTCTAAATGTTTTTACCAAAAATTTTCATCACTGTCGGAAACCAAGATAAAGAAAATAATTTCTGTCACCCCATATATTGGAAGATTAATGAAAGGTAAAGACCATATCTACTACAATAAACGTAGGGAAGAAGGAAGCTTGAATTTCATCAAGAAATATAATTAACAATTTTCTTGTTAATAAGAAAATTTAAGAAAACTGGGACATAATAGGAGATTCAAAGAACACATTCTGCAATTATACTTGGATTACTTTTCGGAAAAACGTATGGATTTTAATAAGGAACAAGATCATAGCTTCCATCAAGGTATAAAGGTATTAGGACAATGATATGAAGACAAATCGGATATTGACATGACTGCGGACTATTGCTTTATGTTGATGGAAGAAGTTGCGACTGACAAACAGAATTCGAAAAACAATTACGATAACATTTTAAAAACAAATTTGTAATTTTTTTTGGTAATAGTATATAAATATATATATATATATATATATATATATATATATATATATATATATATATTCACAGATAGCATTTCCATACCTAAAATATAAAGATAATAAGAACTCGGGTTGTGTACACATTTATGCACTTATAAACATTTAAGGGTATATTTAATTTATTTCCATTAAATTATATACAAATAATAATTTTTCCAAAGGTAAACATATTGCCTACGACATCTTTCACAGACGTAAACAATGGTGCGTATTTAAGCAATATTATTATTCATCATATAAATATATAAACGTATTGCCCAGTATTTCTTCCATAGACATAATAAATGCAGTTATTTTTACAGTTGATTTAGATTACTCGTATGGAGTTTCTACCAACTTTTTACAGACCCAACCACATGTCACAAGCTGGTCGACCATTACTCGTAAACTAGTAAAAACTACTTAGCTATGACAATTTTTCTATTCAATTAGACCTAAGTATTGGCTGGGTGTATACTTTCTTTAATTCCAAAAAAGTGTGGTAATTTAAAGAAAGAATGGGTGTCATATAAAAAGTAGAATGGGTGTCATATAAAAAGGCTTTGATTACTAATTCTATAAATATTTTTCTTATAATTTTAACCACGTTCTTTGACCTAAGTCTTAAAATAGGCAAAACACTATTTCATTTCCGATGTTTGCGAACTGGAAAATCTGAAATAATTTATACTGATAGAAGGTCTAGCCTTATATTACAAGAAAATAAATTAAGTTCCAGTCGTTTACAGTTTTCAAGAAAAACAAGTTTACATTAAATTTTTTTCTTCTCTCACTCCTTCATTTCTAGACCAAAATCGTCTAAATCGATAGAGTATCGAAATTTCAACATTACAATCCTTCACATTTGAGTTCTACTCGCACTTGGCCGGTTTTATTTTATCGGTTATGACTATTTGTTTACTATATCACTCATTACAGTCTACCATTACACTAATATTTATAATTTACCATATAGGTTGTCTGTAAGAGATTACTCGCGTAGCAATAAGTCATTAAATTTCATAAATACATGAATGGAATAGCTCGTAACAGGCAGACGGATAGACATGATTACTGCAATGAAGCAAAATCTAACTCTATATCACCTCAAATCCTACAGAATACACTAGTTAAGGCGTCACTACTATCGGCGTTTTTTGCGTGATGCGCGAAAAATAAACAGATAAACGAACAGAAATTCCAAAAACAATAAATATTGTTCTATTATTTTTATAACGTCCTACTAAATCCTTTCTTTTTTGGTAAATATTTTCAATGTAGAAACATGGAAATCCTACAATCGTATTATATATATATATATATATATATATATATATATATATATATATATATAATGTATAGATTGTAAGTCTTAAATTAAGTAAATTTAATATTCATAACGAATTCCAGAGAGAAAGTAACCAAGTTCTCTACATATTACCATTTTTGTCACGAAACCTTAGCAAGGTGTGATTGTGACGAATGAGATATAATAAATATGGTAAAAGTATAAGTCATAGCTCAATCGCTGTTTAAACCAACTATATTAGAAACAGATACAAAAAAAATTAGAAACAATTTTCTTCCATAATATTAAACTTAACCTCTTTATCAATACATTGCAGATTTATAACAATTTATTAATATGCATATAATAACAAATGGTTATATTCGTTTTTCGTAAAGATAATGATAACACTTTCCCGCCAAAACCGACATTTCCGGTTACAAATACGGGAAACGGAAGCTGTTTAGGGGCGCGCTGCAGGCCGGAAATGACGTCGCGGCCATCTTGCTCCTCCGATAAGAGTGAAACTTGATATTTAGCTCTGTGATGACATCTTTTGTAGTGGACGGGGTTGAACGGGGCCCAGTATGTCGCGCGAAAATAAATTTAAAGTTAATAAAAGAAAAAAGTAATGGCTTGTGCTTGCATAAGGAGACCGCTCGTGAGGGGAAATTATGTTACTCAAAAGGGACCACTTATAAAGGGGAGGAAAACTGTGGCAGTTCCACAATCGGTGTGTGTAAAAAAATGTCACGAGGATGTATATGCAATCATTAGGTACTTTGCTGATGCAAATTTCTAGACAAATATTTTTACTTATATCATAATGTCTTGAAAATCCCACCTGTAGTTGTTGTGTCTATTTTGTCAATGCACAAGAGTAATATTTTTCTAACTTTTCCTAGAAAATGTATTATTAAATAAATAATTAAAAACATGATCTTTTGAAGGTCTAAATGGTAACTGAATAAGGATTTCAATATACCAACAATTGGATCGGCCATTGCGATTTGTTTTCTGTATTTTTTTTTAATTAAATGTTGCAGAACATATTTCAACAATACATATTAATTTATCATAAATATACTACAAACCTCTAGTCATCCAGTGATTTCCATTTCCGTTATATCCGGGTACTGATTATTTTTCATAAATGAGAGTTTTACTATAGTTCCAAAACAAATAAACTTGGATTACTTTAAATTATTTCATTAGAAAATACTCGTCATAACCTATTTTTGGGATTTTCCTAAATATTTCCTTAGTATTGTTTGGATATAGGAGTGTTTGGATATACACATTGCGAACGAGTTTTTAGCTGAATATTTCATAAAGAGAGCTAAAAAGTGACAAATTTAAAAGACCTCATTTTAAAAGACTTTTCTAACTACACATCACACAGTGGGGTGCGCTAAAGCTTATTATTTATCCCCTCTTCTGAATAAGGGTTGATTACCTTAAAAACATTAGAAAGCAATCTTTTGATACATAGTGATTGACATCTACATATGAAGCATGTAGTTATGAAACCTGTACCAAATATTTTCTGCAATTTATGTAAAACTATAGAAACTACGAGGGTGGCAGACGGATAGACGAACGCAATAAATTGGAAGGGTTATGCGTTTAACTACATTTCGTTTGATTGACACAGATCATAACATTAAAATAGGTCGAAAAGTAATTGATCAACTTGTAACAAATTTAAAATAGTCAGAACTTGCGTTCCGGTTCTGAGCAGAAAAAGCGATTCAAGGCTAAACTTTTTTTAATTTCTTCCTATAGAAAAATTGTTGGTGCTTAAGTTAATAAAGGTTAAATTAGTCTTAAACTAGAATATAACTGCGTGGAAGATTTTTTTAAGCTAAAACATGTACATTTTCACTTATTGAAATAAAAACTTCTTTAGGCCCACCATGTGCACTTTTTCCGAGCAGTGAACGAAACTGAGCCGTCACAATCGGATCGGTGACGCTCAATCAGGTAAACTCGGCTCTCATCGGCATCGGCCAAGTGAATTACTTTTTAGGCGCATCATGCACACTTTTTTTAACTATCAAGTGAACTACTTTTTGAAGCGTACCATGTGCACTTTTTAGTTATTTTTATTTAAATAAATTTTAATATAAAGTATTTATAGCATATTTCAGTTTCCATAAACATATTGCTTCATTCTTATAGTTCCCTCCGGCATCGGCCAAGCGAGTTCACTGTCTAACATCTGGTGCATCATTTCAAGAATTACGTTTTATTTTTTATTAATATGTTATTTGAATATAATTTAATATGATACGCGTATGTTATTTTATTTGAAAATAATAATCTGGCATTGTTTATAATTCACCGAAATAATATCGAAATAATCCGAAGTAATTATATATATATATATATATATATATATATATATATATACAGTTTTTTTTAATTAAAACTTATCACTTCTATCGTGTGATTATCAGCACACACGAGTTTTTTTTTGTTTATCAACTTTAATGTTAACTTAAGGCGGATAGAGGTCCATACATCAATTTTTTCCAGCCAATAAATATAAAAAATATATAATACAAAATATTGACATGAATCAGAATGAAAAAATAAAGGACAAAAGGGCAGGAGGATCAGGGTTCAGAGAAGTTGGTATTTTGCTCAACGCTTGAAAATATTTATTTAGATTATTTTTCTGGTGTCAAGATCTAGTCAATTCCAAGACTTCACTGCTTCCAAAGCAAAGACTTTTTTATGAGATAGAGTTATGTTTGGGAATAAACAGGGCGAGTAAGATTTTAGATCGTTGTACACAGCCATAAGCATGCAAGTCCTTAAATTTTCCAATGAGTTAATTGGGGCTCAGAGGATTTTCAAATATATTGAAGAAAGGCCTAAGTATGTAAAGTTGACGTTGATTTCCAATCTTCAACAATTTGAGACTAACCTATGTTCATATTTTCTGAGGCCAAAGAGGTACTGAACCCGTCAATTATGCTACCTTCAATCTGTTCTGATGTAAGTTCAAAGTAACTATGACAGTTAAAACATTATATCTCATTTAGAATGGTTGCAGTTCTTTTACTTAATTTATTATTGCTTCTTATTCTCTCAAAAAATATTACATACACTAAGTTCCACCAAACTCTAAGTTACGCGATAGCGAAATTTTAATATGGTTCAGTGAAATTTTTTACATGAAAACGTAAAAAAATAAACAAACTTACAACTCGTTTTGTTGTTAGTTCGATAGATAAATTTATATTTTATACTAGCCTTTTGCCCGTGATTTCGCCCACGTAAACCATTCGTTTTTTATACTTCAGTCGATTTTTAAACTTTCAGTCGTTCTGGCCATATGCAAAATGATGGCATGGTGATAGTTTCAAATTAAAAAAGCACATGAAACGAATGCGACCTCCGTCGAATTATTACAAATTACCATAAAAATATTTTTCCCATACCCACTAACACACTAAAGTAAGCCACCACTTTTCACCCTCTTAGGGGTTGAATCTCTGAAAAAGCTTAAATACCTGTCTCATGATTTGTGCTGGAGAGCAAGTTTTAAGTAAAAATTTACAACATAAATATTTTTCCCATACAAATTTTACCTCCCCTTTTCACCCCCTTAGAAGATGAATTTCGAGAAGTCCCTTCTTAAACGATGTCTACCGTAAAAAATTAATACCCTCTCTAAATTTCAAATTTCTGTCATTTTCAAATTTCTTTCTTTGGGCTGGGCGTTATACGTCAGTCAATCGGTACATTGCCTTTTATATGTTTAGATGAATAAACCAATTTTATTATATTATTCAATAAGTGAATTTTTTCAGTCTTTAACAAAAATCTCTATCCAAATACCCCGTGTATAATTATTCAAAGATGATATAAGTAATTAGTTATAATTTTCAATACATCTCATTGAAGATCACACCTTTGCTTGCACCCATACTTTTTTAGAGCAAGCCAAAGTTTCTTTGACCAAATTAAAAAAGCTTTGAAATTCACAAAGTTTGGCACATGGCATGCAACTTGATTTTGCTAGGAAATTCATTCGCTTCCCGTAGTATTTTCATTGTAGTGGAAATAGTTATTAAAAAAATAATCTCATTAAACTTTAATCTTCCATTACTGAGACAATGTTTTTTTCCAATTTTACAGACATAACATCACTATGGAACACTTAATTTATGTGTAACAGTCGTACATTATGGCTTTTATTTTAATATTTTCGATACCTCTCAAATTATAAGCAAGTAGGAATATTTTTAAAAATATTTCTTTTTATTATTAATATAAATTAAATATATAAAGGAACGTAAACCATATCTTTTTTACATCAGCAACACAAGTTTTATAGGGTGCTTTATATCAAAATGAAAGAGAAAAACCCTTATAAGAACATTAGCATATCCATCTATTTATGTGTCACAGCCGCTTTTCTGATACACCGTTTGACATACTTTAAATTGGCATAGTTATAGCAAATTATTAACTCATATATTTCGTTATAAATTCAAAAAAAGCTTCCAAAATCACAGTCCTTAAAAACTACCTTAAAATATGTTGATAATCCAGACAAAAAAAATTGTAGTAATGTGCAACATCTTCAGAAATTGACTTCATATGTACTAAGCCTCAAAACGGAAAATATCTGCATTAATCGCAATTTTTAAAACTAAGTGTGTTTCTTATAAAAAAGCTTTATTTCAACTCAGATTTACCTAAAGTATTCTCAACTCAATATTTATTAGCCTTAACATAAACAAAATGTGTTCAGACATAGCAGAAAGAGAACAACAATACCCTATCGTTATTGTTTAGAACCCATTAGAATAGTCGCTGGTCGACGGTCATTTAAACCATCAACAACAGCACTCGGAAGTTATTGTTTGTTTATCGCATGCGCTAAACAAACAATAACTGCCGAGTTCGTAGTGTCTATAAACAAACAATAACTGCCGAGTGTCTATTCAACAATATTAGTGATTTTTTAACGATTTTGGCTTGTTTTATGATCTGACCATTGCTTACCTGACTACTCGGCTTGTGTGATTTGAACTTTTGAGCGTGCTTAGTGATTGCGAAACTGTTTTGTCGTTCCTATGGCTGAAAATCTATATATGCTTCGTGCGCCCTCAAACTCGCCATGGCGTATTCATATGGAATACGAGAATACGCAATGGTGCTTTGGTTTTACGGTGTTGAAAGAGGCATTTCGCAAGAAACTGCTAGGTTATGCCGCGAATTTGATGAAAATCGACCAGGCTCAACAAACAAGTGCTTTCCGAACTACCAGGTTTTACGAGACTAGAATAATTCTTTTGTTGGAAAGAGCGCTTCCTGGCTTCCGTGGTCAAGAACCCTGGACGATTTGACTGTGGCCGCCGTGTTACAGGAAATACGTCGTGATCCGACCACTAGCCAAAAACACGTGGCAAGGCGTAGTGGCATTTCGAGATCGTCAATTCAAAGAATTATTCACCCTAACGTTCCACATTCATACCATTATAAAAATTTCAAGCGCGCAAACCAAAATATTATCCAAGACGGGAAATGATTTTTCGAGCAATGCTGGCAAAAAATCAGGAAATTCTAAACTTTTAACTCGACAATGTTTTGTATTCTGATGAGAGCCAATTTGAGTGATTTATTTGTTTAACACTCGAAACTCTCATTATTATTCAGTTTAAACCCACATTTCGTAAGAGAATCAAGCTTTCAAAAGCGCTATGGCATCAATTTATGGAGCGACATAATTAACAAGGAGTTCATGGGCTCTTTCGAACTGTCATCGTGTCTGAAGGCGAATATCTACCTGAAATTTTTACAAAATGAGCTGCCGACCTTCTTCGCTGCGACGTCTCATCAAATGTACAAGAGAGCATGTGGCTGCAGCACTATGGCGCTACATGTCACTACTCTAAGAGTGAGGAAGCGCCTTAATACGGCATATTCGAGGAGGTGGATTGGTCGAGATTGCACAATAACTTGAACTCAATGCCTCCAAGATCCCCAGACCTAAACCCTATCGATTTTTTTCATCTGGACTTACTTTAAAAAAATCGTTTATGCCCGAGAAAGCGCGACTGAAGGAGATTTGCGCCAAAACATCTAAGTGGCGATAGAAACGATCAAATCTACATTTCTGGTTACTTTGAAAATTATTTTGAAAAGAAACTTTTTACACCAATGTCGTATGTGCATTGTAATTTTACTTTATTTCGAAAAGAAACTTTTTACACCAATGTCGTATGTGCATTGTAATTTTACTTTATTTCGAAAAGAAACTTTTTACACCAATGTCGTATGTGCATTGTAACTTTACTTTATTTCAAAAAAGAGACTTTTTACACCAATTGCGTATGTGCATTGTAATTTTACTTTATTTCGAAAAGAAACTTTTTACACCAATGTCGTATGTGCATTGTAACTTTACTTTATTTCGAAAAGAAACTTTTTACACCAATGTCGTATGTGCATTGTAACTTTACTTTATTTCGAAAAGAAACTTTTTACACCAATGTCGTATCTGCATTGTAATTTTACTTTATTTCGAAAAGAAACTTTTTACAACAATGTCGTATGTGCTTTGTAATTTTACTTTATTTCGAAAAGAAACTTTTTACACCAATGTCGTATGTGCATTGTAACTTTACTTTATTTCGAAAAGAAACTTTTTACACCAATGTCGTATCTGCATTGTAATTTTACTTTATTTCGAAAAGAAACTTTTTACACCAATGTCGTATGTGCATTGTAATTTTACTTTATTTCGAAAAGAAACTTTTTACACCAATGTCGTATGTGCATTGTAACTTTACTTTATTTCAAAAAAGAGACTTTTTACACCAATTGCGTATGTGCATTGTAATTTTACTTTATTTCGAAAAGAAACTTTTTACACCAATGTCGTATGTGCATTGTAACTTTACTTTATTTCGAAAAGAAACTTTTTACACCAATGTCGTATGTGCATTGTAACTTTACTTTATTTCGAAAAGAAACTTTTTACACCAATGTCGTATGTGCATTGTAATTTTACTTTATTTCGAAAAGAAACTTTTTACACCAATGTCGTATGTGCATTGTAATTTTACTTTATTTCGAAAAGAAACTTTTTACACCAATGTCGTATGTGCATTGTAACTTTACTTTATTTCGAAAAGAAACTTTTTACACCAATGTCGTATGTGCATTGTAATTTTACTTTATTTCGAAAAGAAACTTTTTACACCAATGTCGTATGTGCATTGTAATTTTACTTTATTTCGAAAAGAAACTTTTTACACCAATGTCGTATGTGCATTGTAATTTTACTTTATTTTGAAAAGAAACTTTTTACACCAATGTCGTATGATTGTAATTTTACTTTATTTCGAAAAGAAACTTTTTACACCAATGTCGTATGTGCATTGTAACTTTACTTTATTTCGAAAAGAGACTTTTTACACCAATGTCGTATGTGCTTTGTAATTTTACTTTATTTTGAAAGGAAACTTTTTACAACAATGTCGTATGTGCATTGTAATTTTACTTTATTTTGAAAGGAAACTTTTTACACCAATGTCGTATGTGCATTGTAACTTTACTTTATTTCGAAAAGAGACTTTTTACACCAATGTCGTATGTGCTTTGTAATTTTACTTTATTTTGAAAGGAAACTTTTTACAACAATGTCGTATGTGCATTGTAATTTTACTTTATTTTGAAAGGAAACTTTTTACAAAAATGTCGTATGTCCATTGTAATTTTACTTTATTTTGAAAGGAAACTTTTTACACCAATGTCGTATGTGCATTGTAATTTTACTTTATTTCGAAAAGAAACTTTTTACACCAATGTCGTATGTGCATTGTAACTTTACTTTATTTCGAAAAGAGACTTTTTACACCAATGTCGTATGTGCTTTGTAATTTTACTTTATTTTGAAAGGAAACTTTTTACAACAATGCCGTATGTGCATTGTAATTTTACTTTATTTTGAAAGGAAACTTTTTACACCAATGTCGTATGTGCATTGTAATTTTACTTTATTTTGAAAGGAAACTTTTTACACCAATGTCGTATGTGCTTTGTAATTTTACTTTATTTTGAAAGGAAACTTTTTACACCAATGTCGTATGTGCATTGTAATTTTACTTTATTTTGAAAGGAAACTTTTTACACCAATGTCGTATGTCCATTGTAATTTTACTTTATTTTGAAAGGAAACTTTTTACACCAATGTCGTATGTGCATTGTAATTTTACTTTATTTTGAAAAGAAACTTTTTACACCAATGTCGTATGTCCATTGTAATTTTACTTTATTTCAATCAATCATTAGATCTACATATGCACAAGTTTTATTACTTTTTATGGTTAAAAATTTGAAAATAAGTATAAATCTAAATTCAATTAATGCCTTTTACAAAGAAACACACTTAGTTTTGATAAAATTAGGATCGGGGAAGAAATTTTACATTTTGGGTTTTATGACTACGTGAAATGATGCTAATTTCTGAAGAGGTTACAATTGGTACATCACTACGATTTTTTGTTTAGACTATCACCATATCCTAAGGTAATTTTTTAAGATTATAAACAAATTTATTTCTACAAATTTGATGACAGTGTTTTTTTAATATTTTTTGGAACAGAAAAAAATCTACAAAAACTTTCAAATAATGTCATAAGCTTAGAATAAACACAATCCAAATATACATCGATTTGTCATGATATATCATACCACGACGTTTCGCATGTGGTAGAGAAGATTCATAACACTTTTGATTCATTTTGTCTTGTTTAGAAATTTCCGCCCAGTATAAATTCTGACACGGTGAAACTATGACAATATAAAGATTTCAACTGATGATTCTCATCTTTTCAATATTATTTCGATAGATAATTCTCTCGTGAGGTTTATAGAATATTAGTTTCTAGTGATTAAGGGAAAATTGCATTGGATTGAAGCTGAAAATGAAAAAAAATCAACACAGTGTCGATCTACACTAGTCTAAATTCAACTGGATATTAAATAATATTATAAGGTTCAAAATGAGTCCCACAAGCTATCTGATGTCACAAGTGAAACCCCATTTCAGAGGGTGAAAATATATCATGAATGAATTAAAGAAGCAGAGGCAATTGTCGAGTATATCAGTGATGGCGCAACCAGAAATGTAGGCTTGGCGGATAATGTAGGCGTTTTCCCCTTAAGACATATATCTTATATGAACCACCATTTTCATTAATATAAACAAAGTTTCAATGAAATAAATCGGTACGCCAGTATACGTTGCCATGGGTTTCTGACTAGTGGTCGGACCACGACGTATTTCCTGTTAGACAATGGCCACGGTCAACTTATCGAGGGTTCTTGTCGAGTGTATCAGTGATGACGCAACCAGAAATGTAGTCTTGGCGGTTAATGTAGGCGTTAGTATAATGTAAAAGTTACTTCATCCGTTCCAATAAAAATTGTTTCACGCATTCAATATTTTCCTCTTAAGACTTATATATCTTATATAAATCACCATTTTCACTAATATATTTTATATAAACAAAGTTTCAATGAAATAAATTTGAAAGGTAAATTAAAAACATCTCCATAAAATATGTGGGAACAAATAATTTAATTTTGACAGATAATGAAATTGATTTTCAAAATTTCTTTATTATCGTTGTAAGCTTGTTTCATATTAAGTCATCAGTCACTTAACCTGTAACTGGAATATTTATGTTGAAGCACTATTTCACGCCGTTTCATAACTAGAGGTGTGCTTTTTTCCGTATCCCACATAACATGTTATTTCCTTTTTACTTATTAAGGACAACTATAAGGGAGTTAAATAGATAGAAGAGAGTTTAATAGATAATAGAAGAGAGTAATTTTCAATAACTCATAATCAAGTGTTATGTAGGAAAGCATATTTGACGTGTAATAGATTCATCTGGCAGTTGTATGTTATGAGGTTATTGTAACGGAACCAACTTTTCATCCATCCATAAACATTCTTTTGTTATTTTTGTTAAGTAAGGAAATATAATAACATTGAAAAACATGAATTTTATTTCACATTTAAGCTAAGAGAGCATTAAGCTCTAACACATACTGCGAACTTTCAAAAGCTGCCTTAATAAAAAAGCTGTCGCAACCAAATTGAAGGTCGCTCCGTAAGTCATCAATCACGCGCATTGTTTCAGTGGCACACGCACACGCCTTGGGTTATTAATTGCCGCTAGGTTTAGGGCGAAACACCCTTGTTGGGCTCCGTCCCTTGAATTGTGGGTGCCACTCTCGAATGGGGTAGATTTGGCTATGCAAATATGTTCGCGGCTTGATGATGTTAGGAGAGGGAGTGAATTGAAAAAAGACACATCTGAATGTGATAGTAATGGTGTGCTGATAAAGAGAAATGGATAAACAACGATCTAATTCCGTTGCAAGGTATAAGCGTATCTTTATTTCTTTTTAAACCTACCTTTATTTTTTCCATTTTCATTATTGTGATTTTCTCGATTTTGTGGCTTGCTGTATTTTCCATGTTCATGACTGTCTATTTACGAATTTAAATTTTAATTGTGTATATTTTTATTCATTGAATTGTAATTTGACTTGAAATATGTGGAGAAGAATTAATTTGATTATTAAAGAGTTAAATTTAACCATTATACCTTACGGGTTGCTTCATCATCACCGGAATATATCTTAGCCAACATTCTACGTCTCTATACATATATGATACGTTTCGGGTAAACCTCGGCTTTAGGTCGAATATTGCCGAACGGTTCGAAGCTCTTCGGATAATCTCGGCGCTAGGCGCAGCCGAACCGAGCGGCCGAGTTGTAAAAATATCCTATTTTTATTTTGTCACTTTACTCAGCGAGACATTGGCGCATTGGTGAAGTACTGATTACGTAAGGAATGTGATTGGAGTCCGAGTTCGAACCTCGATGCTTGTGTTCTTTATTTTTTTATAAAAATATTATTGATATAACTTTCAACCTTTTTTTAATGTTTTTCGTCTTTGATATTTAAGGTAAATAATGTATAAAATTATTATTTTATTTTCTTAGATAACAATCTTGATTTTTACTTAGACACATATTACAATCACAAGATTTCAGGAATTCATTTCAGAGAATTCATTGAAATGTAATTTAACTTTAAATATGTGGAGAAGAATTAATTTCATTATTAGAGTTAAATTTAACCATGAGAGTTAAGTTTAACATCTTACGGGTTGCTTCATCATTATCGGAATATATCTTAACCAATATTCTACGTCTCTATACATCGTGCCATTTAGAATAAAACCTAAAACGATTTGTTTTATTCCATTGAACCAAAAATGTAATAGATCTTAAACTAATTTAAAAATTATATTGAATTCTTATTCTCCTCTTCATCCGTTTAGGTAGCGTGTCTCGACATTAAAACTGTTCACTTTGTATGATAAATTCTGACATTAAGATAATCGATATATTTTTGACCTACTAGAATCTTCTAGAATATTTACAATCTAAAAGTTTTTTGACGTGAAAACTTATTTTGACCCACTTTATCCAAAATTGTTATATGGGACAACATTTACGATTTCGCATCAAGCGAAGCATGACACGTTTTGTGTATACTCGGCTTTAGGTTGAATATTGCCGAACGATTCGATAATCTCGGCGCTAGGCCGAGTACAACCGAACCGAGCGGCCGAGTTGTAATAATATTTTTATTGTGTCACTTTGCTCTGCGAGACATTGGCGCAGAGGTAAAGTACCGATTACGTAAGGAACGCGATGTGAGCCTGAGTTGGAACCTCGATTCTTCTTGTTATTTAAAAATATTATAAAAATATTATTTATTAATAGAATTCATTAAAACACCCTCTGTCTCACGTTCGGAGTTCTCCCAGTATATAAAGGCTACGTTTATTATGAAGATGCGTATTTTCTCTTTAGATAAATGTATTTATTGATAATGTTATACATTTTCTCTGTAATTACGAAACTTTTACAAATTAATTAAGAATATTTGTATGTATTAATATATCATATTAATTATATTATTTAGTGTCAAGGTGGATAAGATACGATTAGTCATCGAAACAATGCAATGCGCACATTCAATATTGCATTATTTTGATTTGTTCACATATCATGTAATAAATCTATATTGAAATAAAACTTCTTTTCGCACGCTTGACTTGGGGAGTAAGCTGGTGAATGCGTGACGAGAGCGTTACGAAAAGTGTGATCGGGCGAAGCGAACGGAAGTTGAGAGGGAGATATAAGTTAATGAAGACAAAGAGAGAGTTACGTTTCGTATGAATGTATTTACGTTTCGTATATCTAAGACAGTGTAAGCCTCTTGTCTGTATCAAACTGTAGGAGCAAGAGAGAGCAGTGCGCGCGCACATTATCGTTCTCTCTTCCTCTCATAGCCAGTGCATGTAAATACATATATATATATATATATATATATATGTATATATATGTATATATATATATATATATATATATATATATATATGTATATATATGTATAAATATAAATATATATATATATATATATATATATATATATATATATATATGTATATATCTCAGTCAGTAGTTCTTTTTCGAGTTTGCTAGCGTTACGTGAACGGTGATTTTTTATTATTTTGTAATGTCATTTCGTTCTTGAACAATTTTATAAATTATTATTTTGTTCAATGCATTAAATATTCTCCGTTTAAAATTAATAAAATTGAAAATTCATTTTAAAGTTCATATTTTGTGAATTTGAAATTTTACTTCCGTCGTGTGATCTAAAGCACACTCGTTTTTTTAATTATATTTCAGTTTGTGTGTTTTGTTTTATATCTTTGTGAGTGTGTAACTAACAATTTTAGTTTTTAAATTTTTATATTCAGAATTCCAACATACGCAGTATGACTATATTCATTGCCAAAGTTTCACGTCTACAGTGTGGTCCTTGTATACACCGAGGTTTTTCATTAGCCAATAGCCTTATCTGAAAACTATCTCTGGAAATAGAAGGAATGGAATACTCGAAATTGTGAAAATCTTTTCTATACTAAGTAACTAAAGCCAAAGAAAACTCAGCCATAGAGCAAGGGCAAAGATGAAAATGGATTGCAGCAAAGGATTTAGTTTTCGCCTTCAAATCGCGTCCCGCGTCGTTGTGTAAAATAAGATATTTGAATAATTTTTTTTATATTTCTTTATATTTCATAATTTCTAGATACAAACCGACGAGAAGTTAAATATGTTTGATATATCTTAAAAAATTACCAATTTATAAAGGATTTAACTTAACTTTTAGACAAGGACGGCAATATATATTATAAATTCACTCATGATCTGTCTATCCGTTTGTCACTTTCGTTTTTCTCAGAAATCGCTTGATGTAGAACCTTGAAATTTGGCATGAGCATAAAACCTATTAACTGGCTTGTACCTCAATGGGTAATAATCAAAAATATTCTTAATAAAACTTTAGGAGGCAAATTAATATTTCGAAGAAAAAAATTCCATATACAGTGCAGATTATCGTTTGAAACAACTATATATATATATATATATATATATATATATATATATATATATATATATTTATATACATATATAAATATATATTTATAAGGGTCTCAAAAATATTTTGATATAATTTTAACCACTATATTTTTCGAGATATTTCTTTATTTACAAATACGCATCCATCGATAAATTACAGGTAACTTATTAATAACAATACAAAAATAATGACTTAATAAAGTTTATACTTATATTAAAGATGAATACAAAATTACACCAAAACTACAAAAGATAACGACACTTTTCCGACTAATTTACTTTCACTAATCATAAACAAATCACACACTGGTGCGACCACGATCAGGTAGTTGGGCAGTTGAATACCTCGAGAAACTACAGAGTTCTGATATAATTCGGTTCTAGAGGGTGGTATAGCAAAAAGGTGGTGTTTGCGTGAGCGCAGAAAATTGTCAAATATGAAGAATGAAAATTTACTCAATGATAAAAGGCTTAGAATTTTTCCCTTCAATAACTGGAAGATAAATTTCACAAGCAAAATACTGAGAAATATGAAATAATATTCCTCCTACTCCCAACCCTTATTTCCAATACTACTCAATATAAAATTATGAAAAAAATTTTTTAGAGGTATTTATGTTTTTAGTTATAAAAATGTACTTTTGGGTTGTCGGAAACCTACAGCAATGATTCTAGATGTCATATTTTTTTAAAATTTTCACCATTTTTTACGTGAAAGATACAAACAGTACCTTAAATGTTTATAAGCGCCTAAAAATGTACTGAATCTTAATGCGAGCATAATCTTCTTTTTTTTCTACTCGTGTTTGACAAACTTTTAGGTGATGTGATGTGATTTTGAGTGATGCTCATTCTATTCTATGAGAGCGATTAAGACAAGGAAAAATGTTCAACTCACCGTCATATTCAAAAACTCACGTCACTCATACTTTTGAGAATCTTTATAATTTGTCAAACTATTTTTTTTTTAATTTTTAAATAATATTTTCAACTTTTTTGAATGTTTTCCATGTTTGATATTTAAGGTAATTATGTATAAAATATTATTTTATTTTGTTAAATTAGACACCAAACTTTATTACTTAAATACATATTGAAACACAAATTTAAGGCCAAATAAAAACTTTTATTTTAATTTTTCGGACATTTTTTTACTTCCGGTAATATTCCGATGGGAAGGGGACAGAAAGTATTATATTTGTTCAGAAAAATCTAAACTGAAATTTGGTTGGAATATATTTCAAAAAATGAATAAAAAATTAAACAGCAAATTAAAAAAATGTTTATCTGTGATCTTGTGTGTGCCATTTCACCTATTTGTGTGACAATGTTATATTTAGTTGTTTTTATAAATATTTTTGCTCTCTCATATCCTCAGTATTTTAATTACGTGTTATAAAAATAACAAAAATCGATTTTCTCAATAATGGCTCCAATGATGTTCTTTAACTTTCATTTTATTAATGTACTTTTTGTATTATTAATACTTTATAATTAAAATAGAATGGCATAACTCATTTTATTTAAAAAAATTGATTAGGATATCTATCATACAAATTTAAAGTAAATAGGTAGCATTCCAACTTCACCAGCGAACTCTTAGCAATTAAGGAAGCCCTCAACTTATACCTAACTGACTCACAAGCTATGAATTCCACAGAGGGATTACTTAACTTCTTGGTTTCCAAATCTGCCTTGGAAGTTATTAGAAACGGAGTAACAAACATCACCTCCGCAATTAATGCTCTTCTCTAATAGCTGCACTGCAAGGAAAAATCATATACGATACAATGGATCCCTGTACATGTCAATATAGAGAGAGGAAAATGAGTACGCTGATACTCTAGCCAAAGAAGCCAGAGACTTCCACCACCACATTTCCGTAACACCATCACACTTGCAGATGCTGACGCAATGGCAAAATGCAGAATTTTCTCAACTGCCCTAGACATATCACATCTACAATAGCCCCGCTAAGAACTAATCACCTTAAAGGCATGAAGATCCACGCAGACAATTCCAGAATGTAAATTAATTGCAAGAAATTTCCCGAAGTCCAGCTCTCTCACAAGCACATCTTTGAGTGCCCAGCTTTCACAGCAAACACAAGAAAAAACTAAAAGTGGGAATATCTCCACTGAGCGATCTGCTGCAAGAAATCTTGTATAGCAACGAGGCACAGAAACTGGCGGAGGCACTTTTAAAAATCTTTTACTCAATTTAATCCTCTTTTTTTCTCCTTTTACTATTATTTATTTTACTATCCATGTAGAACGCCATAACATATAGAAGATGATAAGAACCACAACAATAAGTCGGATTTGCAGCTAAAGTGGGGAGTGAAGCGGAAGTGTGCAATGCTGCAATAACTAGGTTTTATAAAACAAATGAAACTTAAAATGTTATTGCATTTTACATTTAGAGTGAATAACAGCACAGCAGTGCAGTTTTTTTAATATTCCGTTATTTCTATATTACCGATACTAATTTTGCCAATATTGACATTATGTTACGTAACGCATATTATAATAGAACTTCTTTTGCCCTATGGTATATGTTCGTATGTTTAGAAACAACACCGTAACGAAAAGTGCAACACGTGTAGCATATCACTACTAAAATAAGTTAAGTTTACTTTATGTTTTATAATTACGTACCTCGAAAGGAATCAACGGCATGCATATAAGATCCCACATATATCCATCCGTTTATCCGTCGGTCCATCTGTCACAACCGTTTTGCTTAGAAAACGTTTTATGAAGAAACTTGAATTAATATAGTAATAAATTATACCCAAATAAATGGAAATTATTACTCAATAATATAATATTTTTTATTTCATTAATCGTGTGAGGTATCAATGAAAAGATTAATATACGAGAATTTCAGAGGTATTTTTTTTAGTTTTGTAATGAATAATTCAAAATATATTTAGAAAAAACCCTAATTTAAAACGCAAATTTTAACATACTTATACTGCAAATTTTAACATACTTATACACGCAAATTTTAACATACTTATACTGCTTCCTTTTTAATAAACATTGTCAAACTAGCAAGAAATGTGTTAATTTTCCTTCAACGGACCTTACCCAATACTGATTACTTTTTAATAAACATTGTCAAATTAGCAAGAAATGTGTTAATTATTTCCAACGGACCTTACCAAATACTGCTTCCTTTTTAATAAACAATGTCAAATTAGCAAGAGATGTGTTAATTTTTTTCAACGGGACTTACCAAATACTGCTTCCTTTTTAATAAACATTGTCAAATTAGCAAGAAATGTGTAAATTTTCCTTCAACGGACCTTACCCAATACTGATTACTTTTTAATAAACATTGTCAAATTAGCAAGAAATGTGTTAATTATTTCCAACGGACCTTACCAAATACTGCTTCCTTTTTAATAAACAATGTCAAATTAGCAAGAGATGTGTTAATTTGTTTCAACGGGACTTACCAAATACTGCTTCCTTTTTAATAAACATTGTCAAATTAGCAAGAAATGTGTTAATTTTCTTTCAACGGACCTTACCGAATAATGCTTCCTTTTTAATAAAGATTGTCAAATTAGCAAGAAATGTGTCAATTTTCTGCGAATATAATTTCTTTTGTTTTTTTTTTGTTTTTGTTGTTTTAAGCTTAGTGGCGCGTCTTTAATAGGTTGCACTTAGTTTTACTTAAAGTTGAATGTACACTCAGTTTTTTTTGCAATTTTATTATATGTATAGATTTATAAAATCCAAATATTTTTTATAGAATAAAAATTCATCAGGAATAAACTTTATTTATCATATGGCAATCCTAACTTATAAATGAAATATTTTCGATACCATACAAAGTAATCATTGTGCGAAATAATACTTTAAGGATATTATTTTTTTGGAAAATTTTTCAGTATCCAATAGATTTTTCGTTTGTATATTTTTACTGATTTTCTTTATAAAAAATGAAATTTCTGACTCACCATTATAATGCAGAGCGCCAGTAGCAGCAGAGAGCTGGCCGCTAACGCCGACTCCCGTCAGATTTGCCATCCGATCCATCTAGAATGAAAAAAAATAATTTAATATCGAGCAGAAAATTAAAAAAAAATATAAAAAGGATGTAACTTTACCTTAGGACTTCCTTTTTATTAAAGTTCACAAATAAGCAAGAGAGGGCCTTAATTTCCTGCGAATATTTGTTCTTGTTGTAATAGAACATAATATATAAAATTTTGGCTAGATGGCGTTAATATTTTACTACTCAGTTTTTTCTTCCGTAATAAAATATACAATATTTCTAAATGATTCCAAAATCAAATTTATGTTGTAAATTAGACATCGTATCAAATGATATATCTTTCATTGTTTTACAATTATTCTATTCGGAGATACAGGCGCTCAAAATAGGCCATAGTTTTTCACAACATTGCACTATAGACATGACCGCAGGCCAATACTCTCAGTATTAGTCAAAAATACAAAAAAAAACAATTTAGTCTTAGTTTCTAAGATTATGAAATCGGACGAAAAAACAGAAACCTTATAAGATCATTCACGTGTTTTTCTTAGAAACCGCTTGTCGTAAAAATTTGAAATTTGGCATAAAATTAAATAATAGCCACATGTATCTGTTGACACTCAACAATATTTGTATGGAAATTTTACGGAAAGTGAATTAAGGACTCGAATTTTTTCTTCGTTTTTCATATTAATGTGATGTCTTTTGATAGGGTTAGTTATAAGGGCATCAAAAATATTTTTTCATAATATTACGTGGTATAACTTTCAATTTATACTGAGAAGTATGCCAAAACTACGTCACCTTACTTACGATACTACTAAACCTAATATTATGAAAAAAGGGATTTTTTAGATAGCTGGACAAAGGTAGTAGGACACTATATATAATATTATTGTCCCACCTACTTAATTACATGAAGTACTATTAAATATTTGTTAAATAATCGATATTAGCGAGAACTTATAACAAATAAGTAATTGTACTTCAAACGAGGTGCGGAACTTTTTTTACTAAACGATAATAGCACAAATATACTAAATATACTTTCACTCAATATAAATATACCACATTTATTTAATCTGACTAAACTACTAATGGATACTGTAGTAAATTACTGTACTATGATATAAATGATCTTGCTACAGTCGTACGGTAGACAATTCATATTGGTGAAACTCAGAAATTAATTTGAAATGTTAAGTCTAAATATTTTTTTAAAGACATATTTTAATTTTATACTAACAATTTATTCAATAATCCATAATATCTCAACATAGAAATGGAAGTTAATTGTGAAAATTATGAACAGAAAAAATGTGAAATTGAAGGCTATATTGTAAGAGATGCAATACGCTTACAAATATCTTGAATGAAATCATTACTCAATAATTTCAATCTGTCGCGATTAATCATAAAATTAATCATGATTAATGAAATAAAAAAAATAATATTGAGTAATAATTTCAATACTACAAATTAAAAAATAATATCGAGTGATAATTTCATGATCATATAAAGATTTAGGGTAAAAACTAAAAAGGCATTTATATCTTGGAAAAAAATAATATTGAGTAATAATTTCAATATCATAATTGAAAAATAATATTGAGTATTAATTTCATAATCATATAAATATTTAGAGTAAAAACTAAACAAGCATTTGTTTCTTCCAATTTCGTAAGTTTTATGCACAGATAGGGGTTTTCTAGGGCCCCGTACCTCAAAAGGAGAAAATTAAACCTTATAAGATCACTTCTTTTCCGTCTGTCTGTCCGTCGGTGAGGAACCTTTTTCTCAGGAACGAGTAGAGGTATCAAGTTGAAATTAATATCAAATATTAATGTCTAGAATCTTTTAGAGTTGTGAATTCAACACGAGTTCTAAGTCAATGCAATTAAAAAATACGGCTATTTATGGCGCATATTTTGACGCTCAAAGATAAATTAAAACCTATAAGGGTACTTCCCTTTGACTCAAAATCATGAAATTTGGCAAGAAGCAAACTCTCATAGAACAAGGAAAGGATAAAAATCCGAAAATGTTTAATTTGTACTTAAAAAATAATATGTTTTAAATATGCATATGTGAAAAATGATGTAAGCAATATATTTTCGTTCTAAAAAAAATTGTAAATAATTTATTAGGAATATAATATACAATGAACCGTTTATAAATGCCTAAATGTATACGGAACACTCGTAGTGCGAGTACCGCTCGTGCTTAGCAGGTTTTTTGCATATTCGAGAGGACAAAAGACAAACAAACAGGCAATAAAAGAGTGACTTCTTCATTTTTTTTTACTTATTGGGGTGCGGGTACCAAAAAAGGCAATTATCATATTAAATTGTATTTCTACAAAACTATTGCCAACAATAGATAAATATATGTTAGCTTTAGAATAAGATAATATTAATAATTGTTTAAAAACTATCTAGCAAACAAGAACTACTTCAAAACTATTACGGAAAGCATATTGACAAATATCATTAGAGGAATCTTGAGCCATAAATTATAAATTATATAAATACACGTATAAATATAATTTTATTGTGTGGAATACTACGTTCGTACAAAGTACTTAAACTCGAAAACAAAACTACAAGAAAGAAATTAAAATAAAAAAAAATAATTTAAGCCATTCCAAAAAACATACACTATTAAAAAAATAATTTCATACAACAAATTGCAAATTACTACTACAAAGCTGTGATGGTCTAAACGACATATTTATATAAGATTTAAAAAAAATGTAGACATGACAATAAAATGAATATTTTGATAACGAACCAGTTGAAGATTATCAGCAAAATGTTTGCAATACGCCACAAACGAGTCCCAACTGACTTTTGCCGACATTTGTTTTGGCAACTTTTTATTTACTTATTTCGTTTTAAATTATGTCTGAAAATAAATTAAATTTTTTATCAATTATTTATTTCGTAATATGAAAATAGTACTATATTTAATACTATCGAACTATCCAAAAAATGTTTTTTTTTTCTTCAGGTAAATATTATATATGTGACGTTTTTCTTTAAACACAAAACTTTGGCCGAAATCCACAACGGTGGTTTTTTTTTAAATGGAGTCTATAATGATGCACTACTAAATAACCATAGAAAATTTAATTATATTTTTAAATTTAGAGATACCTTTTATACTTTTAAATATATTGTTTAAGTCTTAATTATAAAGTATTTCTAAAAAACTATGAACGTCCTCTTGTAGTTTTCTTTTTTAATTGAAAAATTAGAAAAATCTAAAAAAACTACTGAATTAATGTTTAAACTTACTTATGTAATGGTTAAATATTATATACTATATATAACAAAAACATTATATATATATATATATATATATATATATATATATATATATATATATATAATCAAATGAGTAAAGAGAAATAAATACATTTTTAACAATGGTATTATTTACAATTATATAAATTAAAATATGTACAATTTTTTTTTCTAATTAATGTAAACATAAAAAAATTTATAAATCAAACCCTTGATAATCATTCGTTTCAAACCAAAATATGAGTTAAACTTTTGGCAAATGACATGACATCTGAAATATATTAAAAACATTATAAAATCTATATAAATTTTCATAATGTTCCAAAATTTTGAAAAACATTAATAAACTAACTATAATGCAGAAATAGTTATACAATTGTATCACTAACTATAAATGTTACCAAAAAAATTATTGTTTTTAAGAAAAAAACCGATTTATGTATGCTTAATTGTTTTTCAGGTGTTGATATCAGGAATTAATTGACAATATATCTACGAATTTCACAGTTTTTTTTTAAATTCATAACGGAACTACGGTTAGAATCCTCCAAAAGCTGTCCGTAACGATTAAGACTTTGGAAATGAAACTTCTGTCTGTATATCATGAAGCAATGATGCATAAAATTGTGAAAAACAGAAACAAAGAGTGGAAAAACCGTAAAGGGTTTTTTTTCTTACACATACCAATTTTATTAAAAACACAGATATTAAAAAATTAAATTCTTAAATGAAAACCCACAAATAAATACTGAGGACAGAATATAAGGATTGTAGAGACGAAACATTTTTTTATATTTTTAATTTTTTTTTTTTAAACGGTTAATTTTTGTCTTTGATCATATTACGGATGCCACGTGAACAAAGTCACGGCCAACAGCTAGCAAGGGTAAAATCGGGAAAACATATATACAAAAGAAAGAAAATAGTAAACTGAAGACCATACGAGAAACATATGAGGATTTGATAAAATTAGTGGATTAGACACCACGATAATAATTCCTTAATTTATCTATCCGTCCTACTCACATGATAAACTATAATACCCGTTTGGCATAAATGGCTACACTTTTGAAAAAGGTGATGAATTTAAATAGCCTGGCACAGTAATTAACGACAAAAATATACTAAAAGCAGAAATTGATAACAGGCAAATAAATGCTTCTTTGGATTGAGAAGACAACTGAGGTCTAAACTTATCAGTCGAAAGACTAAACTAAAAATCTATAAAACACTAATTCTACCAGTCCTACTTTATGCAAGCTAAACGTGGACCCAAAATGTAGGCACACAACCATCACTGGACACGTTTTAGCGAAAGATCCTCAGAGCTATCTTTGGCCCAATGCAAGAAGAGGGTAGATGGAGAAGCAGATATAATTTTGAACCGTATACACTTTACAGACAACCACAAATTCCTCAAGTAACCCGTAGTAACAGATTAAGATAGATTGGTCACATGTCTGGAAGCCCAAAGGATAATCCTACTAAAATATTAACATTCAAAAAACCCGAGGGTACTCAACCAAGAGGTAGGCCACCATCTAGATGGATGTATAACATCGAAAAAGACAAAAACGTTGACCATAAGTAATCGACTTCGAGTCGCAAGTGATACGAGACGCTGGATGGAGCTCGTAGTAGAGACAGCCAAGGCCTGCAAGGAACTGTTGCGCTTGTAAAAGAAGAAGTTACATTTTGCTATGCGTATCTTTCATAAAGAGATTAGATTTGGCTAATTCTAAAATAAAATTATTATAAACCTAGAAAAACCGTTTTCCTAAAATTGTTATAAATTTCGTATTAAAAAAATATTTACGATAGACGAGGCAGTTAATTGAAATAATCAAAATTAAAAAAATCAAGCATTTAAGCGATAATGTAGTGGTAGTAGCAAAAAACATAAATTCGATTTTTTTTTATTTTAGAAAAGTCGAATAACATCAAAATCATCAGTCACGTCACGTTCAGTTTAGATAAACTCGAAATTGAGCCAAGTCATATCTATTACCATTTTGAATTAGGGTATCTGGGGTGGGTTGTATAGGCAGTACCTTAGTATCCCAATGTTCTAGCCATTACTGTTCTCTTCATACTATTGTTCTCAAGTTGTACAACACTTCTCAAGCGATATAAGTAGCTTAATAAAAACTTAAAGCTTGTTCAACCCGACCTAGTGAAATTCTGGGTTTGAATTTTAAAACGTTTGATTTGATTAAACATTATATTATTTAAACAAAACGGACTCGTGTCATTAGTAGTTGATCTCAATTCTCCATGTCACTCCATTATTGCTTGGTCAATCTTTTCACAATTGAACAAAAGTGAATTAATATTGTTTAATTCTCTATGCACTTATTAAAACAAGCGAAATCATATTAACAAACTATTACATCTTTTTAGGATGGGTTTTTCACTCAGTTAAGTTTTATTACTATGAAAAAAAATTCAAGTCAATAATAATAAATAGTATAATAGTAGATCGTAAGTAATTTTTGAAAAAAAAAAGCCGTTCAAATACAAGTTTTTCTTGAATTTTAATTAAGTACAAGTTTCCATACCTCGTTTCATGTTAATTTACTGTATATGTCATAGGTCATCGCTAACGTGGTCTTCCTAGCCTAATAAATATTGAATAACACCTAAAAGAAGGGGGGGGGGGTATATATTATCTTGAATATGTCAAAAATTATAACATCTAAAATATTCGTCGTTATAGCATTCTTGCAAATTTTGCGTAAGCAAATAAAAACTCTACTTTTTCATGTTTCTTCATATATGTCTGAAAATATACCACCTAAAATTTTGATAAAAAAATTTGGGTGTGGCTGTGTCATGGACACGGCATAAACCTATTGACTATGAGTAATTTCATATATCGATGTTTACACATAAAAGATTAAATATTTAAATGTATGTAATAATTCTATTAAACTATTTTCAAATATTAATACTGTTTTTAAATTCTAAACAATGTAAAGTTATTGTCTATTGTGTATACTGTACATATATAAACATATCACGATTTAATCTAAAGCTATAATATCTAGAATAATCGGTATGGTTATTTTTATAAACTTTAAGTATGTTCCTAGAAAATATTATATTTCTATAATTTTAGCTTAAGTAATTTCGAAATGGGAGGTGGTTATTATTTTTTAAGTGCTTTCCAGCATATCTCCGCAGATATGCTGTTTAAAATTAATTTATATATTTTTTTAAATCCTTATAATAATTATAATGGCTTTCCCAAAAATATTCCCGCGATATACGAAATAGGAAATTAATCGAGAACTTAAAGTCCTTGTTTAAGATTTCAATATAAATATTGTTGAAATATATGTGGGTTGATTTACTATATCAGTTTGCCAAATTTAAAGTTTCTGTATCGAACAATTTCTGAAAAAAATAGCTGTGGCCGCCAGATGGATGGATATAAAAGGGGTCTTATAGGAGATCCCATTTATTCTTCTGAGGTACGGGACTTTAATAAAGATCCAATTACCTTGTAAATACATCTCATCATGTATATCTTCGTTCATGTATATCTCAGTGCGGAACTGAAGGTACTGAGCACAGAACGAAGATATACATTGTACATAAAAGGTTTTAGCTCCATATCCCACTTTATTGGTAATGTTAGAACACGTAAAAGTCTGCCAAGAAATAATTGTTTAAAATTGTTTGGAAACTATAAACGGTTTGAGCCGGATAACTACAATCACAACCTTCACAATGACACTAATCTCTAATATCGGGTCATCTGAATTGAACTTTTCATTGACTTCTTCAGTCATCAAAAGCAAACTCCAGAGAAAATATCTGATTTACCATGTAAAATACCATCAAACGTGTAAAGAATATCTGAAGAGTTCTTCCTCGTATTTCGTCCCTTATATAACAATATTTGGAACTTCTTTTCTGAAAATCGGGTCATAAACCAAGCCTTTGTGCTACCACTAATCGACAATGGCGGTGCCTAACTATATTTTCTAAAGTTATGAATTTATTACATATTAATGTTTATAAAGTTAAATTTGCCGAACAGTAAATACCATACTGCTATCGTATTGTGTCATAGAATTATAGTTCTTTCAGTTTAAGACATATAACAGTGAAGTTTTATAAGAAAGCGTTGTTTATTTCTTTATTTACTTGTTTATAAAGCTTTACTGTAAGCTTCGAAAATTAAGTATACACTAGCGGACTTATTGTAACAAAAGTAATATCTTAATGGTTGTTTAAAAATTGTAAATGATTGGTAAACGCTACTTAATGACACAAAAATAAATTAGGATATTTACATAGACAGAAACATAAAAGATATAAAATTAATGTAAACTTAAATAAAACAAAAGCAAAACATGGACATTTTAGGCATAGGAATGAGATAAAGATGGAGTGTAAGAGGATTTCGATTTGCAGATTACAAAAGAGGATTTAATTTCAGTCTATTCTTAAAAATGTATAATGACAACGTACTTTGTATATATGTGCCCAGTTTGTTCCATAACCTAGCAGCATAAACGATGAAGAATTATCCATAGAATGCTGTTCTCTGCAGAAGAATTATGAAGATGTTCTTTTTTTTATAATGTAATTCAAGGTTATGTACCAAGCCTTTCTAGGTATTGGAATCTAAATCTAAGATATGAATTTATTCGCTGAGTGAAAAATCCATCCTAAAAAGATGTAATAGTTTCTTAATATGATTTTGCTTGTTTTAATAGGTGCATGGAGAATTAGTCAATACTAATTCACGTTTGTTCAGTTGTGAAAAGAAATAATAGAGTGACATGGAGAAATTAAGATCAATGACACGAGTTCGTTTTGTTTAAATAATATAATGTTTAATCAAATCAAACGTTTTAAAATTCAAACCTAGAATGTCACTAGATCGGGTTGAATAAGCTTTAAGTTTTTGGTAAGCTGCTTACATCGCTTGAGAAGTGTTGTACAAGTTGAGAACAACAGAATAAGGAGAATAATAAGGGCTTGGAATTTGGGATACTAAGGTACTGCCTATACAACTCACTCCAGAAACCCTAAATCAGAATGATAAAAGACATAGGTTGACTCAATTTCGACTAGATAAACTCAACGTGACGTGATTCTGATAATTTTGATTTAATTCGACTTTTTTAAAATACGAAAAAAGTAATTTTTTTTTTTGCTACTACCACAACATTATAGTTTAAATACTTAATTTTTTTTATCTTGATGATTTCTAATAACTGCCTCGTCTATCGTAAATATTTTTTTAATACGATTTGAATGTTTGCAGAAAAGAATAAATATTTTGGTATTTACTTTCAATAAAAATTTTGTGTCTCATTTTGACACATCTAGTATAAAATGAAGTGAGTTAAATTGCAAAACCATTTTAAAAATTGGTTAATTTAATGGAGATTTTGAAATAGCGCCACACGTATACATTTTTAACAGATTTCCAGAACTTGCATTTTTCGTACATCTTTTAATTGGAATGGAGGAGTTCAGTTATATGACATTTAGTGGGTTAACAAAGGAATATTGATTATTAAAATATTTATGGGGTTTATAGATAAATAAATTATTCGATATATTTCTTTCGAAATAATGATCATTTCAGTTAATAAAATTAATAAAAAATATTGTCAAGTTTACACGTCAAGATATATAATCTGTGTTAACACTAAAATATAAGGTTATTATTTAACCTACAATAATAGTAACCAAGAGTAAAAGTTACTCTAATACGTAAAATGAACAGAATGTCGGAAATTATTATACATCATTTATTTTATCATCTCCAACGATAAACATAGTTAATTATTTTTAGTTATTATTGTATTAATAACAAGTTACAATCCTGCGTTCAATATTCAATTTGGAACAAAATAAATTAAATCTCTATTACTAAAAAATAACAATAATATAGTCCTCTACGTAACGCCAAAATTATTTAAATGTTAAAAAAAATTAAAAATAATTAAAACAATTTTTGTTATATAGTTTTGGTTTTTGCTGTAAATAGGAATTTCATTATACAAAAGTTGTACTTCTAATTAAAAATTAATTTAATTAATTAATTAAAAAATTAATTCTTGAAAACCAGCTGTTGCGAATACTAAAACAATAATTATAACTTAAAATAACATCAACAATCTAAATGCAATATGGAAAAGCTTTTAGAAAAAAAGCAAATATACGTTATTTGTAATTAGGAAAAAAAATTACTCAGCTAGATTTCTCAATACTTCCTCATTAAGACAAAATGAGGTGTCTTTATGCCAAACTGGCAGATTAGCATTTATCTTGACAAAGATGTATACTTTTGTTTACGTTTTTTTGAGTAAAATTAAGGTAGGTTACCATTCTATGGCTAATGTTAAACTTAATATTTTGGAAAACACGACTTATGAGAACCAACATATTATATAATGGAAACATTAAATTTTAATTTAAACTTATTTCAAACAAAAGTATATTGATAATTATTTTTTTTATTTCTTTACGTGATTTCAAATAGGAATGCCGATAAAAGTAATAAGATTTCACTAAATTTATTGTCTGAGCTCTTCAGGATTTTATTTGAATTTTTTATCAACACAACCGGATATACGTTTGTTTTCTTTCTATCTTGATATAAAAAATTTAAATTCAATTTTTAATTACGTGGTGTTACAATAGTGTCGATTTTTTATTAACCTAACCTGAGGTAATCTAATTTACAAGATATAATGGTCAAAAATGTTGAAATGAACTTTTGGGTTTATGCAATTTACGGGATTATTTGCTGTAATCGACAAACGCGAAAGTGATAATGTGATGAAACAAACATTTAATTAGAATTAAGCATTTCGTTTAGTATATTTTCTCGTTTAATATTAACTTCACATATTAACTTAAAATGTTAAAACAGTTAATTTCATTAGAATTTGTCAGTACAAAGTTGTTTCAAAATATTGATAATAATATTTCAAGATATATTTTATGAAATTAAAAACTTCTCCTTTACTTTCCTAAAACTTTTTTTATTTTTTCTTGTTTATTTTACATTAACCCTAATAATTTATTTAACTATGCGTACAGTCTTACGGTTACTGAAGTAGAAATTAACGATACTCGGATTCTCTTCTCATTTTGGAAACTGACGCGTAACTTAAGCAGGAATAGAATGTGAATGTACGAGAGTTTGAATTACCCACGTAACCACTTGATGGAAATCAAGCTTTGAATTTTCCATCAAGTTTAGTTTCTATTTATTTTAAATTTATATTGGAAAAATTTAACATGATATTACAAAATCGGGCTGGAATATATTTATATATTTGCATATTAATAATAGAATGTTCTTTTCTGAAAAATCAGAGATATGTGGGAAGGCACTTTGCCATTATTTCGCAACTTAATATTTTGCATACGAAACTTATAAATGAAAAGTTATGAATGAAAGCTTTATTATAAAATGCTTTTCTAATGACACCATATACAACAGGTTAAACTAAAAAAAATTACTTCTACGTTCCTTAAGAAATAGGCATTCTTTTTTTGCCACAAAATATTTGAGGTATTTATCTGAAGCATATACTTGCAAAGTTGCATACACTACAAGATTATGACAGATGCATATACACAAGCTGATTAAACGACATAATATTATTCCATATTTGACTACCGAGCCCTAAAAAAATTGTAAAAGGCCTACTATGGCTTTTCTCAAATCTGCAAATGTCACCCTCTATGTTTTAAAAGTTTTTGAGCTCTTGGTTTTAAAAATAAATAAATCACAAGTAAACATTAGAAAATGATGTATTGACTCAAAGCGGTTCTGCATGCGACTGGCTTAAATATGATGCCAGATATGTACAGGTACCTCGTAGGCCGCTTAGAGGGGAGGTGAAATTAGCGGGGAACGGAAAAAATAATCGTCTGTTTCATTCTCGATCAGTATATGCGTACATGCGTGAATAAGAGAAAAACTGATGCGATAATTATTTGTGTTTTCAAGGGGCTGGTTTTAAAAATAAAGAAAGCTCAAGGAATTATTTAAAAAAAATATGTTTTGACTCAAAGTGACTTGAAACAGCATGCGACTAGCTTAAGTTTGACGTTCAAAACTTACATATTATAGAAAAACCACCGTCTCATCGTCACAGCGATCTTACCGATAATAATTTCTATGGGTACCACGTCGGCAGCTTAGAGGGGAGGTAAAGCTAGCGGGGAGCGGAAAAAATTATCGTCTGTTTGGTTCTCGATCAGTATATATGTACGTGTATTAATAAGCGAAAAACTGACGTAAGAATTCTTTTTTTTCAAATTAATTGTATTAAAAAGTGTCTATTACGCTAGCCAATTTAACAGTTACTCTAGATTCTCTATTAGAGCAGGTTTGCAGTTCCATGGTATATATATATATATATATATGTATATATATATATATAAATCAACACTTTTTAAGGGGCCCCTCCGGGGCAAATTTTATTTTTGATTAATTACGACAAATAATCAAATAAGTGACTCTGCATGGATGACTTTTTTCACTTTTTTACATTAGTGGCAAATTAAACTGAAGTAACGACCACTAATTGAGTACTCATAACACTCCACATCCAGATATATTCGGTTTAGCCAAATGTAACAATTTCAAATTTAATTACATCTAAAGAGATATTTATTGATTATTGGTAACTAAAATAATAACAAGTGACCTATATTTATCTCGATCTACACGCCAGGTCCACCACAAAGCGGAGGAAGATACCAATGAAAGATCCATCTCACAACTCTTATATATAGATTTGTCACCTAACGACAACCCTAATCTTAAAGGACAATGCTTAAAAGTGACAAAAACCTTCAATATGACTATAATTAGGAACCATCGAATATAACGTTATGGTGAAAGGAATAAACCATTTCTGAGTAAATAGTCAATGTTTGGGTTCAAATTAAATTTAAATTTAAGTACGTCATCAAGGGTATACGTATAAAGGAATAACAAAGAACTTACCAATTAAGGAATAACAAAGAACTTACCAATTAAGGAATAACAAAGAACTTACCAATGAAGGAATAACAAAGAACTTAAAACGTTTCACTGCATCAAACTGAGTAAAAAATATTAATACAAAATATGAAAATTCTCCATTATTTTTTTAAAAAATCACTGAAAGATTCCGATTTCAACGAAACCAAAAGATATTTTTTCAGAAACTAAGCAGAGGTGCGCTTAGTTTGTTGTATATTCCGTTAACAAACTGAGTATACTCGTACTTAGTAAATTAGATATAGAACCTATGTAAATAACTGATTGATTCCTTTTTACGATCAGTAGATCAACATACATGTTTTAGAAAATTATTTTACAGGCTGTATAAAAATTCTCAACGGTTTCTGGAAAAATCACTGTCAAAGTTGCCATTTCCAGGAAAAAATCCTTTTTTTACAGAAACACGCCTCAAATATAATATATATGGTTTGATGCATCTATGCCAATAATAAACATGTTCTTTGTTACACCTTATCTAAAAAAAAATAATGGAAGTAAGCACTGGAAGCTGCGAAATTGATATCAACTTGGAGACATTTTCTTAAAGAAGAGAAAAGGAATTCGTTTTTAACCGTAGCGAACAGCATTACATTTTTATTCTATAATACAAAAGAATTTAGAAAAAAGAGAGAAGTAAAGTAGAATTTAAATTAATTATAATATTAAATTATGTAAAGAAACTGATTCAATGTCCTTTTATGCTAACGATAAAAACGTTTGGCAAGTAGAATTAAAATAGAAAACGCTTTGAGCAAAAGTATAACATTGAATTATCTCTGGAATAAACTAAATTTCCAGTAATATCTTGTTGTACCTCATATCAGATTCCAAGAAACTGGAAAATTATTTTTTTTGTTTTCCGTTTTAAAATAATTTAAATCATAATTGAATTAAAAAAATGATTAAAATTTTTTTCCGTAATATAATGTCTGGTAATATTAATACAATAAAATCCTTCATTGAATAAATTTGGCGTTAATTTTGTAAAAATTCATTGTTCACAATTAAATGAAACTACGTAATGTGTCACGCATTATATGTGATGCTTCACGTAGTTTCACTTAATTGTTAACAATAAATTTCACAAAATACTTTTTGTAAGTAATTTTTATCAGAATCACAGAATTGAAAAACAAATAACTATGAGCTAACTGTTAAAATACAACCTCAAAATTTTAAGTACTTAACAACCTTAATTAGAAAAAAAAAATAAATATAGAAAATATTGAATATAAAACCGTACATCATAAATTTATCTAAATTTAAATCTAAATAATATATACATATATAAATTATATATTTATAATTACTACTATATAAATATCATGCGTAATTTTAATATATGTATTTTGAATTTTTAACAAAGATATATAATTAATAATTATATATTTTAGAAATACCTTATCTATGAATCCCCGTTGATTAATTTTGTTAAATTTAGTGAGCGGATATTGATTTAAATGGGATCTAATTAATATATGAGTTTTGATTTATGTTATTTTTAAATATATTAAAAGTGAATTAATTAATTTATTATAGGCCTTTGTTTACTTATACGATATGTTTTTCGTAGAGAAACAGATTTCTTTATGATTTCTGGGGTCGTTCATATAGTTATATATGAATCGGGTATGATTTCTATGGATTGATATTTTATATATGTTTCTCATATATAATAGTTTGATTCAAAGATCGGAAAAGAAAATTCAAGTCCGCGGAAATGGACTATATTCGAGGTGATTCTTTTTGATGGTTTTACTTTATTTTTTAACAATTTAAATTGTATGTTTTAAGGCTGATATCGTCCGCGCGACTTACTGCTGCAGCACAGGTCTCGCCTGGTACTGAAAGATCTGGCTGGGTTCGAATTCACCTAGACAATGTCGGACATGCGCAGTTCGCATGTAGCGCTCTGTGAGTGTGGGCCGTTGGACCGCTCAATACTGTGGCCGAAGGTTAACGAGTCGCTTCGCCGGCAGAAGGTTTGATCTAAAAATTTTATTTATTAATTAGCATTTAGCAAACACTCATTTATTTCAAATTATATATATATATATATATATATATATATATATATATAAATTTTGTATACATATATATATATTTATATAAAACTTAAATATTCAAATAGGCTTCACATGGAATTGGGATAACAATCAAAATATTTGCGGATTCTCCAGGAAAAATATATACACAAATAGATTTGTCGACATTAGGAAAAATTAAAAATTGAAATTGTGAGAGAAACAACGATGGACCACATCTATATCAATCAGACGGTAAGATTAAATTGTATCAGATAGAAAAAAAGCAAAAACACATGGAAAACTATGAGAGAGAACAAAGAAGATAATTGTACTAAATTTAGAGTGAATTCAAAACGCATTTTTTTTATTCAGTTACGTATGTAATTCAGGTCTTAACCAATTATTTTTAAAAAAATATTTACAATGCTTAAAAGCAACATTTTAAGAACAAAATTTAACAAAATTTGTTTGAATTATGTATTGGGAGTTTAGCAAATATTTCAAGAGATATTTTTATAATCTCCTAAAAAATTAACCCGTTGACTGCGATTGGAGCTTGTACGAACTATAATAGTTACTTGGATGGATAAAAAAGTTTAAACATTTAATAATACATTACATTTCTATGAAACTATAATTAAAATATTAATTTTGTTTTTGGCTATGTGGATATATTAACTAATATATATTTCACAAGTGTAAGAGAAATAACTTTATTAGCCATACCTTGTTACTACTAATATCCAACTTTTTTTTATATTTGTTGTTTAAATACAATATACCAGCGTGACCCGTGCGAAGTCTTCGCATTATTTATTCCATTATGAAGCTCAGATGACAGATCGAACAAATATTTTACTAAAATTGACATATAGAGGCGCAAGTATCAAAAGCATTGAGCTAAAGCGCCACTTTATTTATACGTGAGTGGATTTGAAATTAAACAAAAATTTTACCGACCGTCAATCGTATTGACGTTGAGCCGTTAGATGGCAGCATTGCTGTTTTGTGTATATAATTTTAATAATTAATTAATTTGCAAAAACAATAGCAATAATAAATTTTTTAGTTGTGGATGCCGGTAGAGCAAACAATTATCTATAAAATGATATATAATTTATGTGGATTAGTTGTGAGGTTTTTTCTAAAAAGGAAGAGTAACATCTTAACCTTAGCGTATTAATATATATGATGATATGATGATGATGAGAAATATTAGAAAAGGATTACAGCTTCATGTATAATAAGACGTTTAAGTTAGACCTTAAATAAAATCGCAGATTTCACATTGTCATAGGTTCTCAAATATTTTTAAAATCAATAATTGACTCACTCATTGACAGATCGATCTCAAAAAGCTTTTAGCAAATTGCAACTTCCTACTTAATCACGTTTTTGGGTTAAACCTTAAACAAAATTCTAGATTTCAAAAACATAATTTTAATATATTCTCAAATATCTCCAAGATCACTAACTGAATCACTAACTGACTCACTCATTGACTAATAGAAACTACGAACTTCTTCTTCCTACGAAAGATAATTTTTAGTTAAAACGTACACAAAATTCCAAATTTCACAAATATAGTTTTAATATATTTTTAAATATGCCTAAAATCAATAAATAAGTTACTAACTGACTCATTTATTTACTGGAAAATATGAAAAGTCTTTAACTAACTTACAACTTTCTACAGTATCGCGTTTTTTGAGTTAGCCATTACACAAAATTTTAAATGTTATAAATGTGACTTTAATATATTCTCAAATATCTTAAAAATCACTAACTAACTAACTCATTAAGTGATGGATATAAAAAGTCTTTAGCCGAATTCCAACTTCCAACATAAAGACTTTTTGCATTTTTGACTTAGACCTTCCACAAAATTTAAAAATTCTTTTATATACGTTTATTATATTCTTAAATATCTCCAAAGTCACTAACTGAGTCTCTACCTGGCTCAATCACTAACGAATTTGTCTAAACAATTTTAACCTAATCACAACTTCCTGCATCATCTTTTTTTAGTTAGACCTTAAAAACGATTAAAATTTCGTAAATGAAACTGTAATATATTCTCAAATGGCAGATATAAAAAGTCTTTAACCGAATTACGACTTCCGACTTACCCGCGTTTTTTAGTTAGACTTTACCTTAAATTTAAGATTACTTAAATGTAACTTTAATGTATTCTCAAATATCTCCAAAACCACTAACTAAGTCAATAACTCATTCATTGATTGGTAAACATAAAAAGACTTTAGCTGAATTACAACTTTCTACTTAAACGCGTTTTTAAATTAGACCTTACACAAAATTTAAAATTTCACAAATATAACTTTTATAAGTTCTCAAATATCTTTTAAACCACTATCCGACTCATTCACTGACTGGTAGACCTAAATAGGAAGATAAAAAATGTTAAGACCACTTCCAACAAGCGTAAAAACTTGAAAAGTTGGAGGGTAAAATTTAATTTACTTTCAAATTATTCAGACCTGCTGTAAAGTCAAGTTCTAAGTACTGTTTCAGTCACATCATGACTGAAACAGTACTTAGAACTTAACTTTATTTATATTCGATATTTCAAAGTTTTCCTATGTTTATATAATAGATATTTCAAACTTTCCCTATGTTTCATATTTATATTTTTGACAGTGTAAAAGTATGTACGCTTCTATTTACTAAAAATAACACAATAAATAAATAATCTGTAATGTAAAAAAACATATTTCTTCAAAAACAGTATAGAATATGTTTCAGCAGACTTTCTTCTCGAGACCTGTAAGAGCTTCAGTCTCGCCCCTTCGCCTTCCAGGTGGGGGCGGCCCCCGCCCCTATGACGTAACGGGGTGCGTAGGCGGGGCTTCAATAGGGTACGCCCTTTGACATTTAAAACTTTTCCCTTCCCCTACGATGCTTAGAGTTGAAATGAGGATAGCGGTTAGGAAGAGTTATTTACATTTTTAAATCTGTTTGGGAACACCTAAACAGCAAACTGCTGTCCGAGAAAGATAAGAAATGCAGGAGAGTTGAAAGACCACATTTTATGGGCGGAAATGTTCCAATTGTATCTTTAGTTTCCTTAGAAAATATAAAAAATCTTTACTTTAAATAGATAAACTGGTCCAATTTCCACGTTTTTCCAACTGTCTTTTTTACCTTTCGAAAGACTAATTGCAAACATATTTAAATATTTATATGATTAAATTAGTATTCAAAGCATGAAAATGAATAAAATATAGTCAGAATACACCATGTATTCTACCTATAAATTACAATAAATTTAAAAAATATTAATAATCTAACCTAGGAAGCTAAAATTTAAGAATGCATTTTAAGAATATTGCTACAAAAGTTTTTCTTGGTCATTAAAACAGAACCAAATTGTTTCATTCTTTTTATTGAAGATGAGAATTTAAATCAGTTCTAATAAAGCAACTTTACTTAAATTTCCTGAAAAAAAAATGTTTTCAATTAGTCATTTAAAAATTAAAACTGTACACGTGGAAAAAACAGTTTACCATCAAAGAGAGGTTCTTATGACTAATTTATTTATCATAAGTTATCAGTAATATAGGCTTCTCAGTACAATGAACGTTTAATGATACCTTTTATTATCGTAAAGATCTCAAAAATAATAATATCTGGAACCACTGACACAGATCTCTTACAAATTTTGCCTAGGCTTCCAAATACATTTTAATATATTCTTAAATCTCTCCAAAATCGCCGAGTCACTAACAGACTCACTCATTGACTAATAGATCTAAAAAACCTTCAGCAGAATTACAACTTTCTACGCAAGAGAGTTTTTAAATTAGACCTTACACAAAATTTCCAATTTCACAAATATAGTTTTAATATATTCTTAAATATCTCCAAAATCAATAAATAAGTCAATAACTGACTCATTCATTTACTGGAGGATATAAAAAGTCTTTAGCTGAATTAAAACTTCCTACGTTATCGCGCTTTTGAGTTAGACCTGACACAAAATTTTAAATATTCTCAAAAATCTCAAAAATCACTAACTGACTAACTCATTGAGTTATGGATATTAAAATTCTTTAGCTGAATTCCAATTTCCAATGTAATCTTATCTTCGAGTTAGACCTTTCATAAAATTTAAAATTCCGTTAATATAAGTTTATTATATTCTTAAATATCTCCAAAATCACTAACTGAGCCTCTAACTGGCGCACTCATTGACTAATGTGTCCTAAAATCTTTAACCAAATTGCCACTTCCGCGTCATCATAAATTTTTTCTCACTGTTCTTTTTTTTCGTAATTTTAAGCTCAGTTGTTTCGGAAATAAAAAGGGTAGGAAGTGCATATTTTTACACATATTTTTTTATATATTTTGTATTTATATGTAATTTTATGAACATAATCTTAAAACTATGAGGCTATGAAAGATGGACAAACAGACAAACATGATTAAATTAAATTAAATTTTGTAAAAAATTTCTACTGCATGTCTCCAACGCACTGGCAAGGAATGGATAGCATCTGCGTAAAATTCAGGTGACTTAGAATGAAGAAGTTGGTGATCTTCATCGTCATCGAGCGATCTGAACAAACAATATCAGTTGGTGCAAGGTCTGGGGAATATGGCGGGTGGGGGATCTGTGTCCAACCAAAATCAAAAACTTCAAGGCGATTCTGTTTGGCTATATGTGAACGAGCGGTATCATGGAGAAAATATAGTTTGTCAAGTTGAAAACGTTTACCCTCGAGTTCCTGCTTCATATGATAGTGGACCGCGGCAGTCGTAGTAGTTAGTTGAAAAAAATTTCCAGTATATTACGCCTTGAACATTCCACCAGCAGCTCAGCATAACTTTATTTGGTTCAAGCCCTTTTTTCCAATTCCACCGATCGACCAGAGCGTGGTTGATCACTCAGGGAATAATCGCCGCTGTGAAACCGCTGGAACCATCGTTTTGCAGTACCTTTAAATTCTAAACAACGTTTGTTACTTATTAGCCTACCCAATAAATATCGATAACTACTCATTTTGATTACTTCTAACGAAATAAAGACTACTGATAAGTGACATAAATTGATCTTGTATATAAAACAGTCATAAGTACTAGAAGTTTAAAGAAATCAAACATTTAAAATACACGACTTGTCAAGATTATTATTTAAAACATTTTAATTGTTATACTAGGACGTTACATTCACTATTGAAAACTTTCATTTTCTCAACAATACCACAGTCTGAAATCAATGTCATACTATTATGTAAGAAGTTATCACGGGGAAAATTAATTGGAAAATTAATTAGATCTACCCTTTTTTGTTTTCATTTGAATAAATTATTATTTCATTAACCATTATTATTTTAATATAATTATTTGAATATATTTTAATCTATATATTATAGTTTATTTATTCGACTATTTTTTAAAAAGGATAAATATAACAATATTTCAGACATTTCTTAAAACCAGTATTAAAACTCGTTTAAGCAATTCAAAATTGTGCATATTAATTTTTTTTAATATCACAGCGATATTTATTATTTTTTTGAAGTAAAACTTCTTTAGAATCGTTTTGATTTGAAACTCAATGAAACGAAAATGCGTCACGACAAAGAAACAAGTGAAGCTTCTTTAGAATCGTGATTTGAATTGTTGGTCTCCTCTTTGTGCCATTCTTGGTAGTATTTCCCTCTCGTCTACTAAGCATTGTACATATGTGTGTGCGCCTATATATTGCCGAGCTAAAGCGAGAGAGCAAGCGTCGGTGTGTATCTATATTGCACACTGTCTAATACTTGTTAAACAGTAATTGAAGCTGTATTTCAAATATACATAGATCAAATTGAAACTAAAACATTTGTTTCCTATTTTAGTTACCATAAGCCTCTCGTGTCCTTTGTTCAAATATAAAACATGGACATTGACTAATATGTAATGTAATATATGTTAAATAAAATAACTTTTAAACGGGGTAAAATATTACAAAAAATAAACCTTACAATTATCCTACTCCTGATGCTTTATATTTACCTCATTCTCTCGTAGGTTACTTTTCTGAAGTGTCACTTCTACCGTGTGTGAATTGCACACACACACACACAATGTTTTTTTATACGAGGGGGATCATTTTTGAAGAATGGGTTTCATTAGGTACAACAGTTAAGGAGCTTTATTATATGGATAGTTTGATAAAACTAAGAGTAAAAGTCAGAAAAACACCACCAGAACCATGCACCTGCTCACAAAGCATTTTCACTAGAGCAGTTTTTGAAAGGCAAGCACGTTACTACACTTAAACATCCTCTGTTTTCCCACGATTTGATACTGTAGTTTTATCGTTCCCCGAAAACCAAATCAGTCTTTAAAGGAACAAATTTTGGGTCTGTCAGTGCTGTGGAGAAGCAAACGATGGATGTGTTGAAACAGCTGACAGAAACTGAATTCCCCTATATCTTCAATATATAAGTATATATATATATATATATATATATATATATATATATATTTATATATATATATATATATATATATATATATATATATATATGAATTTTACTTTAGATATTTGAGCTATTTCGAAATACTTTTGACATTTGAGATGAATTAAATTATAACTAATGTATATCTACTTAATGCTAATTTATTGCTCGAAGGTATTTGGGGTCTACCAACATAATATTCTACATTCGCTGCATTAATACTGGTCGTATAGGAATACCTTCTTAGGAATAATACCACCATTTATATACTTAACCTTCTAAGTTAATAGGGAATAAAATATACCTTAAATATTAATTTTATGGTAAATAAAACTTTTACGTACATATAAAGTAATACAGCCTTATTATCACAATATAAATTACAAAATAACCAACACGAAATCAGATTTAATATAATTTACTATAAAATTCTACAGACCTATAAAAAAATTTCCTCATTATTTCTGTCGCCAATATCCATACAAGAATTTTATCAAAAACAAACAGCTTCTGGCATCGTATAAAGGCGAGAAAATGGAGGCCAGAATAATTCAGTCAGATGTAACCGGCCACATGTGATTATTTAATATATGGAAATTTCGAAAAGCAAGTTGCATTTTACGATGTAGTATATCCAAATGCCTATATCTGAATGGGTGCATTATAGTATATCTAAGTAGGCAATTGAATTCAAATGACAAACAATATAATTGGAAAATGTTGTTTGTTTTTCTTTTTCAGAGATTCGCGCAAAAACTAGTAATGCAATTGACATTCAAGTTTCGCAATATAGCTTATGGTTTTAATTGATATTTGCAACTATTCTCAGACATTATGAAATATATTTCAAAAAATATACAACATATATTTAGCATAATTATAGACCCAGTTTGAATATTTAGTAAAAAAAAGAGTTACAAAACTTAGACATTTTAATTGTTATTTCAAGAAACTACAAAAGATCAAAATTTTAATGGAATTTAATTTTTTTTAATTTTGTTGTCCAAGTGACATCCATCGGATATACTTATTTATTTTATTTATCTACTTTAATTTATCTAATTGATACATATGGCGGACTTATTGCCACAAGAGCAATCTCTTACAGCCAACCATAATACCAGTTCAGTCCCGCTCCACGAGTGGCCGGGAATCGAGCCCGAGTCCACGCGGTGCGCCGCGTCGTCAGACTGTATGCCTTGTGATCAACCCAACACACCACGGCGACGACTTTTGAAAATCGCAGATTCTCAAAAATCTGTGGAATGTCTTTGATTTCTTGTACAATGATTTGATTTAACTAATCTATTGTTATCGGATTATCTTCATACCCTCTTGATTTAATGTATACCTAAAGAAAGTAATAATTGGCAGTAAGATCTGGGCTCTGTGGGAACATTGATTATCTGATCTCGGTAAGATGAGTTTCCTAGGAACATACCTTTTAACATGTCTATGGCAATACAAGTGTCCCCGTCCTACAAAAACGAAGTCCTGGAATTATAATCTTGAAATTCTTGGAGAGCTGGGACTAGAAACTTTCGCAGCATCTGACTAATTCTCAGCCGTCACCATCACCGCGATGGTGACGGCTGAGAATTACTCAGCAGTCATCATCATGGCGATTCGCTTTCATTTTCGAAGAAATGCTGGTCTATTATTGACATGGCTGATATTGCAGCCTACACGACAAGCTTAGGACTATGAAGAAGACGTTGGTGATTCTCTCGGGGATTAGTCTCAGAAAAATCGACAATTTTGCTTGTTGACATAGCCATTGATATGAAAATTGGTCTCATAACTTAATATTATGTTGAAATTTTTTTCGATACGTTCCAGCATTTGATTGGCAAAAATGAGTCAATTATTGGCGTTATTAAGCTTGTTGTGTAAGCTGAGCTTTCTTGTGTAAGCTAAATCTTTCAAGCTTTTAGATGCAAGTCGTGGTGCAGAATTCTTCGTAAATTGGTTCTCTTGGTAAAGAGAAGCCAAGCTTTGGCTTCTCTTGCCAGTTGTGGATTATTTGTAACCTATACACTAGCACTCTCAATAGCATTTGACGTCATCGGTGCCTTCATTGATTATTGTAACCTCAAATATTGTGATTAATTTACTAATATATTTTGCACTTGGTGATTTACTAATGTCTCGTAAGCCGAAATAAATACGATACATCCGCCTGGCAATTGTCACAGGTTTATTGTTTGCGTAATACGCATGAACACGAAATTCGCGTTGCGGTCTTGTGAACGGCTCCATAACAACTGAAAATTTCACGAACATGCGAGTCTAACGATCAGGGCTGCGTACCCTGCTGCGTTTTTTTTAAATATAGATGAAGTAAAATACGCGTACAGTTAATAGACCCCCTCGTACATATCATGTGTAATTTTTGAATTTTAGTTAAAAGTGTTAACGGAAGAAGGCTGTTTTGAGGGAAAAAGGACAAGCTTGGTGCAGGAATATCGCATACGCATTATGCTTTAGTACTTTATTATAATTTTGTTAAATATAATAAAGTGCAGGAATACGTTCGCGAAGAAAAAGAATTATATTCCAAAACCTTTAATTAAATAACATAATTTTCCCTGTACAAAGTCAAAGAAGGCTGTTTTGAGGGAAAACGGGCAAACTTGGTGCAGGAATATCGCATGCGCATTATGCTTTAGTACTTTATTATAATTTTGTTAAATATAATAAAGTGCAGGACTACATTTGCAAAGAAAAAGAATTATATTCCAAAACCTTTAATTAAATAACATCATTTTACCTGTATAAAGTCGAAGAAGGCCGTTTTGAGGGAAAACGGGCAAGTTTGGTGCAGGAATATCGCATGCGCATTATGCTTTAGTACTTTATTATAATTTTGTTAAATATAATAAAGTGCAGGAATACGTTCGCGAAGAAAAAGAATTATATTCCCAAACCTTTAATTAAATAACTTAATTTTACCTATATGAAGTCGAGGAAGGCTATTTTGAGAGGAAAAGGGCACGCTTGGTGCAGGAATATCGCATGCGTATTATGCTTTAGTACTTTATCATATTTTTTTTAAATATAATAAAGTTCTTGAAGGAAAACATTACATCCCAAAACTTTTAATTAAATAACTTAATTATACCTGTATGAAGTCCGAGAAGGCTGTTTTGCCCCGCGACTTGCATCCAAAAGCTTATAAATTATTTGTATCCGAAGTTGTTGTGAAATTTTATAATTTACACAAAGTAGTTTAGAGTAAATTAAAAGGTGCTTGAATCAAAAAGTTTTCGAATTCATTTTTATAAAATTGGGTACGATGTGTGCATCCCGGCGCATTGTGTTTGTGTGTTAATTAAAATAAAACGCAGGTTAATGTCAACTAAAGAAAAAATTCATGTCCAAAAACCAAATCAAATAGTTTAATTAAACCCATACGAAAATTGAGCGTATTTATTAACAAATTTATAAACAATTTTCATAGATCAGCAGCGTAACACTTATTTTTGGCGTATATTCAAAATATAAATGGAGGTAGACATAAATTGCAGATAATATTAAAGTGCGCTGCCAAAAACAAAATTAAAAACTTCAAATAATAAACGAATTATTTTTCTTTTAAATATGGCTTTGTAAAGTTTTCCCAACGAGCCGCCCATACGAGTATACAAACCTAAAACAGGTTGTACTCGCTCTGCATTTTCACGCAAACAAAGGTTCCGCCATTTCCTTTGTTTTTCCAGCGCCATTAATGCTCCGGCTTAATCCAGAAGGTCATTCCTCAAACACTGTGCCGCTGCTAATAACCGAGAGAAGTTCCGTTCAATGTGGCGCTGTTCGCTTTGGCGAATGACGTAAAAAAATCTCGAGAATTTTTTCATCGTTTCCGCTTAAGGAGCAAAGATTTATGAAGAAGTTTCATTGTCAGTAGTGAGGCCTTTGAGCTTTTTTTCTTAGTTTTCCCCAATGTATTGTAAAGCACATTTAATTCCGATAATATTAAAGTAAAGTAATTTGATAATCTGTTGTAAGGAAATTTAATGCAATGTTTTTTATTAAAGGGAATTAAGCTTGTAATATATTCAGTAACATATATGATTACGTGTATTGAATATATTTGGCGTTAATTTTGTAGAAATTCAATATTCACAATTAAATGAAACTACATGATGTAGTATTATTTCTACTTTCTTTAAGTTCTTTACCACGAGCTAGATTTCGTTGTATTACAACATCTTCAGGTGAGCTATTAGCAAAGATATCTTCTTGCTGATAGCCCACCTGAAGATGTAATACAACGAAACCTAGGTCGTGGTAAAGAACTTGAAGAAAGTAGAAATAATACTACATCACATAGTTTAATTTAATTGTGGATTACATAATTTGTCGACGTATAACATGAAGCCGTTAGTGATATGTTTTGTAAAATTACTGAAAATTCAGAGCAGCACACAAAGATTGACAGTTTCAGTTAAGTCATAAAATCGTAAAAATTTTTGCGATTTTTAAAAATTTAAGAAATGTGAAAACCGAATATTTTTCAAAAATATATCTACGGTACCACATAAAAATATAGCGTTTTTTGTAAGTAATAATTTATTTGATACATATTTTTTTAATGAACACTTCTGTGACGCAATCTAATTATATGTTGCGCCATCTAACGCCCAAATAATAATGACGATCGAACAAAGCATTGAATTATATTCTCTTCTAGCTATCCACTCTAATTTTGTACGAATAGGCAAAGATTTTTCACACGTCACGTGTCAATGCGGAAAATTCCGCGTGCATCATTTTAATTACTTTAAAACACTATCAAACTTTTTAACTAGTCATTGAAAAATTACGGTATGAAATGAAAATTGTATCTATGTAAGTTGGGAAAAGTCATTATAAAATTAAATTTACTACGATTTAATACAATTTTTTGCAATAAACTCTAGGAAATTTCATTTAAAAATTGTTATTTTTTTGAACAGTAAAAAATTTATTATGCCTTTTATATAATACATACACACCAGGACATCTCTCTGACAAACGCTTTGCTCCAACATCGTCAATATTAATCACAACAGCTCAGACATTTTCATAAAATATTTTTAAATAATATATTTAAACTTCTTTGAGAATCACTCTATCCATTAACGAAAAACAGAACAAAATTCGTGCAAGAATTCTCAACTTAATTTGCTGTTTTTTTACCTTTAACACTAATAAAATAATTTTAAAATATTTACATTTTGAAAGGACAACATTTCAACCATAAATTAATGACAGTAATGTAAACAAAAGTACATTCATTTATCACCAGATGGCAGTGATAGCAACTTACGTCTTACACTCCAGTCTCTATTCATGCACAGTAGTTGAATTCTTCCAAACACTTGATCGCGGTTGAAGGGCATTAACGATGAATATTTTGTTTTATTAAATATATCATCCTAGTATATTACAGTGTTGAAAATTTCAAAAATTGTATCATATGAAAGAAAATTACTGTCGTTATAATTGTTGAAAAGTAAAAATATATATTGTGAAATATTTCTAACTGTATATAAAAATAAAATAAAAGAATAAACAAATTAAAATAAAACTTTCAAGTACTAATAAAAGGTTGCGCACATATTTTAGCACTTATAAACATTTGAGCGTACATAGTATTTCTAGTAAAACCTTAACAAACATTAATTTTTCAGAACATGCTATATAACACTCACAGACGAAAAACATTGTGCATATTTCAAAAATTATAAAATCTAGGATAATTGCTATAGTTTTCCTGTTTTCTTTCAGTCAGACTTTTCCAACCCTGTCATTTTATGATTTCTGCCTGAGTAGTTTCGGAGATGAGGGGGCGGAATTCTATATTTTTGCATATTTTTGAAAATGTCTTTAAATATGCAATTTATAATTGTGAGATAAATACTTTTATATTCCTCATAAACAAATTTTTTCGAACGTTACTCCACAAAATATATAAAATAAAAAAAAATTAATATCTTTAGTTCCTCTTTAATTGTTATACGAATATTTTCAAAAAGTTGGTGGCGCAAAATAAATTTAAAATATGTGAATTAATAAGATGTATTACTACATAAACTGAATCTTATAAGCTACCTGACCTTTCAGGTTTCTACATCTCATGGTTTCTGAGAAAATCGACTCTAAAAATAGAAAAATGTAAAACATTGCCTAATATATCTTTCGCAAGCCTAAAGTCATAGAGAATATTTTAAAAATTATGACATCCAGAATCATTGCTATAGTTTTCCTACGTCTTTTACATGGGACTCTAAAAACCCATATTTTGTCGTAATCTTAAATTGAGCAGTTTTGAAATAGGGAGGAAGATATTTCTTAGCATATCTCTAAAGAAATAATACCTAAAATTATGAAAAAAATATATTTGAGACATTTATAAATAGTGATAATCAAGCGATACCTTACACTATATTGGGACCTAAAAAAATTCTCGAGTACTTAGTTTGTACTCCCTAAAATGTCCAAATGAATATTTTTGAATCTTACCAGTTGTGATATGTGCGGATTGATATGTTATTGTGCCAAATTGCAAGTTCCTACGTTAAGCGATTTCTGAGTGACCTGAGTGACCTTATAAAGGTTTCGTTTTTTTTCTTTTAAGGTACGGAACCCTAAAAATTTTAAATTTATATAGTTTTTCTGTTAAACTATTGGTATATATTAATATAACTTTTCAGCAAAACAAGTATACTATCTATCATGTCTTTCAGAGCGGCAAAATATCTGGAATATTTCAAAAACCACGACAATAATTGTTTTAAAACCATTGCTATTATTCTCCGGTAAATTTTAAGTTAACTTCTAGTAAGGCTGTTTTTTCATAACTTCAATTATAATAATTTCGAGAAACGATGAGTATTTTTTACGACATTTTCAATAATATTTCCCCAAACATCTTACATAAAATCGCTATGGTTATCAAGTAAACTTTAGATTAATCTAATGAGGCTCTTTTTTCACAATTTCAATTATATTAGTTTCGAGAAACGATGAGTATTTTATGAGGACATTTTCAATAATATCTTTCGCACTGTCTTACATAGTCACTATACTTAAGGGGTAAATTTTTGATTAACTTTTAGTATGGCCATTTTTTCATAACTCAAATTATAGTAATTTCGAAAAGCGATGGGTATTTTATGAGGACATTTTCAATAATATCTCTCGCACTGTCTTACATAAAACCTCTATATTATAATAATTTAGGTTAACTTCTAGGAAGGCCGTTTTTTTCATAATTTCAATTATAGCAGTTTAGAGATACGATGGGTATGTTTTGCAAACGCTTCCAACGATACTTCTCGGACCATCTCGCATAAAATTGTTATTTTTATGCGGTAAATTTTAGGTTAACTTCTAATAAGGCAATATTTTTTTCAAAATTTCAATTGTAGTAGTTTTGAGAAACAATGGGTATTTTATGAGGACATTTTCAGTAATATTTTTCACACTGTATTACATGAAATCGCTATAGTTACAAGGTAAATTTTACATTAACTTATAGTGAGGCTGTTTTTTCATAGTTTTAATTAAGTAATTTCGAGAAACAATGGGTATTTTGAGGACTTTCCAATAATACTTCTCGGACCATCTCATATGAAATTGTTATAGTTATGTGATAAACTTTAGGTTAATTTCTAGTAAGGTCGTTTATTTCATCACTTCAATTATAGTAGTTTTGAGAAACGTATTTGATGAGGACATTTTCAATAATATTTCTCCGACCATCTTATATAAAATCGCTACAGTTATGCGGTAAACTTTAGATTAACTTCTAGTAACGCTGTTTCTTCATTTTTGACATTTCTAACAATATCTCTCGAAATACCTTCGGAGACTTTTTGAGTTTTCGGAGACCATTTGATCTAAAGTTTCTATGTAAATATTCTTTAATCCTATCTTCTATTGTAATATACGCAGGTTAAAATATTCATCACTAATTTCTTTTGGAAAGCAGGTTAAAATATTTATCACTAATTTCTTTTGAGAAAATATTTATCACGAATTTCTTTTGCAACAGATGGACGCACTTAACTTTATAAAGGCTCTATTTCTTTTTTCGTTTTGAAGTATGAATCCCACTAAACGATATTAACTTATTTTCAAAAATATTATATGAAGGTTTTATTAAAGTTGAATAAGCCTTTCAGATTCATCAAGCAGTACAGTACTTACTACATCATTAAAATAAACTTGAGGGGCCTTTATGTTTTAATCATTTACACAGAATAGAAACTACAGTTTATCAGGAAATAAACTGTTAATGTTTTTCTAATTATGTGATAAGCTCTCATTTGAAGCGAAAATACAAAACGACCTAAACATTTAAGTAAAGAAACACCAACTACATTTCCTCAACATTTGAAAGAGAAACGATCCAACTTTACCTCCCCATACCCCCATCTGCGGATGTTACGTCACGACAGCGACAAAAACAGGGTTGCAACAGCTTGCCTCGACTGACTTAATTAGTTGGGGCGCTACGCAGCGAACGAGTGAAGATCTGCTCTCAAGATTGAAAGCGTCGCGATGAAATATGGCAGTCGTGATTTGAATTGTTATTATTGGAGTTGTTAAGTTGAAACTTTGCGGCTGTGTTTAATTGAGTTGAATTGGATTTAATTTAATAACGACTCATTAGCGTAAAACAAATATCTGAGAAACGAATTTTGAAAATCGAACGCGCCGCATAATAACACTATTTTCCAAGATGTAAGCTTATTGCATAGTATATTTTGTAGAGACTTAAGATTACCGTGAATCTCTCATCAGTTATGACATTTGAAATTAGTGCTTCAATTTGAGGGTAAATTTTATTGGAATTTCTAATGCTAAAAATGTTCTTATAACTTAAGCTGCAGTAAATTCGGAGGTAAACGGCGTAAACAAAAGGCGTATTTTTTGTATACTCACACATGTCCCTAGAATAGTCTTACATTTAATTCCTTGAAGAATAGTTGCAGAACCCTTACAAATTCCATTTACGATCAATAACCTACACGACGGAAAGCAAAAAAAATATTATTTGATATAAAAATTAGCAAAATTCTAGGAATTTTTTTAAATTCTTGGTTTTAAAAAAAGATTTCGGTGATATCACTGTAAAATATAAGATTCTTATACATAATTATTATAAAACTCCCAAAGAGAAGAAACCTTTTCAAGTATACTTCTGTCCAGCTTACCTTAGTGGGTATAACCTTAGGAGAGTTTACTATCATATTTACACTTGAGAAGAGTTTTAAATCATCGACAAATAGAAAGCAACGAGCAGTGCTGAAAGTTGAGAGTGAGCCATTCACCATGACAAGTAAAAGCAGACTTCATTTATTATCTTAACTGATTCCAAATTGGGTAAATAAAAGCTAAAATGCAAAATTTCTACGTATTATTCACGAACCCGAAAGTAGTAAGCGAAAAATTTTACTAGAGCAGAAGACGTTCTGCTGATGTCAAGTTTTTACTTTACATAGCTTCTGACAACATTGCTTGTGACAAACAGACTAACAGATATGGGTTATCTTTTAAAGATTTGTATCTAGAGGTTTAATATTTCAAAATAAAAAAAGCAAAATGCTTTTTTTCGTTAGAGATACGAAGCTTTAAAAAACTCAAGTTTCACTTCCTTTTTTCAAGTCAATACAAGATTTGCTTCACTATCATTTTAACCTCTTTATTTTAATTGTATATTAGGTTTTTTTAATTTACTTGTTTTTTATTTGCTTTTTCTTTCCTAATTATTTGTACGTCTCTACCATATCATTTATAGTCCAGGTAACTTCATTCTCCACTTGTATTTTTACCTAAAAGAGACTATTCTCTTTCACATAAGATATTCACATTGATAATTTTATATTTAACTGACTCTCCGTCCTAGTTTTTCCCCAAACAAAAAGGGACTACGATTGTATTAAGTTTTATTCAATTTTCATCTTACAATTAGCAATTTTCCAAAAACAGTGAAATAAATGTTTTTTTTATTTCCACTCGAAAAGATCAAGTACAAATATCCATGCCTCTAACTATAACTATTTATTAATTTCCATTCAACTTTTTTCCCCGATTTTCACATTTTCAGGGATTCAATTTCGAAAGTTTCTTTATAATCGAGAAGGCTATATTCTGCAGTGGAATGAGAAAAGCTTTAGATGATGATGTCATTAAAGGACTTTTCACCCCGCCTGTTAGATTCTCAATCAATATGTAAGTTCTTTCTTAAGACGTACATCAATGAAATAATAACATTATGAATTTGGAAATTGTCTTTAACTATTTATAAGTGACGCTCGTTACAAAGCGGTCATGATTATCATATAGTATTATCAGGGAGTGATTACTACCTTATTTTGTCTCGCCCTTTCTCTGGTTGCCATCAGTTCGATTTATTTATGCAAGGGTTGCCCCCAATAGATTTGATCTAGTCGCTGCATCTCATGGAGGACCATCCGCGCGCTCTGGTGATCATCTACTACATTCTGCACGACAAGGTACTCTATGGAGCTCTTGTTCCGCCCTGACACATGACCAAAAATTCGAATAACTAAAATTGCACAAAAATTTATAAAAGCTCCTTAATGCTTAATTCTTGAAATATAGAGATATTAGTTCAGAATTCATTCCAGGATATTCTCAGTAATCTTCTCTGGAACTATACCTCCAGAATGTTTAACTTCATCTCGATTTTCAAAGTAGCAATGTCTCTGCGATTCGTAGAAACATGTGGAACTCAAGAAATCGAACGATATCGATCTTAATCGTTTTGATTGTTTTGGTTTCCCATATTTTCTTTAATTTTTCCATTACGCCACACCTCGTTTCGCTAACATTTCGTATCAGAAAACTCGTAAATACACATTGCCCTAATCCCGTTTTATTCCATGACTCAATTTCCATAAGTAATGAAAATATTATTTAACATTTTATAACCTCGTGAACCCGGTTTTTCTCGAAACTAAAAGATCAAGTATTAATAAAGAGCAAAACCAAATAAAAGTCTTGCTCTGTTTTCATTTTCACCCATTTTTGAATTATATTAAGATGATCTTTCTTCACCAAAATGCACTCAAATAAAATGTAAACTTTAAAAAAAATGGAACATAAAGAAACATTTTACGCCATAAATGCGGAGAGTACAAAAACCCTTTATTGAATCAATTTAAAACTTTCCTTCAATATCGCAAAAGCTTATTCCGCAAAAAAGTGTACAAAAAGCATTGAAAACTTTTTCTAACGTAACTCCTTGCTCAAGTCTCCCTATGATAAATTGCTTGGTGTCGCGAGCAGATTCGCATTCCTGTTTGAGAATTTTGCTTACAAATGTGCAGAAATATGACAATGTGCTATTTTGAGAGGCAAATGTATTCAAATTTATATTTCCTGCCCTAGGTTACCGTCTTCCGTCACAAAATAACTTGTGGTATATACACAGTGTGCCAAAAGTTCAGGAAAATGATTGAAGTAAAGAATCGAGGCCTATTGAGAGGCGACAATGTGGATTCGTGAAGCATACAATAGGGTTTCTGTAACTTAGATAACTGGTGTGTGACTTTGATTAATAATAGAAATATATAAAAATTATTGTGATATTTTTTGAGTCTTTAATAAGAGGAATTTATATAAATCATTATTAAGTTTATTTTTCATTTACTTTACAAGTTTAATGTAGGGTACAGTGGTGTACTTACAGTAGCAGAAGAAATCTCTTCTAGTCAACCACAACAACAACTATTGAAAACTTGCTTGATAGCTTGTGAAAAGTATTGCAATATGAAATATAAAATGTACATAGAAGAAAAATGAAACCTTAATATTATAACAACAGTAAGATTCAATTAAAAAGACAAAAATTTTAATACAAATATTGATATGAGTTAGGACAGAAGAAGGAAAAGACAAGAACGCAGAAGGACTGGAGTTTAGAGAAATAGGACTTTTCAACCGATTCTTGAAGACGATCCATTCAGAAAAATGGTTGTAATACGAAGATGGATGGACGGACGGACATAAATTAAATAAATATGTAAATAAGAACTATATATATGTATATATATATATATATATATGTGTGTGTGTGTGTGTGTGTGTGTGTGTGTGTGTGTCTTCAAAATAGATACCAAAAATAAGACACCTCCTTTTTAATTACTCTAAATTTAAAACTGGTATCTCCAATTATTTAAAAAGTTAACAATAATAAAAGCAATACTTCATTAAATAAATTGTGCCTACGTTTTTTTGTTTTCCCTTTCATAACAAAAAGAATTAATTAAATCCAAAGCACATTAGTATTCGAATTTGGCGTTTTTGTGATTTAGCTTCACTCCAGCATAAGTTTGAAATAATCTTATATTTCTCTTTCTAAAGATTTTCCTCCATGCTTTAACTCCTATGTCACACTAGTGTGAAGTTAGTGTTCAGGTATTGTGACTTTCCACGCCTGAAGAGTTAACACAATTTTCCATTCGATCGCACCAATTTTGAAGACATTTCAACCACTGCTCATGAAGAATATTATTAAAATCATCACTCAGTATGGTGATTATAATTTGTTGAGTCGAAATGAGTTAATTATATAATTTTAAAGTATATTCACATGACAATTGCAATGAGAACATACAACAAGAAAACCCTTTTGCTGATAACTAATATCCCAGTGCCCAAATAAATAATGCGACTGATCATGTAAACTAAGAAAATAAAATAGTGAACAATATATATATATATATATATATATATATATATATATATATATATATATATATATATATATATATATATATATATTAGGTATGTATATAGAATTGCTGACTATACCTAACAATTATAAATTATGCTCCACATAAAAAACGAAGTAAAAAATGACCAAACGCATATCAGAAGAGGCATAAAGGAGTCATACGCCATAGTCATCTATATATCTTGAACTTGTTCAGGCGAATTAACGAAAATAATATTAAGTGCAAGTTCCCATCAAACGCTCAGAATTTTTGTGAATTTCTCAAACTGACTTTGAGTAAGTTTTAAAAAAGTAACTTCGAAACTTAATACTAAATGTCGGACTGAAAAACTAATAAATATACTTTTGAAATGTAAAGTTATCTTCGTAGTTGATTTAAGTCAATTCTATGAAATTTATATGAATTTTTTATAGGCTTAACTACATGTCACAAGTTAGTTGATCATTACTCGTGAACTAGCAGAGACTACTTAGCTGTAATAATTTTCCTTTGAATGTCATTATAAGTACACTTCTTGTAAATACTTTCATATATTCAGAGTTAGCGATGTAGCTGAGAAGGAGGAGAGAGGCACAGAACTGAAACAAAAATAATTATTTTGTAGCTTAGTATTTTATAAACCTGATCCCTATATCGGAAAAGTTTTCATGTCGCATTTGATATGCATTGCATAAATGCATCGGACTGACGGCAAGCAGAGAGAGGGCGAGACAAAATAAGGCGAGTTTACCACTCCCTGACAGTACCATACGATAATCATGACCACTTTGTAAAGAGCGTCACGTTAGAGAAAAAAGATTTAGGCTTACGAACAGTAAAAGAAAATTTTCAAGCCCATAATTTTATTACTTTATTGATGTACATCTTAAGAAAGAACTTAGCCATTGATTGACAACCTAACAGATGGGCTGAAAAGTCCTTTAAGGACATCATCATCAACAGTCTTTCTCATTCCGCTGCTGAATATAGACTTCTCCCGATGCGCATTTCATTGGAGGTAATATTCATAATCGCTTTGCCGGCGGATGCGTTGGTGTTTGCGATGTCTACAATTGCGCTGTTGCCTGTCCTGGTCAGTCGCATTTTAGCTACTCGATTACGAACATAACTCCAGCCCCGATCAACGAGAAACAGAGAATCAAACACGGGGCCCCGCGGTGCACCGTACCGCTAAAAGCCTTAATATGCTATCAATCCAATACGCCACGATGACGACCATAAGCGTGGAAAGAAATAATTGATAATTGAGTTTTGGTCAATAATACTAAAATTGTTTCCTCCAATTGCTTTCTCTTTGCTGTCTTGCTTCACAATTTTTCAGTTATCGCGTCCACATCATCAGTTCACCTGTTGTGTGACCTACGTGGCCTTCGTTATTGTGCAATAATAAATTAGTATTCTAAACCAATTTATTCTTGTTTTAGGCCATTTTTCGTCTTCAGCTCTCTGATTATGACCACTCCACTCGCATCTTGTAGGACACAAATGTTGAAATTTTACAAATGCTTGAACGCGTACAGAACTGCCGTAGTGCGACTTCTAGGCATACTTCACAGATCTTATTTTTACGTGGATATAAAATGGAGTCACTCGTATGTCTACGCATGTTATCTACGACTCTTTTCGTAGAACACTAACAAATTACGTTTCGTCGTATTACTTTCTTACGTATTTTGGACTTTGAGTAATTTATGACGCATTATATTACTCCCCTATCTTCACATCAATCTTCGTTGTTTCCTACCCTTGTAATAAACCGTGATAATATATATCTCGTTTTATTCTCAGACAACCAGGAAAAATATCTGGAAAACTTTTATTGCCACAGTATAACTGACATTCGGAAATTAATATCTCTACACAAGTCGTCATATAAATTTATGTCTCTATATATTAATAAAAATGTTTGGTTAAATTATTAGTTATGGATGGGCGATGTTAAAAAAATATCGATACAGACATCGTTACCTTAACAGAGATTATTTTTTTGAATAAAAAAAATAAACTACAAAACAAAAGCGTTTTAACTACAAATAAACTTTATCCCTAAACAGGAAAAAAACCGACTGTGATGAAAAAGAAGTTTGCAGGTATTACATACTTCTGAAATTGCCTTTTACGATTTCTTAACTCGATGCCGTTCTTCAATAGGGTTTGTTAAAAAAAATTCTCCCATTATTCTGTGATGTCTTGTATTTCTTATTCTGGACAACCCCTCATGTTACCCAAAAAATAAATATTGTGTCCTCAAGTCCATCTCAACCATCCTAAAAGTACGACATTCGGTGAGATTTATTCGTAAATAAATTATAATTTTGCCAGAAACTGCAACCACTGGAAGGGTAAATGGTACATCGGTGGAAACATTGAGATACGAGGAATACGTGCTTCGGCATTGCCCTCTGGCCCGCCAACGCTCCCGCCAGTCGACGACACATCACGTCCCCTGATGACAGCAGCCGATGACACGAGGCGCCCAATACACAAATGAATCGTATATACGGAAGGAGACAGGGGGAAGAGGTTGGTTAAATTTTAAATAACATTACTGAAGTATTATTTTAGTTTCCCCTTTATAGGGTTGTTTTTAAGACGTCTACACATAATATCACACAGCAAAGAACTGTTTTTTTAGAACCTGACCTTTCCAATTAAAACCTCTCTTAAATTTAGAATAATGATTTATCTTTGTATTATATAGCCTTTAAAAAGACTGTAATCTTCAGCTTACTACTCTACATAGTGCAAAAACCTTTCTGTGATATATAGGCGTTTTATGCAATTTTTAACATAAAACTGGATGTATTACAATGTTTGAAAGCCTAAAGTTCAAAACAACGGTTTGTTAAAAAGTCATGTATCACCTATGCACGAATTAAAAAAATAAATAAATCCATTGTGAAATTACTTTGAACTAAACAATTCCCAAATTTTACTAAACTTATTTTACTAGTGTACGAAATATGGAAAAATTATATGCAAACTATATCTGGACCAGCTGTATAATAATAAACCAGAGGGGGCGTTATGTGATAGTCTTAATCTTTATGCCTTATTCTCCATCATAATATTTTCCAAACTGAAATAAGAAAAATAAATATATTTGAAGTGAAAAATTTAAGTGCCTAAAGTGCTTTGTACGATACGATTTTGTAAGATAGCTTTTGGTCAAGTCATAAATGACATTTAGGTCAGGTCGTAATTAGCCGTCGCCATATTTTTTTATTTTTCAAAAATTGTATTATATGTTTTAAAAGAAAAATTGGAAAATACGTATGATGGTTTAGAAATTATGGCAGAAATATAAAATTTCTCCCCATATATGAACATATATAAAAGTCATTTCATAATCCTTCTTCGTGGTTTTGTCGTAATCCGATAATAAATATTTGATACGTGAAAAATGGCTTATATTACGATAGCTGTCAATATTTATCAATTTTGAGCACCATACAGCATCATGGCGCTCGTATACGAAATGCATGCGGTTGCCGCTTGCTTCACCGCAAGTCCAATCAATCTGAACGTACAAATAATTGTTATAACATTGGAAACAATATATTGTCATTCATTTTCAGAACAGAGTGAAGAGCATGCTAATTGAAAAAGCTGATTATACAGTGAACGATGCATTAACTGATAAAAAAATATTTCACAAATACCATTATTATGACTGGTATTTTTACTATTTTCGTAAATTAGACATTTGGTAAATTTTAACGTATTTTATATAATTGACAATTAATATTTAAAACTTGATTAGGTACGCTTTATGTATCAACACCGAATAAAATTATGACTATGACTCTAACTGTGAGTGACCAATCAGCGGCTCATATTTATTAAAATGAACCAGTAGTTTGTTACCTCCTACCTACCTAGTCTGGTACCATGTACTCGTCTTAATAGCTTGGTTAATAATTGAAATATAAAAAAACAGATTAAATATTTAATGTGAGGAATTCAAATTAATTATTATCTTTTCGCTATCGTCAACACACAGGTGGGATATTAGCAAAGATTGATCAAGATCTTTGCTAATATCCCACCAGAAGATGTTGTAATACAACGAAACCTAGGTCGTGGTAAAGAAATTAAAGAAAGTAGAAATAATACTACATCACGTAGTTTCATTTAATTGTGGATTATTTTTATTTTTGCTCACGATGGAACGTAAGAGGTATATGCATTTAGAATGAGTTTGTTTGCTTGTTTGTGTGTGCGATCTAGTGTTCCCATTTATCTACAAAAAACGGTTTGACCGATTTTGATACGGTTTTCTGTAAAATATTCGGGACTAATGGCGGTAGTTCTCAGATAGGTGTTATGGTGTTAACTCGCCAGGAGTGCTGCAACATTTCGTTGCAAATGAATGCTCCCATTCTTCTCCAAAACTGTTTGATCGATTTAGATACGGTTTTCGGTAAAAAGTCAGACATTATGTTGTTATCTCGTCAAGTGGCGATACAATAAACATTTTTGATTGATCTAGATTAACTACTTTGTGGCCTTTCTTTGGCTTCTTTGATGTGTGATCCACATAACATGTTTCTCAAGCGCTCTAATTCTTCCAATGCTATGCTATTATGTGGATTGTTGAAGAGTTTTCTTTGATTTAGGTCGGTTATTACCACGCCGTCTAAAGGTAGTACTAATAGCCACATAAGCTTGCCCTTTGGCGATTTTTTTTTGGAAGCTTAGTTATTAAGACTAACAATAAAAAGCAAAATTAAAAGTTTAGAAAAACCCACGATGGATGTAGTCGTTGTAATTTAAAAACGATTAAATGTATTTTCCGAAAACCCTTCGCCTAAAAGAAAATAAGAATCTATTAATATAATTACAATCTTAAGAAATTCCGTACAAATGTGAAGAATGGATGTTGACCAATAGTTTTTGTAGCATTTCTCATGGACAACTACATTGAGTTGTTAAGAGCGGGTACTCCAAAAAATCATTATATATTATTAAACCTTTCTGTGGTATAAATCAAGATTCGGAACAGATTTTTGACTTTCAGGGAATCCGACTTTCAGATTCTGCGTTTAAAATTAGGCAAGGTCGATTGCGGTGCCAAAAAACGTTGTTTAACCTTCCGTTCAAAAACTTTCAATTCTGGGAAAGTTAGTGATATGTGATGAACCAAAATGCATCTGTGATAACGAACCTCTCGCTTTTAATTTATTTACGTGCACGTTTTGCAGATTCAGTGGTCAAGTGGAAAAAATAGAATCCTTATAGTTTCGTCATGCTGTCCGTCTGTCCCTCCGTTCCTGTATATCGTAATCTCGTAGTTTCTATGGTTATAGACCTACGTAAGACAAATATCTCAATTAACATGAAGCAAAATGTTTAAAAAATTTACTCTAAAATAATCATTATATATATATATATATATATATCCTCATGCATACAAACCAGTAGCGAAAAAAAACGAGTGTGCTTTATACCACACGACTGAAGTAAAACTTCCAATTCACAAAATATGAACTTTAAAATGAATTTACGATTTTATTCACTTTAAACGTAGAATATTTAATGTATTGAACAAAATAATAATTTATAAAATTGTTCAAGAACGAAATGAAATTACAAAATAATCAAAAAATCACCTTTCACGTAACTCTAACAAACTCGCAAACGAACTACTGACTGAGATATATATATATATATATATATATATATATATATATATATATACACATACATACATATATTTATATATATATATATATATATGTATATGTATATATTTCATGCACTGGCTATGAGAGGAAGAGAGAAAGAAAATGTGCGTGCGCACTGCTCTCTCTTGCTCTTACAGTGTGATACAGACAATAGGCTTGCACTGTGTCTTAGATATACGAAATATGCGAAACGTAACTCTCTTTCTATCTTCACTATCATATCTCCCTCTCAACTTCCGTTCGCTTCGCCCGATCACATTTTTCGTAACGCTCTCGTCACGCATTCACCAGCTTACTCCCCAAGTCAAGCGTGCGTAAAGAAGTTTTACTTCAAAAATTTCGTACATGTTATTAATATGAGTATCACCGGACATCACTCCCCCTCATCTAATGTTTCCATATATGGGTTTAAAAAAATTAGACACTTGCAGTAACGATCAAACTGCATCAAAACTCAGGGCTACAATTACGTAACCCTACGTTGTGCGTATTCCGACATGTACTTGACAGGTTTATTTATCATAAGGTATAATTAAATCGGATCCATCTGTACCTTATATACTATTCTGCGTGTCCAATTGCTGCTTATGTCTTCAATTTCTTTTGTATTTTTTATGCGATTGACATCCAAATTTAGTGACACGAGAACTCTATGAATAATGGACCGACAAGAAATTACGGATTAAATTCAGAAAGCTTACTATTTTAAGATTCTAGATTCCATGTTATTTCAACAATTGAAAGAATCTAAGAGAATAACGTCCTGTGCAGAAAAGATAGAAATATAGGAGTATGCATATTTTATATATTTCAAACTCATGTACGCGTGAAGCTAGGAATCCGACCGAGACGTCCTTGGATGGCACTTAAGAAATGCTAATAAAACCTCAAGTACTGATTTTAATAACAAAAATAAAATTTGTATGTCTATGCCAAGTCGAAAAATTTTATTTTTTTACAAATATCGGTTTATATTAGACAGAAATATGACCAGGAGCAAAGGATACGGCAATTAGCTGAAACGTTCGATCATGGAAAACTAAAAAAAACGCCCAAGCAATAATGGCTTTAATAAGGAAAATTAAAATTTTATGATAGAAGAGTTGAAAAATCATATTTTTCCAGGTCCAATCTACTTATATGAGATGAAAATACGAGCAGAAACAAAGGAACGTTCTGGGTGTGTGCGTGTTTTCTGCTCTAGTTTACTCTATCTACTCTCGTCCCTCGATGCTAGATGGCGAGAAATTATGGAATAATGACAAGTCTGACGCAGTACCCATCATAATCACAGATAATTTTAACGTGAATGTCATTGTCATTTGCAAACAGAATTTGGAGTACATCCGCTGAAAATTACGGGATCGATTACATTAGGCATTCTCTGCGCAGCATCTGAACTCGATCCACTGTGCACCATATGTTTCATAGCTCAGTTCCCAGCGACCATAACTGCATTCAGTATGTGAGTCTAGATTTACGTAGAACATAATCATAAATAAGTGATTTATATGTACATATGGATATATTTTTATTCCAATATCGTTGTAGAATGTAATAGTGACATATATTCTTAAATATACAGGTTGTCCAGTGGCAGATTTCAATGTTTGAAAAATTGTTAAAAAAACTACACCTCTAATACAAAGTAGGTTTATTTTAACTTTATAACAACAAATGCGGATTTAATTTTTTAAAAACCACGTTTTCCAAATGGCGGCCATCGAGTCTGACACACTCTTCGAGTCTATCATGATTTTTTTCAAAAACGCGTATGCAGAGCGACTGGGGTATCCTACTGACTTCGGCTCGAATATTTTCTTTAAGTTGTGTCACAGTACTCGGATTTGTTTTGTAAACAACGAATTTTAAGTATCCCCATAAGAAAAGTCACATGGGCTTAAATCGGGTGACCTAGGTGGCCAGGGTACGGTACCGTTTAGGGATATGTTTTTTCTGGAAATAACTGCCGCACTGCATTCATGGACACATTAGCAGTGTAAGCTGTGGCCCGTTCTGCTGGAACCATGTGTTTTGGTCGAAGGATGGATTATTCTGTAGTTCTACTCTGAAAAAGTCATTTAACATCTGGGCATATCTCTCCGAATTCACAGTTACAGTTTGGCCACGTTGATTTTCAAAGAAATAAGGCCCTATGATTGCAGATGTTACTTTAGGCTTATGATAGGCTCTTGATGCATTTGTCTCGGATTGTGGACATCCCAGTAACGAAAGTTCTGCTTATTCACATATCCTCCAATGTGAAAGTGAGCTTCGTCACTAAAGAATATGTTGCTCATCCGGGTAGCAGTACGAAATCTCAACAACATCACCTCCGCGTAAGTTTTTCTTAATTCAAATTCAGAATCGTGTAAATCTTGAACAATTTGAATTTTATATGGATGGAACTTGCGCTTTTTTCGCATTATTACCTGTAAAGTTGATTTCGATATTCCCAATACCGATGAACGTGTACGCAGTGATAAACGGGGATTTTCAACGACAGAAACCATAACACGCTCGACATTTTCATCCGTGGCTACCAATGGTGTAGGTCCTGGCCCGGGCCTATTTAATGTTGATCCTGTAGCTCTGAACCTTGCTACCCATGACTGAATGAGGTTGATCGATGGTCCATCACGTAATCGACGAATACTGTAACGATTATTAAATCGATGGCGTACTACAGACAGCAAAAATTCACTCGAAATGTACGCCTCGACGGCAAAAGCGCGGTGCTCTCCACTCCACTGTTCCATGGCTACTAAAACATCCGCACCGCTTGCGCTTCTAACGACGCCCCCCGCGCACCTCTTATGTGTTGCGTTCAGAAACTATGTTTGTTCAAACTTTGAAATCTGCCACTGGACACCTGTATTTGATGACGGAGAATAAGGCGTAAATAAAGAATCGATAGAAGAAAGATAATAAATATGACGACATTTTCTAAAGTTGAAAATCTAGCGTTTAAATAAGTTTTGAAGCTTTCCCAATTTATCCAACAATAATTCGTTAAGATCACGAGAGCGCACATCTCTGCAGCCAAGTAACGAAGATAAGAAAACTTAACAAAGATGAGCTTCATAGTTTCAAAGAGAATAAAGTTTTAGAATCTTATTTGTCACCGTTAAAATCATAATTTGGACATAATCTGTTAGATCAGTTAGATGGAAATGGGAATATAATTTATAGATATTTACCTTAATTTGAAAGTTCTCACCGATGCAATTTAGTTCTATGTATATGTGCATCAACCAGTTATGCAGAGCCTAGCGTCATTTTATGAAATACTGCAGGTGTGCTCGCGTGGAATTCGAAATAAGAAAAAATATTGGAAATTTTTTGTGTTTTTTTTTTATTTTTTGCTCTCGTAACTCTATAAGCATAAAATTTACTAAAAACTCTGATATTGAATATATTTAGCGTTAATTTTGTAGAAATTCATTTTTCACAATTACATGAAACTACGTGATGTAGTATTATTTCTACTTTCTATAATTTCTCTACCACGACCTAGGTTTCATTGTATTACAACATCTTCAGGTAGAATCTTTGCTGATAGGCCACCTGAAGATGTTGTAATGCAATGAAACCTAACCTAACCGTGATAAAGAAAGTAGAAATAATACTGCATTACGTAGTTTCATTTAATTGTGTAAAAAATCTGATATATGGCCTTGACAGTAACATATCGTAATATACCTATGAGCATAAGGCTTACAAAAAAGCTATTAAATGGATTTGGTGGTATAAAATTCTTAATATTCACCAAGTCCTATGTTGTTTGAGGGTATTAACTATTACCATACCACATTTCATCAAATTTCGTCGTGATTAAAGAATAAATTATTCACATAAAAATTCTAAAAACAGATTTTCTGGCTTCTATTTTCGTTCTTTACGCAAAACCAATCACCCTTTTTAAAATATTTTCCATGTACAGAGTTTACTCTATAAAGTTTCATTATATGTATAGATTTCGCGTTAAATCGAAATTATTAACTAATCAAATATAACATTATATCAGAAAGTTATGCAGAGTACGGTACATTTCTCTTAGTTTAAAATTCCTCATAGACCCAACTTTGATCTTCAAAACCTTGCATTCAATACATTTTTCACCTTAAAAAATATGACCTTATCTCTGAGCATTTGAATGATAAAAGGCTCGTCAAAAACACTAACTCTATCTTCTATAATCTTATTATTTTTTCATCCCTGCCATCTACGTTCCAATAACTGGTAACCTAGGATCTTGACGTACATTCTTAAAACACGTATACCCTCCTAATCCCTGAGCAGGGAACTGTATTTGGTGGAGGCTCCTTTACAGTACGTGTTACAAGATTATATAATCAACTGAATACAAATATATAAAGTGCGCCCTCATTGTGTGTATTTAAAAGTCGTCTGCTATTACATTACCTATCATAACCGGCAGATTTAAAATCCCTTCTACATCTCATCCTTATCCAAAACGTGTTACTATTTTGCTTTTGTTTTTATTTAATTTTGTATTAATCCATATTTTTCATGTTTATATATATATATATATATATATATATATATATATACACACACACATATATATATATATATATATATATGTATATATATATATATACACTTTTGCGTAAAAAACGGGCGGTTTTGATTTTGTCATATTATTAACAAAATATTATTTATTAAGAGTTTGTATTATTTTTAATTGTTGCTGGCAGGTATAGTGTATTCTGGCACATAACAACGAACGTTCTAAATTTGAAATTTATTCTTTTTGAATGAAAATTCTCTTTCACTGACAAAAACGAATATTTTGGCGGTAAATGAAATCCAACTCTTATTAAGTTCTTTTTCATTTGTTACGTTTTTTATTTTAACGAATAAATTTTAATTAAATTTCTGCTGTTTGCTGCATTAGTTCACTTCTGTTTGTTGTTCTCAGTATGGTTAAAAAAACGATAAGTGCTAGTAAAATTATTACGAAGAAGGGAGACTTAAAGGCTGTAGCCTATGTTATATATCTAATGTGAGCAGTATAATGAGAGTAGTTCCACCGTCCAAAGGACCTGGCAACGATACCAAGAAACGGGCTCCGTCAGTAGAAGGCCGAGTTCTGGAAGAAAACGGTGCACTGAGCCACGGGACGACCGCTTCATAGTCAGTCAAGCGCTATGATATTGTCAAGTTACGTACGTGGATTTCAAACAGAACCTTGAGGACGTCAGAGGTCAGGCCGTCAATATACGTAGCTATCGTCCAGCTCGGGGTCCTATATTGCTCCGTGAGCATCGAGTTGCTAGATTGAGATTCGCTCAAAATTTTTCGTCTTGGACTCAACAAGACTGGAGTAGTGTTTTAGTCTCCGATGAAGATTAGTGATGAGGATCGACGTCGGTGAGTTCTGGAGAACGCTTCGCCGAAGTGTGCTTTGATAAAATTACCCCTTACGGTGGAGGCTCCGTAATGTTTTGGGCTGGTATTAACTCAGATGACCGTACCGAGTTAGTTTTTATTGAAAATGGCACACTTAATGCACAAAGGTACATAACGGAGGTTCTTATTCCTCATGCCCAACCCGCATTAACAGCAGTTGGAGGCAAGTCCATTTTTATGGACGACAAAGCTCGCGCCCACCGCTCTAAAGACGTTAATGCGTATATGCAGGAGGCCGGAATTCGTCGGTTAGACTGGCCAGCTAGAAGTCCCGACCTCAATCCGATAGAACACATATGAAATAATCTCAAACGACGCGACAGAGCTCTAAAACTAGCTCCAGAAAACATTCAGGCCCTTAAAAATATGATCGTCGCTGAATGGGAACGTATTCCTCAGGAAATGATAAAAAACGTCGTCGAAAGCATACCTAGAAGATTATGCGCATTGATTTTAGCTAGAGGAGGCCATACTCATTACTAAATTTTCAAATTTTTTGTTAAATTAATAAAAAATATTCAAAAATAAAGTTTAGCCATTTTTAACATACCAGTATGAAAACGCTCGTCTGTGGACTTTACATCGTTTTTTTTATTTATTCGCATTTTAATGACTGAAGTAGGTAAAAACGATATCTCAATAATAAATAACAACATTCTCATCATATCGCCATATAAAATGCATCAAATAATAATAAAATAACTCTGATATGGTTTATTCCTAAAAGTGTCCGTTATATCTATATATATATATATATATATATATATATATATATATATATGTGGATATCTTTATTTTGTTTATAATGTGTCATTGATTACCGTTTATCAATTAGGTACACTCTACTTGTTTTTCCTCACTTGCTGTGAAAGATTGCTCTTAATAAATAAATAAACATAAAAGACCAAAAAAGAAGTTTTTTTAAAAACTTACTTAATTCCAGAAGGCAACCTCTCACTTATTTTGTTTAGTGCAGGTTTCCCATAAGAGTAATTAAATAGTAAATATATTCGGAATATTGTAGATTCAGGAACGTTAAAAGTGTTTCAGGTACGAATTATTTCTAACAGATATTCAAAAATCTTATATTTTTATATCTTATATAATAAATATATTAAAAATAATATATAAAATCTATAATAAAATCTTATCTTTAATTTAAAATAATAATACCCAATAAATTTTTTTGAAAAATTTAAAAGTGTGCGTGTTATATAAGTACACGCTCGTTAGAAGTTATACTTCTTTAGAAAAATATAACAATAACTTTATTTAACACGCAAATAATTAATGGAAATAAAATAATAAAAAGACTGGAGCGTGATTATAAATACGGTTGGTAAAATATAAATTCAATCAAATAACTAAATTTTAAAATTTATAATGAAAAAAATATTATACATATCAAAATATGACATAACTATTTCTATCACGAATAGTCACAGTATGGAACACTATTAAATTTCAATAACTTAGATTTTTATGAAAATAAAACGCGTGTTATGTATTTACAAAATACATCAATAACTATCATGAATATAGTATCAGTCACTACACACATGTAAATATATGTTTACTGTGCAACTTCATCCTATCGATTTTTGTTGCAGCTTGCACGTGCATCGTAAAATTTCGCTCTTAACATTTTTGTATAACGTGCCTAAAGAAGTATGACTTAAAAATATGGAACTAACCAGATGATATTAAGAGGAACTAAATCACATTACTAAAAACAACACATGAGATTGTTTGGCATATTAAAAATATCCTATTCCACTAGCATCTGATTTCTGTGGTATAGAATTGCTTAAAAATAACGAATCATTTCTGCTTTTACTTCAAAGACAAACAGCTGACCGAAAGATGAAGCGACAATGCTCAAAAGGCTCTTTGATAATACAAACGTGCACTGGGGAATAAGTTATCTGGTATTATTCGCCCTATCTTGCAAATAGAACGCTTGATGTAAATAAACGATACAGATATTGTAAATAAACGACACAAATAATGTTGTAAATAAACGACACAGATAAGGAGCATTAATTTTCAAAGGAAAATCAAGCCTGCTACCGTTGACAATATTCAGACTCAAACAATCCCGTATTTATGACTTTCGCATACGAAAAATGAATCACTGTGTTATTATTACGATCTATGTGCTGTCAGTTTATCATTCTCGTTAGAAAATTTTAAAACTATACGTTCGTAATAAATCTGGTGTACGGTATTTTCAAAGTAATTTTTGCGATTAGTTTTGGCTAATCAGAAGTTGCATTTTAAATAAAATGTCTTGCAGACCTTGTTTATCATTCGGAACAAAATGTAGTAAATGGTATAAAGGTGGTTTTGTTTTAAAACTATACGTTCGTAATAAATCTGGTGTACGGCATTTTCACAATAATTTTTACGATTAGTTTTGGCTAATCAGAAGTTGCATTTTAAATAAAATGTCTTGTAGACCTTGTTTATCATTCAGAACTAAATGGTGTAAAAGTGGTTTTGACAATCTAGGTAATTTGACAAATTCTGGTATATGTGTGTGTATATATATATATACATACACACCCCCACGTCCCTTCGCAGCTTACACTTCGCAAAAAGCACTACACGCCACCGCCATCACGCAGATATGTTTTTTGTAACATTACAACAAAATTGTTTTTTTTTTGTTTACTAGGCTATTTGTATTAATAGTCCCATGAAGAAATATTTAGAGCGCTATCTACCCCTCAACATGCTCTTTCTTTGTTGTACGAATGTGTGGAAAGTCAATTGGATTTTTAAAAAAAATACTTTAGTAATATTTTCTCCAAAAAAAACAGTTAGGTATGTAATTTGGCTTATAAAGTGCTAAGGACTCTTAGAAATTTTTCAAACCACTTCTTTAGAAAATCTCATTTTCAATTTTCTTTCTATGTAAAATACAACGAATATAGAGGTCAGGAAAACATTTTTAAATGTGAGGTGATACATGTAAAAAAATTCTCAATATCAAATTGATGATAGACTTACAGACACACAAAGACATTTTTCAATCTTTAGTTTTTATATACTTTTCTTGCTTGGTAAACCTTTCGAATCATTTTTGTTTTATTTTGATATTCTTAAATTACCATTTTTTTCTTTATCATGTGCAGATATATTCTAAATTAATCCATCAAGGCCTTATCGATGATAATCGAAAACAAATTTAAAATTTAGATCAAACCATATTACATTTTGAATGACGTTACATAATCATTTATAATTTGAGTACTAAGAAATATCCATCAACATCCTCTTCATCACAATACATCAAACTGACTTAATCTATACGAGGGAATCTAAGACATCAACAACCAAAAATATAGACTTTAAGATTTCGCTTATTTTTATTAATTTAAGAAGAAATCACATAAAACAGAAAGTTTAACTGCCTTTTCTAAAATCGAGGTATTGGTTAAAGTTTAATTAATACTACCATATTACAAAAAAATACTATCATCAAATTGGCTTTTAAATTTAATGCAAAAATAATTATAATCATATGACTAAACACTTTACTTTCGATATATTGACACTTCACCTCATGAATGTATTAGTCATCGCCTGTAATAAATCAATTGCTTTCAACACTTAACAGTATTGAATGACGTATAATCAGTATATAATGGAAACCCCTGCTATTATCAAGTTCAAAATGCATTTGTCAATAAAGATTAATAAATCTGGTTACTCTAACCAGTGTAACCAGGGTTATTAATCTTTATTAAGAAATGCGTTTTGAACTTGATAATAATTAATAAACATAAAAAATATGAGAGATTTCTTTTTCAAGTAGGGGTTTCCATTATATATTGGTATGGGTAACCACCCATATAAATATTCATAGTATCAATAAAGAACAATACAGTTACCGTGGTTATCCACATAAACACTTCTGTTCTTAATAAAGATAAATACACTAATTACCCTGGTTATCCACATAAACAGTTATATTCTAAATAAAGATAAATACCCTACTCACCCTGGTTATCCACATAAACACTCGTTTTCTCAATAAAGACAAATACACTGGCTACCCTGATTATCCACATAGACTCTCAAATTCTCAATACAAATAAACATCATGGTTACACTGGTTATCCACATAAACATTCATATTCCCAATGAAGATAAACACCATGGTTACCCTGGTTATCCACATAAACACTCATATTCTCAATCAAGATAAATAAACTGGTTATCCATATAAACACTCGTATTCTCAATAAAGATAAATATACTTGTTACCCTGGTTATCCACATAAACACTCGTATTCTCAATAAAGCTAAGTACTCTGGTTATCCACATAAACACCGTACTCTCAATAAAGTAAATAGGTAAGCATTGGTAAGGAAACTAGGGTGAAAGTAAAAATGGTACAGTTAGTATTTCCACTGTAAAGCCCCAGTCCGATAGTTCATCACATTCAAATGTATTGTAATGATTCTGCAACGTTTAAACTAGAAATATAATAAAAATCATAGAAATCTCAAGTACTCCCAAATACCTCTGTAACAGTCATCTAAATAAAATAATACATAATTTCTGGCAAGCATACGCCAGAAATTAATATCAATAAACAATCCAAGTTCACTTTTTCGACGCGCGCCATTCTAAGGATGCGTACTGATGGATTCCATCATTTTTTAATGGACAATTTTGAAAAAAAAATACAAAAAATAGAACATTTCACTTTAGTAAGCAAACATACAAAATATGAGATATTTCTTGTTCAAGGATCTGTGTAACACTTTTCACACTCTTGGTTTATAACTGTCACAAGTTTTAAACTACTGTTTTTAACCAAAAAAAATTTAATTCTTTACAGTTATATGAATAAAGAACCTTCAAATATCGTTTTGCAAAAAATATAATTTTCAGCATAACATAAATAAAGTTATATTATTATTTTTGAAACTTGTCTAATTGTAGATTAAAACAAATTATGTTTATCATGTTCATCAAAAGATTTATAGGGTATATTCTAATTTCTTAATCTGTTTCTGCATTCACATTCTGATATGTTGAATGTTTGGCTTTTCGCTAGACACAGATCTTTTGTGGAAAAAATTCTTGAATACTTAACTTTTTTTTAATAGGTTATTTGATGCTAATTAAGTTAAAAATAATGAAAAAATCACTTAAGTACGAACTGCAGCTACATATCTCTACTTTATTTAAATTAATATTTATGTGTGATCATAAGCTTTATAAATTTTCAGTGCTAATATTTCACTTTCCATTTAATACCTTTGTCGCTTTTTTAAATATAACGTTAAATAATATTTTAAGTTAGAAGTTATTACTCACCTGACCATTTTTTTTATATTTGGTCTTATTTTACGCTGACAAAATGTCAAAGAAAAAGCTTGCTATGCTGTAGTAATAACAAACTGTTAACGTATCAATTACATTAATAGTATTTTTTTTTTGCACACTTCATGTACCATAACACATAATTAAGCAACGAGTCTCTTCCAAATTTAGCATCGTTTTATTTCACGATTAATAGAATTTAATTGTAAAATATAACCATGCCTAAATAATACACACAAGCCGATAATACAATGCAGATTTCCCCTGGACTTCGCACACTTGAAACATACCTGTTAATACAATAAAAAGTGGGTTTGGATGTTTGTTACTTAGTCCCACTAAAACGGCTGGATATATTTTTATAAAACTTTATACAAGTATACCTCATGAATCGTATTAATATATCAACTACGTATTAATCTTAAAAATAGTACAATTCATATAGGATACCTGTTTTTCCTCTGTAATAAAAAGATAGCGTAAATTATATATTAAATCCATTTCTTACGTGTGTCGAGAGCCCAAATACTGCCATCTCAATCATAAAACCACACAGGCGAAGCTTTGAGATGAAAGCTATTAAAAAAAAATTTTAAAAAAAATATATATATGTATGTATATATATATATATATATATATATATATATATATATATATATATATATATATATTGAATATAGAAATATATGTGCCTTAAGATGGAATTAAAACATTTTTTTGGAATTAAAAACATGCATTCTCATTTTAAAAAAGTAAAAAAATTGTTTGTTTTAATTTTATATTTTGAGATGCTCCTACTCACTAGCACCGTAATTGAGAAAGTTTAAATGCTCATTACCTAATAATTCTGCAACCAAAGAAAGATTCTCTACCAATTTTGTATGCGCATATTTCATGGGTATAGCAAAAATAATACATAAACTACATATTATACGTGGCATAAAATGTTAATATATCAAAAATTATGGCTGAATGTTTGTTACTCTATCACACCTGAACGGCGCAACACATATTTCATAATTAAACTATTTTATACATTGATCATTTTTATTCCGATAAACAATTATATTCCTACAGAATACAACTCTGTTTTGTTCTGTAATAAAAATTTAGTAACGCAACATGTCAATAGAAGACGTAACGTGTATATATTAAGGATTAAATATTATAACCAGATAGATATATTGGTGATGTCACTGGGTTAGTGACAAATCCCACCGTCTTGATGGAAAATTCACGCAAATGATGCGGCGGGCAAAAAGCCGGTGATACGTATTTTTAAGCTACATAACATCAAAGTCGCCTCTAAATTTGGACCACAAATGCTTTTCTCTTATTAAATGTCTATAAGATGACTTTTTTGAAGCATCACATCACGATAATTGAAAAAAATTGTTTATAACTCCACCCTAATTTATGTATGAAGAAATGGGTTCACGTAACACAGAGTCAGTAGTCACAGACTGTAAGTTTATTTATTTATTAACATGCTTACGAAAACAATACAGTTTTAACACCTTCGCGTTTCAATAACGATAACAGGACAATAATTTGAAGTCAGTAACATTGCAATAAATAACGGCTTCAACTTAACTTCAAAAAGGTTATGCTCACTCACACACACGTCGCACTCTGATACAACCTTGATTAGGCAGTTGACAATTGTATACCGCCGGAAAATGAAGAATTTCGATACAACTCGGTTCTAGATGCCAGTATATCAAAACTGTTCGGGTATCAAGAGCGAGAGTTTTTCAGTAAATACGGGCACCAAATTTTCCAATTAAAGATTGGAAAATATATTTCATCGTAGGTATTTGTCTTCTATGCTGCAACGTATGGTAACTCAACATATCCAAGAGAAAATCGGAAGGAAATAGAAAAGGGAAATAACCTTATCGCCTCATATACAAATATCAAAGGAACTTTCTTTAGACACGTTCAATTATTGGACTGTATTTAGTTTTAGTTGTGGACTCCAAAATCGTAGAGCTAACTTCTAGCTTAGTTCGTACAAAGGTTATATATAATACCTTAATTAAAGAAACAAACCTGACGTCTCTAGCATTACGCTATATAAATCCAAACCTTCTGAATAATTTTTCTCTGCATCCACAAAATTACTATGAAGCATATTAAAAAAGAAATTCGTATGTTGAAATTCAATTTACGTCATAGCTTATATAATTATGGAAGTAGATTACACGAGTATTCGTACAAAGATATTTAGGATGATAAAGTATCAAAAGGATAAAAAGTATTTAAAAAAATAATTCAAAACCGTAAGTACTTATGTAGCAGCGGCTTACGCTACGAACTATTTTTGTAATTGGTGGCCGACTACTACCGACTTTTGTCGGAAAAGATGTGGTCGACTCACCATAGACTCGATGAATACGTCAATAGATGAGCGATATCAATTAAATATATCCTGTCTCCGTCAGCGCATGTTCTATCCTTTTCTTCGTTAGAGTATTTTAACTTGTAATGTTCTGCTGGGTTGGGTCGGTCAGATTCGCTCCGATTTTTATATACGACCGATATTTGGAGAAAATACATTAAAGCAATAGGTATCAGGTTTTCTATTTACACCGATTATTTTTAAACCAGTTATGGTCTGTCTGCGACGCGCTTTCATTTAATATTAACCATGTAATAAGCTTTTAATATTGTAAACAACTTATAGCAGAGAGATGAAATATGGCAATTTCCCCCATGGTAAATATATAATTTGTGGGATTGTGATAGAAGACGAAACACTAGATACTACAATATTATAATTGTTTGTTCAATATTACAATTTTGCTAAAATATGTCACGACATACTAGTACTAGAACATGGATACATAAGTTTATAATATTAAAGAAGTGACTCTAAAAACTATCTCGTGGTAATTCTTTCTTAACTTTGTCTGACACAGCCACTGACGAAACCTGGGTAAAGCATAAGTAAGAAGAATTTTTACTCGGGCAATCTTTAATTATCAACACCAAGTCTTGATCATTGTTCCTATAGATGTAAAATCTGGCAGGTACGTTCATTTTAGGATATGTATAGCCACTAAAAACAATTTTCAAATGATCATCTTCCAATGGGTTAAAAGTCCAATTTTACAATGGGATAAAGGATGGAAGTTAAAGTTTAAGCTATAAACAGTAGAAGTTTCAATATTAGCAGTTATTTTCTTTTACAAAATAAAGAAAAACATTTTTCAGTGTCTATTGAAATTTCCAGGAGTAAAAATGAAGCGAATTGTTCATATTTTCATTAAAGGGATGAAAGTATTGCATTAGCATCCAGACGTGAGTCAACGAAAGTAAAAGAGGAAGAAAGATATTTTAAAGGAAATGTAAGTGAATAAAAAGAATTACATCGGAGTCTACGTTTATGTACACGAATACGTACGTACGTATATACGTTTTTGAATATTTATTAAACTTATAGGAAGCATCCGACTGATTACAGACCTGCTTATTTGATAGTGCTTAATGGAAGGACCATAACGATAAGTTTCTAAGCTCGAAAATCCGTTCCGTCCTAGAGTTACGCCACCAAAAGGTGTAAACTTACGTCCTGGAAAACTGAAAAACACTTCCTGTTTCCTTATAATTCGGAAAAGTCTATTACTCTTGATGAATCCAACCATTTTAGGAAATTTGCTGACTTAGTATTGAATTGTGTCTGTGTCACATATTTTTTACTGTTTGACATATTGTTTAACATGTTGTCTTATTTTGATTTAAGTTTTAATTGGCACAATTTTAACCAGATTGTTCGTTTTTTCATCATTCGTTTGTATATCCAGGTACAGGCATAACCTTTACATCAACAAGTCTCAAATTTTGCACAGAATCTCTCTTAACTCTGACTTGGATACTCGTGAATTAAAGGAGTGGATTGGCAAAATTCCCACACGGAAGACAAAAATGAGATCTTTGCTAATGAGATTGAGATGCACTCAATAATGTTAACAAGGCAACCGCAATTTAGGTCCCAGAAAAAAAACTTCAAATCAATCAAAAATATCCTTAAAAATTTCACGTGAAATTACGCACGATGGACACGAAAGCCGAATCTTAACGAACATAAAAAAATTAGGCGTTTGGAACACACAAAAAAAACTATTCTAGTCAAAAAATTAAAGCTATACAAATAGTCAGCGCAATGAAAATTATTCAATTGTATATATGTATGTAACAATTTTATATAAATGTATACAACATTTGTTCTATAAAGTTATACTTTCAGAGTTTTCTATTTTTTTTTCATTTTATCATAAATTCAATTAGGAATCTTTCAAGTATTATCAACACCTAAACTTAATTCAACCTATCAAGAAAGTAGCGATGATAATTCCCATCAAGATAATATATATACATTCCAAAAGTATATAAAAATAAAAACAAACCTGTTTACGCGCACGTTGAGTCCGCAGAGATAACAGAAACCTCCTGATAGTGCTAAAAGCACTCCAAATGCTAAAAGCTTAAACCGAAGCTTTCTAAACGAGCTTTCAGCTCGTTTCGTTCAACCCGGATTAGACCGTATACGTTCAAATAGAATGTCACACACGCATACATTTTTTACACATTCTGGAAAAGTGTAGTTAATGAGGTGCACATATAAACAGTACCTATAATCTAGTAAGACACAAATGTACTAAAAAAGAGACCAAAACATTTATATCTTAAGTGATTTCACGTACTGATTACTCATGTAATCAGTAGGTGAAATTAGATAAGATATATTTTGGTCCCTTATTTACTTTAAGAATTTGATTGATTGCATATTGTGTTGAATTTCGAAGGGCTTTTAAGTTTTACGTTTTTCTTATTTTTTTCTTCGACTGTTAAGAAACAATGAGGTCACTTAGTTGTGAAAATTATGTTTTCTTTTAATGTTAAGAATATAACACTACATGCAATAAACAACAACACTCCCTTTAATTATAATGTCTAAGTTAATCCTTTAACTTCCTTTTCAAAATATGTTTGACACTTGAACCCACAGTTTACATAAAGTATTGAATAGAATTTAATGAAAATATTTGTACTAATACGTCTCCGACGTTCTGGTTACGGACATTTTAAAAATTTTCTAAGTTGAAATTTCACACGTATTTCTAAGGATGCCATAGCATTTTACGAAAATTTATCCAGTTTTTTATTAATTTCGGGACTACAATTTTTTTATAAAATAACGAGTGATATTTAAATCTTTTAATAATAGTACGATATATATTTTTAAAACCACAATTTTCTTAAAACATGCACACAGTGTTTTCGAATTTCCTTCCCTAACGTAGTAAACAACGTGTTTTATAAGTTCCAGATGACTAGATTTCTATAAATTTACACTTGTTTTTGATGTTATGCAGAGGGATAGTTAGATGTACGACCGGAATTTTGTTCTTTATTATCTGGCCCATTTTTTATAAACAAATAAAAACGTTAAACAAAGCTATTGAAATGCTTATAAAGACAGCTGAAAAATAAACGTAAAAAACATAATGTTAGTATTTGTGTAATTGCATAGATTTGTGTTAGGATTTCTATAAAATAAAGTAAACCTAAAATAACCTACATTATTATTTGCAAGATCTTTTCAACCACATATCGCAATTAATCTTAATTTATTAAAAAAATATTGAAAATCACAAATTTTCAACTACTGGTTTGTAAACAAATTAAAAAAAAATGTTTAAATGTAATAATTTAATTACAAATAAACAGAAAGTTTGAACAACTCTGTGTTATATGTTATCTGGACTGACGTTTTTTGCACTTATGTATTGACGCATCGCCCCAGTTAGTATCCGATGTGACTATCAGTCACACGGACTCCTATCGAAGCGACTATCTACTGATCGGTAAGTTACAATAACAACTTGTTTGTACAACAACTTTTGTTGATTTACTGCGAATTTTGTTTTTAAAGATGCATTGATATAAAAAATAAAAATTGTTAAGTACAAGTAGGACTGGTTCTGGGTGAATTCCGTATACATGAAAGTTTAACCATTTAGTGATACATAGTATTTCTAATAAACTTTTTTTTTTATTAACATTTTAGCTGCTGAATGTAATCAGGTAAACTTTTATTTATGAATAAAAATCAAACCCGTTAGGTAGAAACAGCTTTCGCACTGGGGGATTTGCGTATATATGAAAGTTTAACCATTTAATGATACGTAGTATTTCCAATAAACTATTTATGCACAATTAAATGAAACTACGTGATGTAGTATTATTTCTATTTTCTTTAATTTCTTTACCACGACCTAGGTTTCGTTGATGTCACCAAAAAATCTTTGCTAATAGCCCACCTGAAGATGTTGTAATACAACGAAACCTAGGTCGTGTTAAAGAACTTAAAGAAAGTAGAAATAATACTACATGACGTAGTTTCATTTAATTGTGAATAATGAATTTCTACAAAATTAACACCAAATATATTCAAAATTCAAACTATGCTTATTAACATTTTTGCGGAAAAGTGTAGGCAGGTAATCGTTTATTTATGGAAAAAATCAAACCTGTTAAGTAGAAATAGAGTTTGTACTAAGAAAATTCTGCATTTACGAAAGTTTAACCATTTAATGGCACATAGTGTTTCTAATAAACCTTTTAAAATTATTAACATTTTCACTGCTGAGTGTAATAAACTTTTATTTATGTATAAAAATCGAATCTATTGAGTAGAAACATAGTTCGCTCTAAGAGGGTTCCGTATATATGAAAGTTTAACCATTTAACGATACATAGTATTTATAACTATTTATAATTGTTAACATTTTCGTTGTTAAGTGTAGCCAAGTAAACTTTTATTTATGTGATGTGTTTAGACAAAATATAAAGCCGTTACATCCTTTTTTAACTGACAATATTTTGAGTCCAAATTTTGAGTGTTTGCTGATAGAGTTCTGAGTGTTTGCTGATAAAGTATTTGTTGAGATATCAAAATTTTGAGTATTTGCAACTTACTCTCGCTAATCGTAACTTAAGAGGTAACAATATTTGGGATCCCACGTCGCTTGCTCCAGAAGTTGTAGAGCCACCTAAAATGAAATGTGAATCGTGAAAATGTGAACAAAAGTACCTTCTAAGTCTAGTTAAATTACATTTTTAGGTTTTCATATCTCAAAAGGAAAAACAGTATTTCTATAAACCTAAGTGTATACGTGCGAGTTTGTTTGTACCGAAAGGTTTTTAGAGTTTCATAACTGAACCCTTAGATGACTCAAATTCCCACCTGTCCGTTTGTCAGCCGTTTTTCTTAAGAATCGCTTGGCAGAGAAACTTGGAAATTTAATATTTTAATAAACATAATGAAATAAGTCAGGTTTAGCAAAAATGCAAATTTTCGTTTTTTGGTTCAATGGAAATAACATTGGTGAAAAATGAAGTATTTGCAAATTTTAGGGCACGGTCGCGATTATTTTATTAAAAAAAAGTTATTTAAAAAAGTTCTCATATATAAAGTGCGTTTTTCCAAGGAAGTATACGTTATAAGTTTTTGACTCAATTTCCATTCTTAGTAATAATAAACACTGAATTTCCACATAAAAACATGACTTGGTATAAAAATACAAAAAAAAATATTGAAATGCGTAAAAAGATCCCGTAATGCGTAAAGAGAGGCTATGAAATTTATGTTTGACAACCAACTGACAAGCGTTTCTCCATACAAAGTGCATATTTGAAATCAATTTTTTATAATAAAATAACCAAGTCTGAGCTTAAATTTAGAATTTGAATATATAATTTTTATGCATATCCTTTCATTAAAAAAACGGTAAATTCCCATTTTTGCTAAACCAGACTTATACCAACGTATTAACCCACACACTTATCTCAATAACCTACACTCAACAATAATTATTCGGAAATTTTACAGGTACGAACTAAGTACTCCAAAATGCTATTTAATATTTCATTTCTAGTGTTATGAACTTGAAAGTATAAAAAACAGGGTTTTCAAACATTTAGTATTTAACACAAACATATCTCAACAACTTACACTCAACAATATTTATACGGAAGTTTTAGAGCTACAAGCTAAGTACGCTCAAAAATTTATTTCATTTTGGATATATTTGGCGTTAATTTTCATTTGGCGTAATTATATTTGGCGTCAATTTACATTCATTCAAATTCATTATTCACAATTAAATGAAACTATGTGATGTAGTATTATTTCTACTTTCTTTAAGTTCTTTACCACGACCTAGGTTTCGTTGTATTACAACATCTTCAGGTGGGATATTAGCAAAGAATCCTAGGTCGTGGTAAAGAAATTAAAGAAAGTAGAAATAATATTACATCACGTAATATTCCATTTAAGCGTACCTTATCATTTCAAAGGGCTAGTTATGAGAGAATCATAAATAAAGTCATAATTTTAGATAGTATATCCTCGGAGATATTCTGATATTCTCCCCTCATTTTTGAAACTATGCAACTCAAATTATAAAAAAAGAAAATTTTTCAAACATTTAACTCACTCATATCTCAATAACTTAAACTTAACAATATTTATACGGAAATTTTAGAGCTACAAAACTAAGCACTCGAAAATTTTATTTGTAGCGTACTTTATCATTTGAAAGGGCTAGTTATGAGGGTCTCATAAAGGCTTAACATTTTGAAATAGTGTGCTATATCAATTAAAAGGGCTATTTCTGAAAATCTTAAAAAGATTTATTCCATAATTTTAGATACCATGTCCTTGGAGATATTCTGATTTACTTCCCTTATTTTTGAAACTGTGCACCTGAAATTATGAAAAAAATAGGATTTTTGAAAACCTACGTAAAAGTTAAGCAAAAACTATACAGATGACCGCAGAGGTTGCAGTTTTAGAGATATTTAAGATATATCCACCCTACTCAATTATATTAAGTATTATTAAATAATTTATTGCATTTAGAAGCCCATGTCAGTAACGATTTATAATAAGTAATTTCACTACAAACTAGATAATCACCAAAACCCTTGATGCACGAGCCAATTTTTCCCGCTCAATTCCCTTCAATATAGCTTAAGAATGCAAACGCGATCTATATGCACGTGCTTCCATGTGGTTTCCTCTCCCATCAGGTAAACAACTGTACAAGAAAATAATCCGAATTTCCTATAACAATATTTTTCTTCTAAAAAAGCAATTCGACATTTTGGTTTTTTTTTTTGGGATTAATGCCATATTTTTTTAAATATTATAAACCATAAGTATTTTCAAAAATATTCCTACTGTTTTTGTTCCCTCGGCAATCGACTTGTTTAAATGTATCGTCTTACGCATGAGATAGTTATTACGTAAATTTATTTTTTACCTAAATATTTCTTAAGATTTTTAAACTTTTTTGTACTTAAAAGTAAATTATATTTTGTGTATGCCGATAGGAAATTAAAAATAAGTTTCATATCTATGAAAAATATAGCGTTTTAAATAGACGAAAAATTCGTGAAGCGTTTAAAGAAAACGAATAAAAATAAATTCGCCGCTGCACAAAGGAAGCCTTTCAGCTTTTTAGATTTTAAAATTCACATTTCAATTATCCTACTCAAATTTTAATCAACAATCGACAGCCAATCAAAACACGGAAGCAAAAAAAACAAACTTTTTTCTTTTCTTTTTTTAATTTCTAACACTTCACTTATATACCTTGCTATGTACAAATATAATGCAAATCATAAACACTTCTCCAAGTACATAATGTGAAACGCCAGTACATATCAATACGTATCTATACATGTGCGTATAGGAAAACTCTAAAATGGCGGATATGCTGATCAATAAAAGCCTTATTCTCTCTCTCGTTCTATCGCCCTACAAATTCACTTTCTCTTTCTGGCGTACGCGTATAGGTTCTATCAAGTTTTAATGGAAGGCTTAGCAGAGATTTGATTTTTACGACAAGCACCCAGTTTTGGGAATAGATCTTATATATATTTATTTATTTATTAAAATATTTATTGTTTACTTTTTCATATTAATTGCGTATAATGTACAAAACGCCAGTAGTAACATTTATCGAACGATTTGGTAGTAACAGTTACTGAACAATAAGGCTGGCATCAGTTATCGACGGTTTGTATGCGATCTGCAACCATTTGCTTTTATCTTTAAACTATGATTAAATGTCAGTTAGATTTTTATCGTAGATAAGCGTTAAATTAGTTGTTTGAAAATATGTTATATTGAAATTATGCTTTTTAAGAGTTTTATGTGTTTTCTCCTTTGTGAGATTCCGTACGTTAAAAGGAAAAACGGAACCCTTACAGGATCACACAATGGTCTCTCAGTCTGTCCTTAGAAACAATGAGACGTGGAAATTTTAAATTTTGCATAGTAATAAAATCGATTAACCTATACATGTTTCAAACTTAAATTCAAAAATATTTTATTGAAATTTTAGGAGTGGAAAATTAAGAAATTCAATTTTTTTTTTAATTCCATAATTAGTCTGTGTTATGGACTTGAAAGGGTTGTGAGAGTCTCAAAAATGTTTTTTTTGAGAATTTTAGATATAATATCTTTAGGAAATACTGAAAAATGTGCAGTAAAAGTTGCTGTCTCCCTTATTTCGAAGACTACTGAACCTAAAATTATGAAAAATAAGATTTTCAGAACATCACACAAAGATTACAGGAAAACTATAGCGATGATTCTGGATGTATAGCCATGTTTCTAAATGTTATAATTTTTGTAATATTCACCAAGTTTTACGGCCATGATATACTAACATTTTCCTATACTCACAGCTGCTTTTCTTAGAAACCATGCGACTTATAAGCTTAAAATTTTGAAATAATATTACATCTTAAAAACCTACATAGTTTGCACTAATTTTCATTTTTATAATATTCATATAATAATTAAAGATGGAGTAAACAAAGATATTCAAGAAAATTAATTTTACATTTTATGTGGAGTACTTTTTAAAAGAACTTAATGTTAGGAATAGTAATTTTCGCGCTCGTGATTACTTAAAAAAAATTAGTATTGTGTCTGGTGTAAAAAATTACTGTACTTATACTGTAAACCCTACACATAACTTACTGCTACTAAAAAAACAAAAATAGTCGAAATATACTTAAAGATATTTCAAATAAAACCCTGTATTTTGATGATTGAATTAGATCTTTGTTTGTCAGAAAAAAATATCATCATTTACCTTTAATTTTGGCTTCTGAAGTGGTAATACCGCTTAATATTAATACTCTAAGACTACGTATACCAAATATATTTAAAACTTATTAAATGCGTACGGGAATAAGTATTTTTATTATACTAAATTACCTTTATTTTTAGTCACTGGAGTGGTAATACTACTTAAGATTACGTATATCAAAAAAAATATTTAAAACTCGTCAAGTGCGTATCGGAGTAAGTATTATTATTATACTAAATTACCTTTATTTTTAGCCACTGGAGTGGTAACACCATTTAAGATTAACACCCTAATATTACTTATAACAGAAATAAATAAAACTTATCAAGTGCGTATCGGAATAAATATTATTATTATACTAAATTATCTTTATTTTAGTGACTGGAATGGTGATACCATTTAAGATTAATATTCTTAAGTTACGTATATCAAAAACTTATAAAATGTATATACGCATGAAAACACGATTTTATAGCAAGTTACATAAGTTTAAATATACATATTTATTACTTTATTATGCACAATTTAATGAAACTACGTGATGTAGTATTATTTCTACTTTCTTTAATTTCTTTACCACGACCTTGGTTTCGTTGTATTACAACATCTTCAGGTGGGATATTAGCAAAGATTGAATCTTATGAATAATGAATTTCTACAAAATTAACGCCAAATATATTCAATACCTTATTACGTTTATTATTTTAATATAGCAATAGGAGTGTTCAATACCAGTCAAATACGAACTACGAGGGTCCGTACGTACCTACGTGTATACAGAAGAGGAATACTGTTACTAATAAACTAGGAATAGAATGTAATACCTTGCATAAATAGAGAATATATAAAAAGCTACTAATAAACTCACCATATGACAAGCTCGTCATATCTTCATCTGTCAAACACTATTCTGACCTCGATCTAAGTTTAAACTTTAGTGTAACCTAAAAAAGTTGACATTTCTTCAAATACATATAACAACACGTCAATTTTTGCAACTTGATTGTTTTTACAATTATTTTAAAGAAAACTGCTCTTTGTAATTAAATTTGTACAATCGAAGCTATCGAGGCGTATTATTATTTAATTTATTATGTGTAGTTGCACCAAGATCAATATTTATTGATAACAATTTTTAAATGAAAATAAATTAAGTAGTATTCTCATTTATTTTTAGAATATTTTAAAGGGAACTGTGATATTTTTCCAATATTTTATTGCAAAATTTTTAGTTGATCATTGTTTTACATACTGTTCTAATTAGGTTTCATACGCAGCTTACGCTCTTTCGTAACTGGTAAAAAAAGAGAAAAAAATCAACAAGAACGGACACAAGCAAAGAATAATACAAAAATATTAACGATACTCTAAAGGCGCCATATGATGTGACAAAGTAATTTTTATTCGCTATCATAATATAAAAAATCTCACATTTTACGTGTTTGTCAAGGAAACGCAATGTTGCCACATTGAATGTTTGATATACATTCGGAATAGTCATTCTATGGTTTAGATGACTATTACTTGTCATTAAAACCATCGTTAAAGCAACCGTGTGAACAGTATAAGTATTCTCAGAATAATAGTAGTATAACTTAAGTTTAAGCGTTCTTTATAAATAACAATGTAAATGAACATAGTATTTCCGTTAAACTACTTATAACTATTAATATCATATTTTATAAATATATTTACCTAATACTGTGAAAGATTCACAGACATGAAAACTTTATAAATTACTCAAAAACTATAAGATTTAGAATTATTACCATAATTTCATACTAAACTAGGCCAATTTCTGGTCATATATCTTATTTCATAATTATGACTGTAGTAGTACTTTCGGAGATATTTTATATAGAGCGGAACATATTTTTATGAACATTTTTGAGAATGCCCTTAAGCTCATGTAATGTATATACAATTCTAAAATAATATCTTTCGAGTCCCTGTAGCTTATGCTATCTATTAATACATCATATATAACTGTAAAAAACAGTTTTAACATATTAATACATCATATAAATGTAAAAAACAGCCACTGTATTTACTCCTCTAAAACTTGTACGTAAATATTTTAGACTTAAAATATACAACATTTACTTTAAATTAATTTTGTTAAGTCAAATTACAAATTACTAGGTCAAAGAGATTCTGAGAAAAATTACTAAGGCAAATGGACAGATGGACGGACAAATCTTAAAAAAACTATGTTTTTTTTCTTTTTGAGAGAGGCAACTCTTATAAAATGGCAGTTCTGCAGGTGTATTATAAAGTCAGCACCTACACCGCTAAACAGATTTGGATAAAACAAGTTCGTTGAATTATGAACTTGATAAAATGAATAAATAAACTGTACACCCATACTGCCCTTATTTTCGCACGAAATACAAACATCTCTCGTGATATTGCGGTAAAACTAATGTTTTTTTATTGTTAGACTTATAATTTGGTTTGAGAGAGGCAACCCTTGAAAAAACGCAATGTATCTGCAAGTATATTGTAAAGTCAGCACCTATACCGCTAAACATATTTGGATAAAACTAGTTCATTGAGTTATAAACTTGATAAAATGAATAAATGAACTATACACCCAAGCAGCATGGGTTTTAGTTCATTTTAAATTTATAGTTCAGTTATTATATAGTTCAGTTATTATTTTTGCACAAAATACAAACTTATCTCTTGTGATGTTGCGATAAAACTAATTTTGTTTTATTGTTGAACTTACAATGTTATTATCTGGTTTAACTCAAAAAGTACTAGGCATTTCAGCGCAGTGCACTACCGTGCCCGGTCGCGCCACGCCGAACATTTTGCTTCACTTTTGTATGAGATGTATTCTAATCACCACCAGTTTGCTTCAGTTATGTATGAAAGGTACCTTAATCGAGAGCAATTATGCTTCAATTTGGTGTGGAAAATATCCTAATCTCGAATAGTTTTCTTCAATTTTATATAAAAAGTGTCCTAATTACAAATAATTTGCTTCAGTTTTGTATAAAACGTACCTAATCACCGGTTATTTGCATCAATTTTGTATAAGAGGTGTCCTAATCACCGCCAATTTGCTTCAGTTTTATATAAGAAGTAATCTAACCGACAGCAAATTGTTTAAGTTTTGTATGAGATGGCACCAAATCATCGGTAATTTGCTTCAGTTTTGTATAACGGGTATTCTAATCTCCAACAATTTTCTTCAGCTTTGTATGAGAGGATTTCTTATTACCAGCAATTTTCTTCGGTTTCATTTAAGAGGTACCCTAGTCGAAAGCTATTTGCTTTAGTTTTGTCTAAGACGTACCTAATCACCGACAATTTGTTTCAATTTTTTATACGAAATGCCTTAGTCTACTATTACTTCAGCTTTTTATGAGAGGCACCCTATTCGCCAGCAATTTGCTTTGTCTTTGTATGAGAGGTACCCTATTCGCCAGCAATTTGCTCCAGTTTTGTATAAGAGGTACCTATTCGCCAGAAATTTGCTTCAGCTTTGTATAAGAGGTACCCTATTCGTGAGCAATTTGCTTCAGCTTTGTATGAAAGGTACCCTATTCGCCAGCAATTTGCTTTAGTTTTGTATGAGAGGTACCCTATTCGTGAGCAATTTGCTTCAACTTTGTATGAGAGGTATGCTATTCAGAAGTACCTAAATCGCTTTAATTTTTTATAAGACTTAACCTACCTAATCAGATATTTTTTTGGCAAAACGAGTCAGGACGTTTTATTGAACTTATAAAGAAGTATCAAGCGGAACGTTTGAAGAAAGTTGTTTTTTTTCAATTCTATTCTTATAATTATTTTGTATTTAGAATTTAAAGATTAAAAAAAACGGCTGCAGTTATGGACAAATCTTAAATTGTGGCCAGATATAACAAATACACATACACCCGCACGCACGCACAGACACACACACACATTATTGTAATTTTAAAAATCTTTTAAGGCATTACTACTATGTGACCTCATATCGTTCAAAAGTGAAAAGGTTCTCTCCATCTATAGCGTTTTTTCTTAATTATCGCCATGAAATATTTTCACGATATTTTCACAAAGTTTTCCAAATCGCAAAACGAAAGGAAGAAAAGCACAACACCTTTTTTTCCACTGGTTTTTTTTTCGATTTCCGCACCGTAGATACGTAAGAAACTATGTACGGAATTGGTTTACAAAACTCTTTGACACTACTTTAAACATCTTGCAGAATGAATTATAAAAAAATATGAAGTTGGCAGTGATGAACGAATATAGCGAAATCATATGGATTTTTAGTAACTGTGGATTTTCTACGAAAAATATGACCAGCCAAGTACAAGGCTACCTCGGACGTCTCGTTTGAATTGAAATAACTTTATTTATCATAAGCTTCTCTAATATGAACTTCCAGGCGCAATAAATATTTAATAATAGCTAATGTGATTAAGTAGGGAGACAATAATATATTATCGTGAATATCTCCAGAACTGTGACCTCTGAAATTTTTCATGAATTTCTGGAAACCCTGCATTTTCATAATTTTAGGTTCAATAGTTTTGAAAATAAGGAGGGCATATTTTTGCCATATTTTTCAATAAATATTTGAATAAAATTATGAAACAAATATTCTTGAGACCTTTATGACTAGCCTTTTCATCCTACATTACTTATGACATTTTAAAATTTCCATATGAATATTTTTGAACATTTGTTGTTGAAAAATTTAATTTCCCCTCTAGAACTTACTACTGAAACAGACGAACAAACGGACACGTGAGTAATCCGTTTTTCTTTATGAGATAGATACGGGACCCTAAAAAGAAACACTTCATAACTTTCAACATGTCGAACGTAAGCAAAACATTCATAAGTAAAGCAGGAAATAGGAGACGAAGGAATTTTTTATTAAATAATTCAGAACCTTTGCTGAACGGGGTAATCTGCAAACAGTGCTTATGATTATTTTTCACTTTAAAAAACAATATGAATTTCAAAATAATATATTTTTCAGCCGTTTCCTCATTTTATTTCAGAAGTTATTAAATGAAAGTATATTGTAATATTAAATGGTCGTGAAATTTTTGACTATTTTTAAGTGAGGAACTTATTCTGTCAATTGTTATCGGAAGAGCGATATTCTCACATAATATTTTTTGTCAACATTGCCTTTCTCATCTCATATTGCTTTTTTCGACGTAAAAAAAATTAGCGTGTGTATCAAATACTCATTTAGTAAGGTTTATTTTTAAAATTATAAATAAATTTCAATAATTTCAAATGCACCTAAGAATTACACGACAGTACCTAATAGCGAGCTCCAGACTACAGAGACAATAGGATAGCGTTAAGAAGTTTTGTGGGTTTTTTTTATTTTTAATGTGAAATTCTAGTTAAAAAAATAATACATTGACAAATAGAATAACAGGACGTGTCTCGTTTGGTTTATTTTTCTTTTTTTCAAATGAATTGACTTTTTTTTGTTTTTCTTACCGTTTTTTTATATTAGTTCACTAGCCGTTAAAGAGAACTGGTTTAAAGTAGAAAAATGGACAAAATACTTGCTCAAGATTATCTAAAAATATGAAGAGTCAGTGTGAAGAAATTACAATCAATTTAAGTTTATAATAAAAACATGAAAATGCATTTTCTATATAAAAAACAACCTTATAGTACGATGTATAAAAATCAGCATCCGGAATAGACTTTTCCTTAAACTACCCATAGTGTTCAATATCTGAACTAACTAACATCAACTTGATAAATTGTTAGCTGTATGAACTTTGACATTATTACATCCACCGCAACATGAAAAAACAAATGAGACAAAAAAAACAAATTACCTTTAAAACAAATAAGCAGCCTGAACGCCAAAAAAACTCTGAAATAAAACAATAATAATAAATCAAAAACATTCCTAATAAAATTTTCCAGGTCATAAAGGAAAACCGACGAGAGAAGAAGCCGCCATGTCACCCATTTCACTCACCCACTTGTTCCTGATTGGTTGCCTAGCCGCCGCTACCCCTAGCCAAAAGGGTACTGGAGTTGAGAAGGTTAACCAATCGGTATCGAGGTCGAAATCGGCTCCGCCAATTGGGGGAACCGGTACCGGGGTTGAAACGCCGGAATTGGTGCTCGCGGTAAAATATAGAGAGGGGGAAGTGGATGGGGTGGTCTTGACCAAGTTCCGAAGAGATCGAACGCAGTGGGAGCCCTCATTAAGCGACCAGACACGTAGCTGTAAAGACCTGTGTACATCAGGTCCGATTTTTTTTATTTTCGTTTTAATTTTGCACTGCTTATATCTTTCGTTCGTGTTTTTTGAATATCATTTTGTTACGCCGAAAAGTGATTTGTGATAAATATTTTTATTAAATTTTACTGCTTTTTATGCAAGTTTTGTATTTTTGTGAAATTTACTTAATAGAAATTGGTAATTTCTGTTAATTTAAAACGCGTTAATGCAATGAACGCAGAAGCAAAAGCACGGTAAGCGATATCTTCTACATTTCCTTATTTATTAATTATTTTTCAATAGTTTTCATAAGTTATCTTTATTTACATTATGATATTCTGTATTTTTTGTGATAATTCGAAAGCCGGTTTTTTTTTATTTTCACTGTTACTTAAAAGTGATTTTCACCCGGCTTAAACCTGAATTACAAAATACTGTGGAATACTATATATTATTTAACTTTAGCAGTGGAATTTCCTAGAAAAAATTAAAGGGTAAGTTCGGGGTGGTTGATCATATTACACAATACAGTAATTAATTAAAAATTATTTTCAATTAAATTTTCTCGTTTTAAAACAAATTATAAATATTTTCTATAAATAATTAACAGCGACGATATGTTTTTTTATAATTGTAATAAAAATATCTGCCTTTCCACATTTTACTTCGGACCTCTTCTTTTTCTTTTGAGTTCTTTGTATTATTTTTTTTATGGGAACTTTTTGTTAAATATGCATGGTTTTCATTGTTTATAGGTTGATATTCTTTTGGTGCATCTACTGTAGTTTATATACTTTGTTTCAACAATATCTTAAACATAGCTTAATCATAAGAAACCGGTATCTCTATAGAACATATCTCGGTTGAGAGTGAATCGATATTGGAGACATAAAAAATATCATTCTCCATATTTTAAAACATACAAACCTTTTAGCCAAATCTTCGCTCTATGAATCCTAGGGAAAGACGAATTTTTGTAAAATTATATCGGTATTCCTGCTTTTCTAACTGGTTATTGTAACAAAATTTTTTTGCGATACGTCAAACTGGAAAACGGAACGCTTATAAGATCACTTATGTATCTGTCTGTCACGCTAACTTTCTTCAAATTTTCGAATAAGATTTAAAAAGGAAGTAAGCAAAGTATTCAAAATAGAGCATCTACCCTCTCTTTATTTCCAAAGACACGGTCCCAAAAACCATAAAAAACAGGGTTTATACAATCTAAATAGATTACAGGAAAACCCTAGAAAATATCCTAGATCTTATAATTTCTAAAATATGCACCTGTTTTTACGACCTTAAAAGACATGGTAGGCAGTATATATACTTTGTGAAATATTATTATTTAAACTAATTTAATGGAAGTAAGGTACATAACACTTAAATGTTTAAACGCCTAAATATGTACGGAACCCTCGTGGTGCGGGGTCTACTCGTACTTGATGGGTTTTTATTTAATATTTCCTTCCATTTTGCTTAAAAAATCTGAATTTAATTCATATTTAATTCTGTAATTTAATTATTGAATATATTTGAAGTTAACTTTGTAGAAATTCATTATCACTAATTTTTATTCACAAATAATTGAAACTACGTGATGCAGTATTATTTCTACTTTATTTAAATGTTTAACTACGACCTAGGTTTCGTTTTATGACAACATCTTCAGATGGGCAATTTGTAAGGTTCTTTTTTACAAATTCTATCTTTACAAATTGGCCATCTAAAGATGTTGTCATACAACGAAACCTAGATTGTAGTTCAGAATTTAAATAAAGTAGAAATAATAGTACTCACGTAGTTTGATTATATTGCCTGCTGCACCCCAACCAATCCATTCAAATCATGATCTCGTTCTACTCTGATACCTAGCACTGAGAAGCACTTGCGCTGATAATTAAGTTTTAATTGAAATGCGATTTAAATAAATGCGCTGTAATAATTTCATCCATAAAGGAATGCAAGAAGTCATTTTACTATTTCTTGGAGTGTCATACTACTACTAAATATTTATTTCAACTGTCACATATTATTGCGTATTATTGTTACATATTATTTATATAATAATGCCAAAAATTATTTCAAAATATACCAAAATTAATCATATATTAGAGGAAACAATAAAATTAATTAAAACCGTTACGTCTAGCAGCAAGAAAATATAAATAAGTATTTCTTAAATAATAACTTAAATAATTTTAATTACAAAAAAATCAGTAGGTTGATTAAATTGCTCACATGAAGATGTTGTCATACAACGAAATCTAGGTCGTTGTAAAGTAGAAATAATACTACATCACGTAGTTTCATTTAATTGTGAAAAATCTAATTAAATTATTTTCATTGACGGTCAGACTTGCAGCCAACTCTCCCGGCCTTAACAAGTTTATCTTCAGTTAACACACTAAGTAAAGACAATTAAAAACTGACAAAGCACAATTAAATGAAACTACGTATTGTAGTATTATTTCTACTTTCTTTAAATTCTTTATCACAATCTAGGTTTCGTTGTATTACAACATCTTCAGTTGGGCTATTTGCAAAGGTGTCCCAAAATCTTTGCTAATAGCTCACCTGAAGATGTTGTAATATAAGGAAACCTAGGTCGTAGTAAAAAACTTAAAGAAAGTAGAAATAATACTACATCACGTAGTTTCATTTAATTGTGAATAATGAATTTCTACAAAATTAACGCCAAATATATTCAATATTTGAAATAGACTTATTCAGTTTAATGCATAGTTTTTCTGCCAATTCTACATGAAGATATATTATGGAACTAGCTAGCCCAGCAGACGTTGTTCTGCACCATCATATGTTTTCCTTCTTCCATGAACCATCTTCTTGACAAAACATATATATTGTGTGAATATGATCTCAATCAATTAAGTCGTTCACAAGTTACACGATCACTAACAGATGTACCAACGATTATGTATAATAAGATTATACTTTAAAAATGATTTAAACAATTGTAAGTGCAATTATATGCAAATTGTTTAAACCATTTACGTTGGTAAAATGAACACAGACGTTTTTAAAATAATGGGATGCATGTAAAGAAAATAAAACGAAAGGATTATTTTTTAGAAAACTCGGAGTCTTATTAGTCTGTGTAATATTATTTTAGTGTTGGATTCCTTCTTAACATATACATTTAAAGAATATTTAAATTAAGAGTCCTTAAACAAAGTGGACATGAATGAAAAATTAAAAACTTTTATCAAAACATAACTTTTCAAAAAGTCAATTTTCCTCTGTTTTCCTTTCTTTAATTCAGGGAAACCTTTTACTAACCTTGTTTTAAATATTTATGAAGGTCGCTAATAGTTTGTTTAAAAAAATCAACATAATTTTTGTTTTTCTGTATAAATTATATTTTTTTGCGTAATTTTTTCGAATATTTCCCTAGTTTACTCCCGAACCGTTTAATAAACTATTACTGCGTCACAGAAACTTGGCTCATCATTTTAATGTTACATCTTCTTATGAAGTTTCTTCGGTGCCTTCTTTTGAAGTCTGGATCAGGCAATTCTCTTCTTGTCTATGCAACGCCAATTCTTAGCATTTAATACTCTAGAGATCCCTCAATTTTAATCTTTTCCCTGTTTTCAAATAGGTTACATCTGAAACAATTTTTTGGGAAGATTACAGTCATCCATTTTTACAAGTTTGGCAATTTGGTTTAAATTATTAATCCATATATTAATATGTGAAGAGAAACTTTACACCCCTTTTTAAGTATTTTGCCCGCACTGAGGAGTTTGAGATTTGACGTAGTTAAAGTTTATATGGAAAAAGAGAGATATATATTAAAAGATTCATTGTTTACGTTCATACTGCCAATGTCAAACACATAATAATCCATAATCTGTGGTCAAACAATCGCACAGAGTAAAGGCGCCAATGAATTTAAATATGTCAAATTGACTAAATGAGTTAATCTCATTATTATTAGCGTTTATTTGATTCAATAATGACGTGAAAAAATTAAAACTGACAATGAATTTTATAAATAAATAAATACGAAATAAATACGAAAAAATTTATTAAATGTTTTCAAAAATTGTCACTAACATTAAAGTTTAAATTTCATGTGTATTGCAGGGTATTGAAGCAAACAACACAAGCTAATGACGTATTTGTACATGCTCTCAGCTGACGTAATAAAACAAAATTTAAAAAAAAACCATACGCAATGATTATAGAAGTATACTCTTTGACAAAGGAACCTTAAAAACCTCAAAAATTTAATTAATTTCGACCACTTGACCACCACTAACATTAATACATGTTTCTGATATCTGGGTGTTTGTGTATTTCTATATTTGTACTTTCAAAAATGTATTATATGTATTTCTATATTTGTATATATACACTTTCAACAATACTATGGAAAACATTTCTTTTGCAAAGTGCAAATCTCAACTCGTCAGCCTTTGACAATATCTTATTTCAAAGAGATTAACACTAACCCAACAAGACCTGGTTTTTCTTTTGACTAAATGAGATTTTAAGATATTTCTATATATATCTTCTTTTTGCGAACGTAATTCTATTTTTAACTTCTTGTGAGGTTTTATTTCCATAATTATTATTGAGTCGATGTAGATAAATTCGTATAATAGGCTGTGATCAAATTAAATTAATATATGTAACACTGCATCTGTTAATTAATTCCCAAAACCAGGTTTAGGAGGACCTACCTGCGGCAGCTCCTGCAAAAGTTGGGTTCCAGACGCTCTTCTCGAAGCTGTCAATGTGAGGGCTAGGAACGCGCTTCATCCCTCGAACAGCACCAGGGAACTTGAGAGTAACGAACCTAGCGAAAATACCAGCCAGTTGGGAGCGCCGAGGGCATATGTTTGTCCCACGCTCTGTGCTAATGGATTGGGTAAATATCGTTCATTTACATTCGTTTTAAAAAATCAGTGTTATTTACAAAAAAATTATATAAATTGCAGAAGTATTAAAATTAAAATTTCTACAAAATATCGAATCAAGAAGTATCAGTAATAGCTTATCTTTTTGGAGGCCTATAAATCTGGAAGCCCCTTTGCTTTTATTATCCAAGAGACCTCCTAGAATCTCATTTGTGACGTTTTTAGGTTTCCGCACCATTAAAGGGAAGACGGAACCCTTAAATAACTCAACCATGAAAGGAAAATTGAACCTTTGGATAACTCACGTATCTGTCTACCTGTTAGTCACAATCGATTTTCTCGAAAATTAACTACCGTATTTTGCAATAGCTAACACTGTAAAATATGTATATGCCATTTTTACACCGAGCAAATTAAGCACCCAAGATTTATAATACTTTTTTATATTTTGCGGGGTACTATTTTTTCAAGATTGTAACTCGTTTGTCGTCGTGTGTTCGTCGTCGTGTGGTCTATTGTAATCCTCGGAGCAATATAACAAAATGCAAAAAAGGCACCTAATTAGAAAATTACTGGAAAACTGTAACGATTTTCCTAGGTCTTAGAGCTTTTGAGAGATTCGTGATCATTCTACGCCTGGGAAAGATATATTAGGCAATATTAATATGTCAAAAAATAATATTAACATTTATAAATATTTCAATAGAAACACTGTGTATCCTTAAATTTTTGGACTTTCATATGTAACATACTAGATGTGGAACCCTCGTAGAGAGTGTTCTACTCAAAATTGTATCATAGAAGAGGTACTTGCAACATTTAGGTGCTATAGAAAAATACATTTTCATAAAATGTTGTAACGGTAAACATTTTCTTAAATATTTATTTAAAACCACTTAAATTTCTTCAAACGGGGAAACTGTATTAGGCAAACGATTTTGGGATAAATCAATTTATTATAATTCAGAAAAAAATCAGAATCTTGGTACATTTTTTTCATTGAATTTAATTCAACTTTAGAGATTTCTTGAACAACAGTATGCAGTTAAAACAATCTAATAAAACACACATACCAATACATCGCAAACCGAAAATTAACGAAAAATCAAAAAACTTTAATGCCGCGTCCAGGAATTTACGTGACACATCTCCAGAAGAATTGACATTAAAATCATTTCAATAGTTATAAAGGTACCTACCATTATCTGTTAATTAAATTGTATAAATTGTATTTATGTCATGTATGAGATACACATACATTACACCATCATTGATAAATGACTATTTTTAAAACTTTGAAGATTTCCCTCTTTATTTTTATGTTAATCAAAAAAGTATTACAGTGATACAAATCACACTGCGAATTAAAAATAACAATACAATCTCACAGATACCTCAATCGATTTAGTTGCTAATAACCGGACGACATAGAAAGCATTCGTGAGTCGAGTCAAAACGCCATCACGAATTCCCCTTTACTCTTTATTATTCATTTTAATTTAAAATTATTTAAGAGTAATGCTACAACTGACTAACTGATTATACTTATTTATGACCACATAATTGTTAATACGTCATAATCGTAAATTATAAAACTCTAACTTTTGCCGAAATATAATTGAGATTAATTAAAAATATGTAAAATTTCAAAGCTATGAAAATCGTTACCTTTATAAAAAATTGTTTTGAATCGAATTCGAAATTTGTGTAACTTCTTAAAATTTATATAATTCCTAACAAAAATATTTTTTTTATTTAATTGACGATGTTAGTTAAAAGCCCATAATATTATCCCAGTCTCTTTTGATTTTTAAAAAAAAATCTCATAACCTAAGTTATCTTACTTCTAAATTTACAACTATAACAGTACACGATAATTATTGAAAGTTGGAATAAATTAAAAAAATCTCGTTATAGTTTTATTCAAAATTAATTATGATGTTGAAAAAAATGACGTTTAAAAATGGGATTTTGATTGTTTATTAATTGGATTGAATGTGGCAAATAATTCATCAAAAAATTCCTCTTCACCTTTGGACCTGATATTAAATTATGAGCACCATACAGGACAACCTCTCTGCGGCTGTGCTCGGGTCGATCTGTCCGAAAACTTCACCCCATCCTGGAGAAATATCTGCGGAGCATTCTGCTTCGAAGATCAGTATGTCCTGTCAGGTATGTATACCTATTATATTTATTTTGAATTTTGAAAACAAAATGTAAGTGAAAAACAAAATGTAATTTTTTATAAGATTTCTTTAAAGAAAAACATTCAATTAAATAATTTTAAAATTTGACATTAAAGAAAAAATTATCCATCCAGTAGAGTATTGTTGGATAGGTCTACCATTTCTCATTTTTAATTTCTGTGAAATATTCGTTGCCTTCTCTTTGCCGATTATTTGGAACTTTTCTCTGGAATAGAGAAGCCATCTGATTATCAACGGTGTCAAAGTGACATTGACTCAGTATTTCAATGGAGTCTGAGCAACAAGCTACAATTTAATGCGCAACGTTGATGTATTCACGTCAACGCGTATCCTTGATGCAAAAATACAATTTAAATGGAACGGCGCTCGGGAGATATCATCCGTAAGCATGGATAAGTTAACCACTGGATAGCGCATAAGAACACAGTTGTATGAAAACCAAGCTAACCACTACTCATTAGGGTAAACGTATCACGTGACACCGTTAACCAATCAGTGCTTTGTCCCTTGGAATAGCATAGAGATGTGGCTTGCTCGATACTTGCGTATTTTCGCTTTGTTTCAAATTAAGGGTATTAACAAATTAAAAACATCGTTATATAAAAAGAACATTTTTATTGTATTATAATCACTATATTAACTTAATTAAATATTGCACGAAATAATGTTATATATATATATATATATATATATATATATATATATATATATATATATATATATATATATAATATTACACCATTATTTTGCTAATATGAATTGTGAAATTTACTGGAGAAAAAAGTATAACACTTCTTGTCGATTATACAAAACTCAGAGATATGAACAATTTTAATTATAAATATCAAATAACCATGACTCGCAGTGCCCAGCCACCTGTATCCATTTTTCTTTTCGGTGAGGGCAGTTCGGTAACCTAAAATGATAAGTCAAATATAAGTAAAATATAATATTATATGCTTAGAAATCAAGGAACTCATCTAACTTTATAAAAAATATCTTATATATAATTCTATGAATTTTTAAGTAGTGACAAAAGTATCGATTTAGTTATCGATAACGGCGCGACGCATCTCTAGTGGTAAAAAATCAGAAATATGGCGGAATCGCTGCCGGCAATCTGACTGTAATATACGAAGATATACTTGCTTAAATAATAGTTAACAGTGTACTTATTTGTGAAAAGTAATTTCATTTTCTGAAGTGATAATGTAGTGCTTCTATTTTGGCAATATTTTATGGCACAAGAAGACATGGTTTATTTAATTTTGATTCAAAATTAGGAGAAACTTTCGCTATGACGTTCGTTTTCTTACTGAAGGCGCGTAAGCTCTTCGCCCGGAGCGGTGGCACAAATTGTGCCAGCGCGCGGCTAGAGATTTTGTGTCGATGCGTCATCCAGTGGTTAACTTATCCATGTCCGTAAGGGATATCGGTGTAATTATGAATAATCATCTAACATTTCATGATCATATCATTGAAATCTGTCAGAAGATCTAGAGGTGCTAAAAATTGTCATGCGACATTCCCACAATTTCCATGACAGTGGGCGTATTGTGACCATGTTTAATTCTTTAGTCAAAGTATCCTTGAAACCAATGCAGTCATCTGATCTCCACATGAAGCAACTTATATACTTATGTTGGAGAAAGTATTAAAGAAGTTTAATAGATTTTTAAATAAAAAATGCTGAAACTATCCTCATTTTTTCATTTAGATTTTATAATGGGCATAGTCGGATATAATTCACTTCAACCCCGACGGGAATTGCTTAGGATCATACATTTTTTAAATTATTAAACAATTATGTTGATAGCCCCTCGGTATTGGGTTTGATAAAGCTTTAAGCTCATGACTTTTACCTGAGTAGCTTATTTCATTTGACTAGAACGCGCGAATATCCTCCGGTGTTCACCAGTTTTAAATGCACTTGTTTGTCAACAAGGTATTGCGAGATACACCAAATCTTGATATTTTTTCTGCTCCATTGACTGTTTTAGAATGCGATTATGGAGTCGCGTGGTAGTTGGCGTTTGATATTTATTTATTTTTATCTTTAATGTGAATTAAATTGTGTTTTTCTCTTTATTATGTGTAATCTAAATAGTACTTTTAGTATTTGCACATGTCCAACGCTTTGGGGTAAACCTGTAAGTTGAATATGGGGTTTTTAAGACAAATAAATAAACAAATGATGCTACAAATCGATAGGCAATATGACCCCATAATTATTCAACCGTTCAACAATTTCAACGCTAAGTTTAAAAAATATGAAAAAGTATACATTCTATCATTTAATTAGTTCCAAATAAAAAGATGTTACTTTGGTTAACTCGCATCAACGTTTTCGAGAGGTATAGGCAACCAGGAAACTTTGTACTTGTACTTTTGTACTTGTACTTTGTACTTGTAACCAGGAAACTTTGTACTTTGTACTTTTAGTATGTCTGGACACGCTCGATGATACCTGATTCTGATACAAGTCCATTTATTCCAGGATGCCCACCATGTGCAGAACCATTCACAAAAGACCGTGCAGCACAAGATCAGCCAAGTTTCACCGGCATGCAAACCAGGATCCTGAATACGGCTGAAGGATGGGTGCTCTGGTGCACAGGACAATGCAGGATTGGAGAAGGTGGAGCGGCTTGCAACTGCGACCGAGCCCCCTTCTTCTAAAATTTCCGGTTTAGAATTAATTTTTTTATGAAATATTTAATTTCAGCTACTAATATGCCAAATATTATTTCATAGTTATTATTTCATACGCAGTTTTAATAATTATTTTATACATATATATATATATATATATATATATATATATATATATATATATATATATAAGATTTTTAAAAACATATTTTACTTTTCAAAAATTTTTAATACTTCTAATTATTTAATACTTACATTTTTTAATTATCACTTTTTTTAACAATTATTTTTAATTTATTGATACTCAATGGTTAAATTACATATTATGGAAATCAAAATATTGCAAAAAGCGACACCAAAAAAAAAAGAAAAAACTACAATTTTCAATTACGTAATTATATTACACAAAATAATTTATAGATATAAGGGGGATATGCAATTTTATTATCGTTTAATTCATTATTTTTAATATTTAGCGTTTATTAAGTATTTCGTGTCGGAAAACTTTTATTTTATTCTTATTTTTATTAAACAATCTTTAATGAAAATGTTAAAATTATTTTATTTTAATTTCCTGCCTTTTTTATCCTTTCTTTTAAACGTTTATTTTAATAATTTGAAATTATGAATAAATTTTCGTAAATTCTATATCCAGTATTTTTTTACTATTTAAATTTAAATTTACATCTATTGTTCAAGGTTCATTACTAACTTAATAAAAATATAAAGGTAATTAACTAGTTATTTTAGATAAATTTTAGAGTACAGAAATTAAATTATATTTTTATAATTCAAATTATATTTGAATTATTAATTTTTTTTTCAATTACTTTTATTTTCTTAATATACTGATTTACTATTTTATTTCAAAAAAATAGATATCAATTGCCGGATTTTTTTTTATTAATTATATGAATAACACATATATTCCTTATGCCTTCTCTCAGAAGCAAGTTGGTTGTTGCGGCTCGCAACTTACTTTGCTTCTCTCGTAGATAAAAAATGTTTTGTTTCTAAAAAAACGTAAATATTAACATTTAGAAAATATTTTAAGACGAGCATAACTTTAAAAAAATTAAGAAGGTTAAGTTTAGACTTAACAATTATACAATTGATGAAAAATTACGTTAGTAAAAAACGATATTAATTGTTAATATTTGAGTAGAATACGAATAAATACCAAGAATATTACCAAAAAAACAATATCAAACTTATCATTATTTTTAGGGACTAGAATTTTAAGATTTTATTCGTATATATTAGAAAATAGGGGGCCATTTTCTTTTCCTTTTTCTTGCCATCTTTTTAAATTACTTGAATATTATTATCAAATTCATTTTTGTTACTTTTCATATTATTTTTTTTGCACGTACCCTAATTTAGCAAAATTTTATTTAAATATAAAGATGAAATCTTTTATGGGAAAAATTAAATATACTTAAATCAAGAGTAAATTTTAATAATAAATATTTTATTTGCAAATACAATAGTGTTAGTACGTATTGGAGTAAAAAAGTATTAATCTCTCATTAAAAAAAAATATTTAAGAACTCTATTTAATATACCATAGAAATACAATTTAGAAAAAAATTATTTGTATTACTTACAATATTTTCATAAACCGAAATCAATGTGCACATGCATATATCGGCTATAAATTTATATTATGTATTTGTGTGTTATTATATGTTTAAAAAAAATATAATTTTTTTTAAAACACAAAAGAATATTGCACAAATATATTTTTATCTGTTGTGGAGACAATAAATGTAAATATAATAAATAGCTATAATTAATATTTATAAATACATTTAATTATTTCGAATGCTGTTGAAGTTCGAATTTGTTTTATTGGCAGTTCTATATATTCATTATAAATAGAATGTGCAACGGAATTTTTAAGGAATTCACTAGTTTTCTTGAAAAAAAGTTACATTTTCAAATAAACAGTAAAATTTCATAATCTTAAAAACAGTAAAATTTGTAGTCCTAAGTTTCTGGCAAAGTTATGAAGAAAATTAAAACTAAATCTACTGAAATAAAGAAACAAAAACTTGTTAATAATTGCTTCAGTTGAAAATTTTTCCATTTTTCTTACATTTAATATATTTTTGTCATATTTTCAAAATCAAAGTGAATGAATGTATCTACAGAATATAAGAAAAAACTATAATCAATATAAATTACGAATAATTTAATTAAATTTAGTCGCAACTTCGTATACAGCCTGATTCAATAAAGAAAAATTATTTTTTTATATAGTCATAATAAGACATTATGTAAATAAAAAAAATATAGCGATGCGCTATTTTTATAAATTTAAAGTCTATATATTTTTATGAGTTAAGTGGGTGTTCATGAAGTTTATGAGTATAAATGAAAAAATATGTATTTCAAATCATCCCGCAGTCCAAAATTTCTTTTGTATTATACCCATATATCGGCATCTCTTTCATTTTCGATTTTAACTTTTCGTATTTCATTTAATACTTTATATATTTTAAAGCAAGGCTAAATGATTATATTTATAACTAATTTTTGCGCAATATTATTTCTGTAACTAAGTTATTAAGAATCTTATTAGTATGGAAAAATCATTCCTAATTTAGTGGCAATTTTCTAACATATTCGAAACCAACGTCTTAAAATAAAACTACCCTTGCAGCTAGCAAAATTTACGCTTATATAAGAGACCACAATTGAATAAAAAAAATATAAAATCAACAAAATATCCATCGAATGAGTCACGGCGATACGGGTGAGATTCTATATGATCCACGTGGTTAGTCTCCGGTCCATTCGATTAACTCTTCCGATATACGATGAGTCATTGGTTATTTCGGTAAGCTTTGCATAACCATATGGATAATCTCCATTTGATTTAGTTAATTTTATGAATATCTTTATGACCAATGCAGTGAGTCACCGGCTATATGTATAGGATTTTACTTGACCCACACGGTTATTCTCCGGTCCATTAAAGGAAATTATTCCGATCTCTGCATATGATACGTATGATTAGTCACCGGTTATATGGATGAGATTCTACATGATCCACGTGGTTAGTCTCCGGTCCATTCGATTAAATTTTCCGATCTCTGTATACGACCAATAAGATGAGTCATTGGTTATTTTGGTAAGCTTTCTACAACTATATAGTTAATCTCCATTCGATTTAATTAATTTTATGACATCTCTTTATGACCAATGCAGTGAGTCACCGGCTATATGAATAGGGTTTTACTTGACCCACGCGGTTATTCTCCGGTCCATTCAGGTAATAATTCCGATCTCTACATACGACACATATGATTAGTCACCGGTTACATGGGTGAGATTTTGCATGACCCGCACAAAAAGTCCACGGTCTCGAATATCCTAACCTACAAATGATCTCCTTCTTCCTCGTATCTTCATTACTGAAGGCGATCCCCGTCTTGGAGTGCCTTGCGACAATGGTAGAATAGCTGCTTATACACTACCTTTTCTTCAGCTTTTAGATAGTCCTGTAATGCTTTTAACATTATCAGAAAGTAGCTAGGATACCGACTGCGAGATTCTTGCACTCTACTTTCCCTACAACAACCGGTTTATCTAAATTAACTGGTTATCGACGAGCTATATAATCAAAGTAACTAAGAAATGGTTAGTAGCAAATTGTAAATAATTTGATTTCAATCTGGAGTTAATCGATTATGAATTCGTTAATTATTTTGACTATCCATGGTATACTTAGTATTATTATTCAACACCACATCTCAAATTTATCTATATTCTTCCTACTACTGCGCAGATCCGAGATCCATAGAATCTATGGATCCGAGATCCATAGAAAAGATGGATCCGAGATCCATAGAAAAGATGGAGAAAACATGCGTTCGAATCAGCATCTTCTTACTAACATTGGAGACATTTTTTATATCGCCTCGATTTTTACACTACTTATCTACTTATCTTGATCCAAATTTAGTCGTGATTATCTGGTTTTTGTTATAGTTGTAAAAATATCAGGCAAAACAAATAGCAAAATAGTGGTGTGGAAAAGTTTCTAAAACGTTGTTTATTCGTTCATAATCTTGTTTATGTTTTTGAAAGTCGTTTTATGTTTTATAATTTTATTGAAATTCGTGGCTATCAAGTACTGAAAGAGAATTCGATTCTTGAAACATTAGTTTGGAGGTGAACAATTTTTGAGAAACCTAGTCATCATCAAGTCTAATTGGCTGATAAGTTGTCATTTCAAAATCTAAATGTCAATCTAATGGCAGCGACGATGTATACTCAACGTTAACATCTGATCATTTAGGTACAAAAGATTTAACAATGTTTTTTTGAAACTCTTCCATACTTTCTAATTATTTATTCCATAAACAAAACTGCTTGGAGTTTTTAAGAAATAATAATCATACAGTGCACCTTTGGATAAATTAGGCGAATGTACTGGCAGAATCGAACCCAACATCTTTAATTTTCGACGAGTATATTTTACGATACTTGTCTGGAAAAAATTATGGTAGTTAATCTGGCAAACTCAATTCCATTCACTACTTAATCTGTTAACTAATTGATCTAATTTCTGACAGCAAATCTTTGCATACCTTTCGCTCAGAAGATCCTTCCGAAAGCACCTGCAAATGAATGATGTCCTTAACATTCCACCAGAAGCTCAGCTTTAACTTTTTACTTTTAAGTTCAAGTTTGGATACCGAAACCACTTCTCAAATTTTTGAAATAATTCCTGTGTCTTTAAAAGTAATTAACTTTAATTGTAATAATTTAATTGTAATAAACTTACAATAATTACCAAGAACATAAAAATCACCACGTCTACATTAAATTGTGCTTTAAAACGTATTAATTATCATATAATAATTTAAAAAATACTATTATCAAATAATACATATTATTAATCCCCTTATATATAATATATAGTTTTATATGTTTATGGCAATTATCCATACTTTTAAGGTATACTCACTCAACTAACCCTTGGATGTGCCCTTTATTGTATCGCATTACGGTACGGTGCGTCTTTGCCAATTGAACAAAAAATTAATTTAAATTTTTCTTATTTTTTTTATATAAATATATTATACAAAAAATAACATTAAAGCAAATACATACACCCACACATACATTACACACTGGCACGTATCCAAATTAACACAAATACAATGTACGTATTGTCACATACACTAGTGTCAATTAATGTCTAATCACACAGAAATAAGAAACAGGACTCATTTTTACACATGTTCACACACAAGCACACATACACCAACCTGTTCTGTTATATTCGTAATTTTGATCCGACGTGTTTAGATTCATTCAGTGAATAGAGACTTGGCTCTGGTCGTACCCTCATGCAACAATCAGCTCGTAACCATCCTATAAACATTGGGTGTGGTGTCACATATCGTCGGTATGTATTCGGCTAGTTCATTGTATAATTTTGGTACCTAGTATGTATATTATTTCTGTCCGTATTCAGTCCTAGTTGCGGATGGTAGCAACCTGCATCTGACGCTATCTCTCGTACTATTTATCTGTTGACAGATATTGTATAGATTCAGTGAGTAGACTTAGCCCTGATCGTACCCTCATGCAGCAATCAGCTCGTAACCATCCTCTTATAAATATTGCGTGTGGTGTCACATATTCGGCTAGTTCATTGTATAATTTTGGTACCTAATATGTGTGTCTCTATCCGTATTCAGTCCTAGTTGCAGGTGACAGCAACCTGCATCTGACGCTATCTCTCGTACTATTTATCTGTTGACAGATATTGTATAGATTCAGTGAGTAGACTTAGCCCTGATCGTACCCTCATGCAGCAATCAGCTCGTAACCATCCTCTTATAAACATTGGGTGTGGTGTCACATATTCGGCTAGTTCACTGTATAAGTTTGGTACCTAATATGTATAATGTCTCTATCCGTATTCAGTCCTAGTTGCGGGTGACAGCAACCTGCATCTGACGCTATCTCTCGTACTATTTATCTGTTGACAGATATTGTATAGATTCAGTGAGTAGAGACTTAGTCCTGATCGTACCCTCACGCACCAATCAACTCGTAACCATCCTCTTATAAATATTGGGAGACACCACACCACACACATATCGTCGGTATGTATTCGGCTAGTTCATTGTATAATTTTGGTACCTAGTATGTGTATTGTCTTTGTGCGTATTCAGTCCTAGTTGCGGGTGATATCAATCTGCGGCTGACGCTATCTCTCGTACTATTTATGTGTAGACCGATATTGTATAGTCATTGTTAGCCTTCGTTCTTATCATGTCTCTTGAGTAAAATTTCAATATACAATCGTCAAAGCTCAATAACTGTAAAATCTGTAAAAATCTGTGTATCTGTGCAATCACTCGTAATAGCGCTCTCTTTGCAATAACTGGAGGTTTCATTGATAATCTTAGCCCGCCTAAAGCTTTATATTTTACATAAATTATAAAAAAGTATAATAAACACCTCAAAAACATAGAATATTCAATTTTAATTTAGATTACCAAGAAGCTTCGGTTGTAAGTATATGTACGTACATATGTATGTTTCAGTTACAATGTAATAATGTGAATCATCTAATGGCGGTTTGGATGGGAGTTTAAACGTTTTGGTGGCACGACACGTCTTGCCATTCGGCTAACTTCGTGTATTGTCGACTCTTTCCGACATAATTCGGCCAGATTCGCATGTCGTCTACCATTCGGCCAGCTTCACGTCTTGTCGACTCTTTCCGACTTACTTCGGATCAGCATTCTTTCTTTTTTATTGACGCTTATAAGTTTACACTTTGATAACGGTGTATTGCATTAACCTGTCTTAAAATGTTAAAAGTATATTACAATAGATTGTTAAAAAATATTTCTGTGATAAGTAAAAATAACATAATAAAATTAAATTATTATTTTATTATTAACAACTATCTGAATATTTATTTTTTCTTTATGTTTCAGTTACAATGGAGTTTAATTAATATTAGCTAAGTCTATGGCAAAATAGCATAGTGATAATATCTTAGTTTTCAGAATTACGCAAAAAGATCCCTCGTTTGGACAACATAAAGTGCAAAATCATTTAAATATATAGATGTCGTTAAATTAGTGTAGTAAGCCGGCTTCAATACTTAATCTTTCTAAAGTTCTTTAATACTTAAAGTTCTTGAATACTTAATCAGATGTATATAATTTATAAAACTCTCTTATATTTCATCTCATTCCCAAGATATATTATTTCAATGTTAACGCAACCATACACCACGCGTAGCGCTGCACCATCAAAATGATGCGACGCGACTTGCCGGACCCCTTATTGAATTTTCAAATTATTTCACAAAAAGATATCAGTAATACTGGTAATTCAAGGTTTTTCTTGTTTTTTTCGTAAAGGTTTCTTTTTACGATAATGAAGCGTTTGATTATGAATTAAAAAATGTAATAAAAATATATTTTCAGTGAAAAATAAATTATATCTCTGTAAATGAAAAAAGAAAAATCCTAGATTATTTTCGTCCCATATTTTTGATAACACTTCAAAAAAGTCTTGCGATACCAATGGTTTTTTATGATAAGCAATCTTTTTTTCAAAAAAAATCTTAAATTTATTACTATATATCCTGTACCATTTTAGTAGAAAAAGTACCCGTGACTTGAAATGGAAATATCTTGAAATGTACTCATATTTAAAATAAACCTAGTCTTCTATTGACTGCTCTCACATATACTTACCAATATGTAAATGTTGTACTATTTATATACCAAAGCATAACATTATCAAAGTTAATGTAATGACGTCATATTGAACAGACATGTCACTAGCGCTGTCATTTATTGTGTATTTACAATTGGGTATTTGACTAAATTTTTTTTATTTCATAAATCATAATTTGAAGGTACAAGCTGATGAAGAGTGAAAAAAATTTTTAATAATCTTAAAAATTGACCGAGTTACAAAAGTTTAAATTTAATCTTTAGACAAGGACGGGAATACTGTGTTGTGAGGTCATTTTTAATATTGCACATTATATTCTACAAGAGGAAAAGAGACAGGGATATACCCAACTCTATCCGTATCTTCAAATTTAGAAACCTACAACTGGCTTATTTCTCAATAATTTTTGATTTTTTTTCAAGACTGATTTTTATTTAACTTATATTTCACAATATTGTACGAAAAATATCAAAATTTAGAATGAGTCAACTACCGTATTTATAGTGTGAAGCTTTCTATTAAAACGGAATTATCTTATTAAAGCAATCACATCAAAATGTCCTCCTGGGTTATAAGTAATTATTTTAATTACACGTCTACCACCATTAAAAGTTGTGGAAAAATATTTCATTTAATTTGGTTACTATATTTAGTTTCTGATTTATTTCAAATTGTACGCCTAAAACACAAAAGTGAGATGGCAAGCAAGTGTAGTGAGGCTAAGTTTGAAAAGTTCCAATGTTGATAGGCTTACGGCGATTCTATCCCATTTACACCTATATCGTACTCACTCATCAACAATATTATAGTGGTTGAACTTTCGTAACTACAACTACTTCTTTTCAGTAATATTCTATATTTGAATGTGTGGATTATATTGTAATTGTGAGCGAGACACTTATTTTCTTCCGTTCGTAGGAATACAACGTGTCCATTGAATATAATATTATTGGCTGTAGATAATTTAAATGTGGTTTAATTTATTTTATTCTGTACAAAAAAACAAAGCTATATAAAATATGAACCTATGAGAGGTGTACAAAAAAAATCTTTGAAATAACTGTTTACTTGCTTAAACGTAGAGGGGATACGTTAATGATATTGACGCGGTCGTAAAAGTTGGGGTTTCTAGCACATATATCCCTAAAATTTGCACTTTCCAACGCATATATCTATAAAATTTGGACTTTCCAGTGCATATATCCGTCTAATTAGAACTTTCCAGCGCATATATCCATAAAATTTTGGCTTTCCAACGCAAATATCCATAAAATTTGAACTTTGCAGCGCATATATCCGGAAAATTTGGACTTTCTAGCGCAATAAATATGTGATAATATCTAATATAACTGAGTAAGAGGAAATGCATATTATCATGAATACCTCAAAAGCCATAACATCTAATATCGTCGTTATTGTTTTTTTCAGTAACCTTGAGTAGATTTCTAAAAAGTCTATTTTTAATAATTTTAAATGTAATTTCAAAAATAATGGAGATAAAATATTTTGTGCGTATTTTTCATTATATCTTTCAAAAATTGTGAAAAATAATATTTTCAACCCTTATAACAAGCCCTTCCAAATATTTTCCCACAGTATATATGAAATTCAAATTGTTTTTAATGTGATACATCTAATGGCGGTTTTGGATGGGACTTTAAACGTTCTGATGGCAAGACACGTCTTGCCATTCGGGTAGCTTTGTGTATTGTCGGCTCTTTCCAACTTAATTCGGCCAGATTTGCATCTTGTCTACCATTCGGCCAACTTCGCGTCTTGTCGGCTCTTTCCGACTTACTTCGGATCAGCATTCTTTCTTTTTTACTCTTTGATATCGGTGTATTGCATTAACCTGTCTTAAAACGTTAAAAACATTTATTTACAATATATTGTTAAAACATATTTCTGTGACAAGTTATCTCATAAAAAAACATAATTAAATTAAATTTATTTTTTATTATTAATATTTATTTTTTTACTTCCACTTCGTGCAAATAAAAATATTCCAATATGAAAATATAAAAAAATTTAGGTGTGTCACCCGTGACCGTTTCGTCACGGCATTTTTTTCGAGTACTTAATCCCCTCAATTAATATGGAAATTATATTGGAAATAAAATTGGTATTTAAAACATTAGTATACAAATATTGCGCAATAATTTTAAGAACAAATGGAACCGAGCGGTATCCAAAAAAAATTAACAACTTTATAAGACTTACTCCTTCTTTTTTCAATCACCTATTACAAAGAAAATAGGATGAAAATTAATCATTTCCATCCACATAATGAGCCATGAGTAGTCACATACTACCCCTGTTTATAATTTTGGAAAATAATGAAAAAAATGATAAAAACACTCCACATAAATGACATTTGATAAGACACCAAATGATTCGGCTTATTAGTCTGCAATAGCGGAAAAGAGTTAATAAACATTAAAAAACTTAGAAAAAACATTTAAAGTCTCATTATTTTAATCTGGTTTCTACAAAAAAAAATTATTGTAAAATGTCTATGAATACTTACTTTGAATATGTAGAAATATATAGAAATATATAGGATTAGATTATGAAAACAACTGACGTCACGAAGGGCTTCCAATAACTAGTATTATAAGTAACAATACGTATGATCATTGTTATAGTGTAAGTTATAATATAACAGATTGTATGTACATGTATTTTTTTAAATTATGCGGGGAAAATTTTGTATATTTATTCCCTTGGCCGCATTCGTGTTTATTTAATAAATTTCTAAAGTATTCTAGAAAAAAATTAGGAGTAGCATAATAAAAAATTAGGCGAGTTGTCAGTGAACATCAATCTCCCCTATGCTATATGCTTCACCTTATCTCACTTTCTATAGAAATTGGGCTAAAAAGCAAAGCGAACTACAGACGAATGAGGGCAGAAATACGAAATAAAAAACGGAAAGGGCTATTTCTCGGATAGTACGAAATGATTTGACAAAAAACAAATTTAAAATGACATTTGGTTATAAATTTGCCAAAGATTATACAAAATAGATGTACTCTTTTTACATCAAATCATTTCAAATAGATAAGCAAACAATAAATTTGCATTTACTATCAATAGTAGACATAAAATTATATCTGCTATCGATATGAGACATAAAATATTAGTATTGGACATAAAATTACATATAATATCAATATTAGACTAAAAACACCATAAATTATTTGATGGAGGAAATAATTTCCTTCAAAAGGAGTTAAAAAATACCGAAAAGTTAGGAAAAGATTTAGTTATGTTTTGTATTGATAGGAAAATTTATGTTCTTCACAGTTTGTATTTTTGATAACACGAAAATATTTTTTGTATCAAATGTTTAATCTGTTTCCATAATAAACCCTAAACTTATTTCAATATAAACATACCTCATGTAGTATCAGAAATATTTGCAAACAAAATAATTGGGGAGATGAAGGATAAGTGATAGGAAGCATTATAATCATTTCCGGAAAATTTTCCTATCGATTTGTTTGTTTGTTTGTACAAACATCACTTAAAAATGATTATCAAGCTAAATCAGATTTACTGCCCAGAAAACATAAACATTAATACGAAATAACATTTATTTATTGCAATCACTTAGTTAAAATTAATTTACAGTGCATTAGCACTACAACAAAAAAGTTTTATTTAGCCACTCGATGGTAGTAATTACACAAAAGTATAATGTACCCGTGTACTTCGATAGATGGAGCTAAATATAATTAAATCGCGCAATGAAATTTTCTACCCGCATATACAAATTCAATTGCGAAATATGAAATTATAATTATAAAATTGACATAAAAAATATAAAAGTGAAAGTGTTTTTATTTGTTTTGTTCCTTGTTTATTTGTTTGTGTAGTTCTTTATTTGTTTATTTGTTTGTTTGTTAGCAAATAACTTGCAATGAAGCAAATTTTACCAACTATAGCATATTGATGTAACTCTTAACGGTTTCGTATTTTGGTTTATTTATTAACCATACGGGATTTCGCCTATGTGGCATATTAATATCATGAAAAGGTTATTAGAATGTCTTTTATTCAATCATGCCTAAACGGATTTGCAGAAACTTGATGCGACCCTACGTTGTCATAAAAATTGATATGGGTATTATTAATGTTTCAAACTAATATATAATCTAAAATTTAACCCAAACATTTAACTGATTTTTTTCACCGAGTAATAAAAATGATGTATTACACATGTAAACAGATGGATCAGTATAAAAATTAAACACCTACATTGCACGCGTATTTCATGGGTGCAAACCTGCATGCAAATCCCGCCGTCTTAATTTAAAATCTCGTGGGGGAAGCCGCGTCGGTTTATTTCGAAATGTTTATTCACCGTTTATATATGAATTAAATAATACATTATTTACCGCTTATAAAAAGTATAGAATATGACTGGAATATGTACAAACTTACATTTACAACATTTAATTATCTATCTCATGGATGTCTTAAAAGTTAACATTAACTCTAATCAATGTATTTAAATAGTTTTAATTAACTATAATTAATGAATGTTAATTGTTAGATGTTAAACTTACAATATAAGATACTGTAAATAGCTGACGTTTAGATGTATAAAGTCAATGTTTTTTGTCGTTTATTTCTCGTTTTATTTCCATTTTTATTTACGTATCCCTACAAGTATAACAAAATTAAATATGTTTGTTTGTTCGTCATTCTTTCATGCTTAAAATATCTAACGTATGTTCCAGATTAAAATATTGGCTATATTTAATTATGGAATCCTCGAGGGTCCTATCCTATGGCTCCTTTACACCTTCCTATGGGTCTTTTACATAAGAACGGTAGTACAAAAAAATTAGGTACGCATACAAAAAACTATATCCGCTGCCAAAACTCTAGGAAAATTCCAAACTACATGTACCTATCGTCCACGCGATAAGAGTTTCAAAGTAAACGAAAGTTGAATTGCTAAGCATTATATTCAATACTCATATTTATTGTAAAAAATTGTGAAAATTTATATAAATAAATTTCACTTTTGGCTTATAAATATATTTTGTTATATAAGTTCATATGGCACTATATACGTATCACTTATAATTCGATAGTTATAAAGAAAATCATTTATCCTTGCCCATATTTTCGCGGTACCTATGTATTTCAACCCGGCGGAAAATTCTGGAAAATGGTAAGTTTGCCCATGTGCATGAAGTGGAGAGTACATTTTTCTAATTCCACGTAGCTGAAGCCGCGGGTAGAAGGTAGTTTTCAACAAATTTTGAAACTTAAATAATATCTAGTAAAAATATTATCTACTTCTGATTTTGACTCTGGATAATTAAATATCCACAAAGCCATATTTTGATAGGGAAAAAGATACTAGTTTTCTTTTAAACCACCAAGGCGCGAGGTACTCCACCATTAAGTCGTACCACCAGATACTGCAACCTTTCAATTCAGCTCCAGCAATTGCTGGAAGCCTAGCTTTTGGTAAGTGAAATGTATCTGCAATAATTAAATGTACACAAGGTCGTATATTTATGGGGAAACAGATATTGGTTTTAAATTAAACCACCAGGGTGTGAGATACTGCACCATTAAGTTCCGAGCTACCCACCAGATACTCCAACCTTTCAATTCAGCTCCAGCAATTGCTGGAAGTCCAGCTTTTGGTAAGTGAAAAGCATTTTCATATGTTTCTGAGTTTTTTTGACATCCAAAATCTTTAATTTAGTTACTTATTCACTTAACGATAAATCATTAAACCTTCTAGGCCATTACCAAAAGGGCTAGAAACTTGAAAAACCTGTCAAGTAGGAGTAAACTCACACTACGAGGGTTAGGCTATTATAATCATGTAAAGATACATAGTATTTCTATTAAACTGTTTATAAATATTATTTTTTCAGAACGGAAAAATATTGCCACAGGCGTAAAAACATGGTGGATAGTAAAAAAGCTATGACATCTAGAATCATCTCTATAACTTCCCTACAAGCTTAGGCTTCTAAAAACCTATTTTTTTAATAATTTTAGGTCAAATGGCTACAAAAATAAGGATGAGTGGATATATATTTTCTACATATTTCTCAATATAATTCTGAAGACATACCACCCTAAACTTATAAAGAAATACATTTTTGCGCACCTTATATTAACCCTTTCAAACGATGGCCCGCATTTTGTATGGAATTTAAAAAAAATTCCAATACTTAATTTGCCTCCTACAAAAGGTCTATGTGAATATTTTAGTGGTAGCTATTGGGTTGGTTAGTATATCTTATTATTATGCTAAACTTAAACTTTTTACTTCAAACAGTTTCTGAGAAAATCGATTGTGATAAAGACGTGAATGATCTTATAGGCCTACCATTCTCCTTTTGAGGGACGGAACTAGAAATAAAGGTAAAGTTTATGTAACGTACCTAGGACTATTGATCCGCTTAGTACTTCTGTTTGACATGGATGATGCCTACATCTTTTTTAAACTTACCATTATTTTGTTTTGTGATACTGCATGTAGGAGATTTCTTTGCATAAACTAACATTTTCATTCTGTTAAACTGATTTTTCTTTGCAGGTAATTGAAAAATCAATAATATGACTTGATTTGAAACACCTACAAAATGCTGTATTATTTTTGAATAAAAGTTTTGCTTTAAGAAAACAACTGGTTCCAATTGGTAATGGAAATGGTTGGAAATGTCTAAAAAACTGTTTAGTTTTCGTTGAACAAAAATGTTGTCTTTAAGAAAGTAATTGGTCTATTTTTATACCACAAAGATAGATTACTATGATATAAAACATCTACCTGCTCTAAGTAGGTTTGCGGATGAAAGACCCAAACTTTTTGCCTGGGCGATGGTAAGCTCTTTGACCATAGGGTAATTCAAATGTCGGACAATGTGTCATTCTTATTTTGGTATCGAAGTACTGAACACACTTCTGAAATTAGATCAAACATTGTGCTGCGTATAATAGTTTACTGTAAAAACTCCAAATTTAAATAGTAAAGAATGCGGTCAAAATACCTTAAAAATGTTAAAGATCTTGAATGGGTAATGTGACCAACCATTGCTAAATAAAAAGTAAATAATAAACAAATAGAAGAGTCAAAATTTGGGCTAAATATTAGTAAATCTGTGTCATTCAATAGATCCTAAACAAACTCGACAAAAAAAGTTGAATTTCGTCAAACGCATTACTGTAAAAAGAGCCAATTTCATGTTTAAGAAGTTAATAGAGATAGATCTTTGAGTCTATATTGATTGAATAACATATCTGTCACAACACTGAACTTGATCGTGATACATTATTTTCTATTTACCGTTTTGTCGTATGTTGAAATCTATGAAACGGCTTTGCATAGCTCTGGTTGTTAAAGGGAAAAATATAGTTGTTCGCGTAGTGTTTTCTAAGGAAAATTCTATAAGTTTGGTTTTATCACGTCACTAACTCATACCGTGTATCCTGAATCTCAAATCCATGGGATGCTTCCCAGTTGATAGCTTATTTTGATATTTTTATTTGGGATAGCATAATTTTAAATTATATGATTTTGGATGGTTTCCATGGAATAAATAGCATATTAAAAAAAGAATTTGTAAAGTTAAAGTCTGAGTAAATAAAAATAACAGTTAAAGTCTGAGTAAATAAAGTCCCAGGCAGAAAGTAATATTCAATAAATCTAGACGCAAAGCTCTAATCCACTAATCTACACTTCTAGCAAAGCTCTGTAAGAATTTATATCCTTTTTACTTATAAATTACTTTTAAATAGGAACTTGTCTCTGGTTACAGTAATGTTTTTGATAGAATTAATAAGATTAATAACATCCTGGAAGTAACAACTTACCTCGATGTGTTTCGGCTTATAAAATATAAACCATCTAACATCATCTGGATATCTGAAGTTCTGCATAATTGTAGAGTTTTGTAATCCAAAACTATTTTATGAAAAGGAGATATAATATTTTACTGTAAAATATCTTTAAAGGGTGGTATTTCGGTTACCAAAAAAAAACAATTTTGATCCCACCATATGGTACATCGAATAAAAACTTTGATGAAGACCTTTTCCTAAGGAACAAAGTTTACTCCTCAAAAGTACTCTTAACCGAGGAAAAATTAACTTACATCTTAACATCAACTTGAAACTATATCACTGTGATTGTCTTGACAATTTGTTTATCATTTCTTGAGACCTTGTATTCGATTCATATTACGCAAGAGAGAGTGTCACTGTGATAGTCTTGATAATTTGTTCATTATTTTTTAAGACCTTGTATTCGATTTTTATTACGCAAGAGAAAGTATTGCTGTGATAGTCTTGATAATTTGTTTATTATTTCTTAAAACCTTGTATTCGATTCTTATTGCACAAGAGAGAGTATCTCTGTGATAGTCTTGCTAATTTGTTTATTATTTCTTAAGACCTTGTATTCAATTCTTATTGCACAAGAGAGAGTATCTCTGTGATAGTCTTGCTAATTTGTTTATTATTTCTTAAGACCTTGTATTCGATTCTTATTGCACAAGAGAGAGTATCTCTGTGATAGTCTTGATAATTTGTTTATTATTTCTTAAGACCTTGTATTCGATTCTTATTGCACAAGAGAGAGTATCTCTGTGATAGTCTTGATAATTTGTTTATTATTTCTTAAGACCTTGTATTCGATTCTTATTGCACAAGAGAGAGTATCTCTGTGATAGTCTTGATAATTTGTTTATTATTTCTGAAGACCTTGTATTCGATTCTTATTGCACAAGAGAGAATATCTCTGTGAGAGTCTTGATAATTTGTTTATTATTTCTTAAGACCTTGTATTCGATTCTTATTGCACAAGAGAGAGTATCTCTGTGATAGTCTTGATAATTTGTTTATTATTTCTTAAGACCTTGTATTCGATTCTTATTGCACAAGAGAGAGTATCTCTGTGATAGTCTTGATAATTTGTTTATTATTTCTTAAGACCTTGTATTCGATTCTTATTGCATAAGAGAGAATATCTCTGTGAGAGCCTTGATAATTTGTTTATTATTTCTTAAGACCTTGTATTCGATTCATATTGCACAAGAGAGAGTATCTCTGTGATAGTCTTGATAATTTGTTTATTATTTCTTAAGACCTTGTATTCGATTCTTATTGCACAAGAGAGAGTATCTCTGTGATAGTCTTGATAATTTGTTTATTATTTCTTAAGACCTTGTATTCGATTCTTATTGCACAAGAGAGAGTATCTCTGTGATAGTCTGGATAATTTGTTTATTATTTCTTAAGACCTTGTATTCGATTCTTATTGCACAAGAGAGAGTATCTCTGTGATAGTCTTGATAATTTGTTTATTATTTCTTAAGACCTTGTATTCGATTCTTATTGCACAAGAGAGAGTATCGCTGTAATAGTCTTGACTATTTGTTTATCATTTCTTAAGACATTGCATGCAGTCCTCATTACGCGAGACGGAGGGGTGAAACAAAGAAAATTAATCATTCCGCTCAAAAGGTACACTATTTCAACGTTAGTTTCTTCGAAGGGTTAAGTTTCTTGCAGTACATGTATGTACTGCAAGAAACTTAACCTTTACTTACTACCTACACTAAGGGTAGTGGGTCATCATCAAATCGACGAGGTGAACACCTTATTCGAGCTTGAATATGGAGCGGTTATTATTTTTCAGAAAGGAAACATTTTATTATATATTAAATGTCTTTCTTTATCACGGAAGCTCTGTTTATGATAATGAAGCATTTAATTGTAATTATAATTAATTGTAATAAGAAATATTAAAAATAAAAAATATTTTGTTGCTGAAATATAAATTATTTCTCAATAGTAAAAAATCAAACCGAAAATTGCAACATTTTTTTTTTTATTTTAGGTTACTTTTATCTTGTATTTTTAAGAGATATCCAAGTAAATATTCTTGCTAAACCAACTACCTAAGAGCCTATTTAACTAGGCATATTTCAAATCTCTAAAGGAATATTTGGTCGAGATAAAAGCTTAAATTTTAGTTGGGAATCTAAGCATCTTTCATGTAAAATTGTTGAAAAATAAATTATTTCTCAGCAATAAAGGCTCAAATACAAAAAAAAATGTTGTAGATTATTTCATCTTATGTTTTTAAAGGAAATCCGAGGAAATATTCTTGCTATACCTACTAATTAAGAACCTATTTACTAAGTATTTTCAAGATTCTTAAGGAATTTTTGATCGAGATAAGGCCTTAAATTTTAGTCTAAAATCTAAATATTTTTCGGGTAAAATTATTAAAAAATAAATTATTTCTCCCTAATAAAAGTCCAAACCAATAAATATTGTAGATTATTTTTTCTTATATTTTTTAGAGAAATCCGAGGTAATATTCTTGCTGTGCAATCTAATCAAGAGCCTATTTAATTAGGTACATTTTAGGTCTCTCAAGGAATATTCGTCCGATATAAAAGCTTAAATTTTAGTCTGAAATCAGTAAACATTTCACACTAATGACGATATTTAGAATTTTAAATAGTTTGTACGTGATACTGTAGCAAAGAGGTAAACAACAATTGACAGACAGACAAAAAGTACCCTAGGGAATATTCGGATGGAATAAAAAGAGATTTATATCCGAACCCGATCCGAACGAAGCATCATCTCAATAAATCCCTAACAGATTTTACATAATATTATTGAGTCACTCTTTGATTCATTATGAGACGGTTGCGCCTTCGTGACGTTTTACTAAAGCTGTAGTTACTTTGATTGCCAACAGATGGCGCTGTATAAATTTAAATTTTTTCAATTAGCCTCGTATTACTTATAACACTAATTTTATTGGCTACTTAAATAGTGTCTCCAATGCTATTACGAAACACGTGTTTTTTTAACCGTTTTAGTGCCATGGTTATTTACTCATATATACTTAAAAATGCCAAAGAAATCTTTTGTTTTTGATATCATGTACCCTTGTCTCGAAAAATAACTGTATCTCTTCCAAAAATTATCCAATTTTAATAATTTTTTCGGTATTTTCTTAATAAAAACTTGTACAAGGATAATAAAATACAAAGAAAATTATGGAACAATATATATTGTGAACAAAAATTATAACAAAAACTTAAATCAAGGTCACATCGTTTTTTCGCAATCCGGTACATCCTCCGTATCAGCAAAATAATTGTTATCGTCACTATTATCACTATCACTCAAAATTTGCATTACGCCATATTGTGAGCGCACCACAATGTCACTCCCACTATCACCTTCTTCACAACTTGAAAAACGATCATTTTCACTCGAATTATTTTTGTATTCCGACATTATGGGTTAACAATTTTCTTTTCCTGGATCCTTTTTATATTGTAATTACTAATAATATTATAATTTGAACTAAAAAGATAAAAAATTAGCGATGCATGCGAGCGACCTCCCCTACCGCGCACTAAACAGCAACTGACTTCGCGAGCGCCATCGCGCTCGTGGCAAATTTAGTTAATACGTGCAGGAGCGCGATGACGCTCTTCGGCACTCAAATAGTTAAACGTAGTCAAACAAAATAATATGACTTAAGATCATACATAAAATAACAAAAAAAAAATTACCCCATTTACTAATAAGAGTACGTTAGAGATTATTTGTGACTAGTAAATATTTTTTTCATGACACTCACACAGACAAATATTTAAAAAAAATATTGAGTGGTTTATATAATTGAGGGCGGTAATTATGGAAAGGAAGAAGTTTTACTTAACACCAATTTAACAAATAGGGCATTTTGTGAATTTTCTGTTTGTAGAACTTGATGCCCAAGAAGTTCAATTTAATGTCTTAAATTATTGAATCAAATGTTCGATTTAGAGTCTACTTGATTCAATATACTAAACAACAGGTAAAGTCTAAATAAAAACAAAGATGAAGTTTTGATTTTGGTTTCAAATATGAAAATTAGCCTTAAATTATTAAATCAAATATTCCATTTAGTCTCCACTTGATTCAATAAACTAAACAAGAGATAAAGTATAAAGGAAAATAATAGATGAAGTCTTGATGTTGACTCTAAGTTGGAAAATTAACTATACAGTTTGAAGTTTGAGGATAATTCAATATACTAAACAACACGTAAAGTCTAAAGAAAAACAATAGATGAAGTTTTGATTTTGGTTTCAAATTGGAAAATTAGTCATAAATGATTAAATCAAATATTCCATTTAGTCTCCACTTGATCCAATATACTAAACAAGAGATAAAGTATAAAGGAAAATAATAGATGAAGTCTTGATGTTGACTCTAAGTTGGAACATTAACTATACAGTTTGAAGTTTGAGGATAATTTAATATACTAAACAACAGGTAAAGTCTAAAGAAAAAAATAGATGAAGTTTTGATTTTGGTTTCAAATTTGAAAATTAGTCTTAATTTATTAAATCAAATATTCCATTTAGTCTCTACTTGATCCAATATACTAAACAAGAGATAAAATATGAAGAAAAATAATAGATGAAGTTTTGATGTTGACTCTAAGTTGGAAAATTAGCTATACAATTTGAAGTTTGAGGTAATGGATAACACTGAAAACTTTATTTTAATGCCTTGAATTATTTAATCAGCGATTTGATCTGATTTGTATCTCTATTAGATCCAATATATTCCAAAAAAATGAAGTCTTAATGTAAATACCAGATAGTATTGATATTGATTGCACTTTGGAAAATTAGCTATACATCTGAAGTTTAAAAATAATGGAAAAACTAAGAAGTTCGTTTTAATATTTAGAATTATTGAATCAAATATTCCACTGAATCTGTATTTTATTCAATATAATAAACAAAAGATATACTCTTTAAGAAGATGGTAAATGAAGTCTTCATGTTGATTCGAAGCCTTAAAATGAGCAAACTACAACATTGGTGGTATTTTAATTTGATACTGTTTCTAGAATATTCACAGTATCTTCATTTGTTTTTAAATTTTGTTTATTTATTTTAAGTTTAGAAATTCAAGAAATTGCAGATATTAAATATAGAACTTGAGCTTTTTATTACGTGATAAAAAGCAAAAGCTCAAAAAAACACTTGTCACTTGTTCTCACAAAAACACTTGTCACTTGTTCTCGATGATTCCAGATTGGCCTTTTAATTAAATAAGTTCACACTTTTTCATGCTAAGAGGACACAAATAAGATAAGGTTTCTATTAACTATATAACATAGTACATTGCTTGTCGGAATATATTTACTGTTTGTAAATGTCGCCAAAGAAAATTCCGATTTACGTACAAAACAAATATGAAAAACCAAGTCACACGAAGTGACATTAAACTCAATGCTGATGAGCAAATAACACTACGGTAGAAAATAACTTGCATACCATAATGATGAGAAAATTATAGTATGCCATACCAAGTGAAAATCAGTTAAAAGCAAGTATAATACAGTTACACGCCATCGTGGATACGTACTTGACCAGCGAGTCAACTTCGATAGTCTTTACGATATGAGCCATCTAGCTTCTATCGTCGAATATAATGGCTTCTGTCGCAAAACACATACAATTTAATTTTTAATAATGATTCATTTACCATACAGTTCCATAATTCCGGCACTCAAAAAAATAAATTACAAGCAATACGATTGCCGGATGCCCAATAAACATGACTGCCTCCAAAAGGCTGTGGAAAAAAGGAAAAATAAATTGACTGCTTTTCTCGTCGAATGGGATTATACTTAGAGTACCACCGACATTATTTTGGAAAATAATAAATAAATTACACGTTTGCCAGTTTACTCCATGTATGATATTCCAAAAACTTTCACTATTACCTCTCATATGGCTACGATGGAGCTTATAGTTCTATAAAAGTAAGTGAGAAAGAAAATACAGACTATCGATGCAGATATGGATTTGTCCAATAAGGAATGTGTGAAAGATGGTAATACATCGAATAACACAAATATAAGATCGTGTATGAAAAAAAGTACTTGTAAGAATGAGTAATACTAAAGAATTATGTTTATCATAAAAGAAAATTGGGGAAGAAATGCCTTAGGGAAATAAATACTAAGTAAGAAGAAAAATAAATCAACGTAATTTTGAAAGAAAAAGTATTTTGATGGTATATTGTATATGTACTCCAGTAAATGTGCAAATAAAACCTTTTTATAGCTTTTTGGAAAAAGGATCTGTCTGCAAAAAAAGCAAGTGGAAACTTCTTTTGGCTCACCTACTCACTATTTCTGAGCAGTGAACGAAAATGAGCCATCACGCACGGGTTGGTGACGCTGAATCGGGTAAACTCGGCTCCCTTCGGCATCGGCCAAGTTAACTACTTTTTTACACGCACTATACGCACTTTTAAAATATCGAGTGAACTACTTTTTAGGGCGCACCATACACACTTTTTTGATATTCGATTAAAATTGAATCTAAATTATTTTTAACATATTTCAGTTTCCATAAACCTATTATTTCATTCTACGGGTAACTCGGCCCCCTTCGGCATCGGCCGAACGAGTTCATGGTCTAATATGGAGTGCATCGTTCCAAGACTTACATTTTATTTATGATTAATATATTATTTCAGTATAATTTAATATGATACGCGTATGTTATATACCGTGTGGTTATAAGCACACACCAGATTTTTTTTATTTATTGTGGCTTAAATTTGGAAAAATTATATATTTCTCCGTCCGTTGGCCTGAAAGTATACACGTATGAGGATACGCTACATGTCGCAATTCTTTTATTGATTAATTTTGTTATCGTTTAGTCAGATATCATAATAGATAGGATATCTTGATATCATAATAGATAGGATATCTTGATTATTGATAATTAGGAATATATTGAATATATTTGACGTTAATTTTGTAGAAATGTATTATTCACAATTTAAAGAAACTGCGTATTGCAGTATTATTTCTACTTTCTTTAAGTTCTCTACCACGACCTAGGTTTCGTTGTATTACAACATCTTTGCTAATAGCCCACCTGAAGATGTCGTAATACAACAAAACCGTGGTAAAGAACTTAAGAAAGTAGAAATAATACTATATCGCGTAGTTTCATTTCACTGTGGCCAATATATTGATTACAGCGTATTTGAGACGATTTGAAGCGCCAGTTACTATGCTTTCAAGACAATTTTGTTCATAATTTTATATAAGAAACCTTAATATTACATAAAATTACGAAAAAAATTAAAAATCATGGCACAATATTCAAAATGTCCACACAAAATTGTTTTCCTGATCTCTGAAACGGCTAAAATAAAAATTATATCGGAGAATAGTGTTACCAAACATTTAGTGGATGCTAAAGATTATATATAGAGTTTGAGAATTTCACAATATTATTACGGATATTAAAGATCGTATGCAGTGTATTTAAACGAAAAAAGGAAATTAATGTAATAATAATAAAAATATTATTTAATCGTAAATGTTTTCAGGTGCCTAAATGTATATAAAACCTTATTAGTGCGAGTTCTACCCGTATTTAATAGGTTTCACTTACTGAAAAACTTCTTACTGAAATCTCCCTTCCACATTATCAACTTCAAATTCAAAGTATATATCTGTTGTACAAAAATACATGCGATTACAAACACTATAGACAGGAAAATTTTCTGACGCAAACCTTCCTGGCACTAGACGGATTTTTCATTAACCATAAGCGTACAGTTTCCGATAATCCAGAAAGGTGCTAATGAAAACATATGTATATACTAACTGTTCCTATAACTTCGTTCGAGTGAAATTCGGAATAAGAAAAGTTAGCATGTTTTCTCATATGTTGCTCTTGGGTATACCATATGCTATTACCATACCAAACTTCATCAAAATCCGTCCAGTATATTTTCCGTGATTGAAGAACAAATTAAGATACAGACAGACAAAAATTCTAAACACAGGTTTTCTGGCTTCGATTGTCATTCTATACGCTAAATCAATCCCTTTTTTTAAAATGTTTTCCAAGTACAGAATTTACTGTTACAATTTTATTACACGAATAGACAACAGACACCTTAAAAAAATATTATTTGTGCATATTGATGGCATCAAAAAGCCAATATATCGATTGCATTATAAGCTATACATCATCACACCACATTTTAGAGCATTAGTAGCAATAATATATCATTCTGTTATATTATTACCACTAATTCTCTGCCCCACGATCCACAGGGGCAGAGAATTAGTGGTAATAATATAACAGAAGTTAGGAAACCATGTTTAAACGACGCAAGGTCAGTTTTTTTTATTGATTGATCGCCCCAAGTATTCCTGCCGATATAGCCCCGACCCGGAAGATCGATGTCGTTTGGTGGGTATAGGCATTTAGAGACCGAAGATTATTTATGAAATTATCATAAAATATGACGCCGTATCCATAATTTTATCGAGATCCCGAAACATCTACGAATGCGCTATAAACAAATATAACTTGTTGTTCATACTCCAGTCCAGTAGGTAAGAAATATCCCGAGGAAATATTTCATCATTGTTGTTATCAGATATGTTATAAAGATTAATATATAAATAAATACAAAAAAACGCAACCTGAAAAAACGTCTGTACACTCAAAAATAAATATAAAAGCTTAAACAGTTGAAGATACACAGTATTTCTTTTAAGTTTTAAACAAATATTAATATCTTTTTACGGCAATGTATCGTCACATTGCAAAATATATCGTCAACAAACACAAGTAAACATCTCGAAAACTATGATCTGTATCCAAAATCATCGCAATAGTTTTTCTCTAAACTTCAAGCGAGCTTATAAAAACTACTATTTTCGCAAGTTTTCCAAATAGACTTGAGGTTAAACTCGTCTCTGTTATAAGGTACAGAGATAAGTTCAGCTCCAGGTCGCCATTTTTCGGTAAAGATATTCGTCTATATTACACCACTATAGTGTTTCATTAATTGACAAATACACATTTTACAATTATTAAAACTTAGAATTTAAATTTTTAATTAAGTGCTTCTTCGTAGACCGTTTTTTTCTTATTTAAGCCAAAAATCGTTAACGAGATGTTTTATGAAACGTATATAACGCGACTCCCACGCTCGCCAAATTCCACACACGCACACACGCACGCACACACGCACGCGCACGCACGTATGCACGCACGCACGCGCACACACACACACACAATCACATAAAATATAAATATTAGCACTTTGTACACAAGCAACTGCTCGGTAATGTAACACATCCGCCTTATCTTTATCTTTGATTATATGGCGTACGTTCTCTACACAGAGACCCTTTGCCAATGTCAAGTGTGAAAAAAGGCCATGCTACACTGATCAAAATCGGTGTAGCATAACCTTTAAATATTTCGGATATCTGTAATTGTTCCTTGTTAACAAAAAAATAAACAAAAATTAACTAAGAAGTTGGCTACAATTAAATAAAAGGAAAAAAAATAGATTATAATGTACAGGAGAGTATAATATAAGCATATACAAATATACAAACATAAAAACAAAAATACACAAGTATATAAATATGAAAAATTCTATATTTTTATGTTCTTCTTTCTTATGAACTGAATAATTAATTCTAAAATGGGTTTGTTGGCAATAGATAAAAGTGATCTTGTGTTAATGGGCAATTGAATTTTATACTTTATTAATTTGTAAATAAATGTAGAAAATCTATTATTCAATGGACATGCAAAAATGAGATTAAATCGCCTTCTCCAAGCCCACAGTCGGAAATAGGAGATTCACTGACACGTAGCCTAGCTAAATGGTTAGAAATAAAACAATGATCCAAGCGCGGGCTCTGTGGTATCCACAGAGGTTTCCTCTCGAGAAAAAGTGAATTTTGAGAACCAAGGTTTTGTGGGTATAAAAGATTGGATCAGAAAATATCTGGGATGATCTTTCCCACGCCCTCTTCCAGTCAGATGTCATCCAGAAACGAGTCATCGGAAGGAGATCTTCAATGAAATTAATAGTGAAATATGGATCCCCGTTCACGGCGGCGAACCGAGCTTTTACGTCGACTATTTCATTACCTACTATTCCACAGTGACTCTATACAAGAACGATATCGGATCCCGATCTCTTTAAATCAAGCGTAAGTTGCTTGATCTGGAGAATCTAGAAGCAACAGTTCGAAGAAAATAGATAGAAGGGGCTGTTAATATTTCCGCTTTCTACTACATCGATATCGATATAATCATATAAACACAGGCCTAATGCTAGAACCTAGAAAACATTATCGATAATTCCTAATATATTTATTCGTAAATTTACGATATTTCTACTAGCGGAAGCCGTAGAAATATCGTAAGTTTACAGATAAATATATTATGTATGAAGGAAAGGTATGAAGAATGTTAAATAATAAGAACGTAAATTAACTCCGTGTGGACATGGGGTTATATTTTGGTTTTTCAACACTTCTCCAGAGCACATCTCTGGAGAAGTGTTGAAAAAAATTGTTTTAAGTTCCTTAAAATCAGCCTTTTCAAATTTAAAAAAAATTCGATTATTTAAATTAATTAAACGAGAAGAGACGAGTGAAGTTGTATACGTTAGTAAATAAGAAACAATACTGAGACACTAACACACACATAGGGCAGCGTGTGTGCATTGTAGCATAAAGAGAAGCGTTAAGTTGGAAAAAGCCGACATGACGCAAAGCTAGCCGAATTAAGTCGGAAAGAACCAATAATATGCGAAACTGGCCGAATTAAGTCGGAAAGACCCGACAAGACGTGAAGCTGGCCGAGAAGGCTTTAACTTCCATCCAAACGCACCATTAGATAGTTCACATCAAAATATAGTTTAAACAATTATTAAGATACAAAAACAGTTGTCAAGGTTGTTAAATGAATTAAATGGTACTTCAAAGCGCGTAAAACAGACGAACGACATTTATAGATTGTGGCCGACAACTACCGATTCTTTTCGGAGAAAGTCGGTGACCGACTTTTCACTGACTTCCTGCTATCGACTACAATCGAGTAAAGGTCTGCTCTCTTTGTTAGAACACACGGTTCAGTCGATGTTCTATCTTTTTCACCCTAACGTATTTTAACTCTGAACGGTGATCATAGGCAGAAGGTTCTCTGACTTTTTGTACCAATTTTTCTTCTTTACAGTATTAAATAGGATATGTTCTATTTTCTGCTATTATTACCGGTCGTCTGCGTTATGCATGAACAAGAACAATACGAGAATCTAGTCATCGACTCCAAAATATTTGGTCACTCTTCAATAATCATGACGCGAAAGCTTTCAATAATTGCCGCAAATACGCAATAAATCTCATATCAAGTGCTATCAAGTGGGCTCGCTATCAATGTGGGGTAAATAATTCTAATTATTAAGATAAGAGCCAAAGCAACATGTGTGATGTGGCATTTTGACTTTTTGAGAGCGCAAGTTCAGATGTCTGCGAGCAGATCCGTCACCTTCGCGAGCTGGGATCTGGTCGAACATGTGAGTATTCCTGCTGGAGTTTTCTTTTTGGTAATCTTAAAAACCCTTACAAGTTCGAGCTAAACTTTTGGAAATATTCCTCACGTATTCCTGGTAAATGTTGTACACTGGAAAATGTTGAAGAAAATTTCATACCGTATCGAGTATATCTTGCCGGTATGTTTAATGCTCTACATAACAGTAACTTTTTTAATAGTGTTAACAAAATGTTCACCTACTATTCATAATTTTTCATAACTTTATAAATATAAACGACCTAATTTAATTTCGTACAGTTTTCCAATTCTTTCATTGTTCTTTGAATATATCTCCTTGTCAACTACTCCCAATCAAATAAAGTTGTATACTGTGTATAATGATGACATGCATATAATAAAATTGCAAATTTTGTGTGTTTGCAAATAAAAATATTTCAAAATAAAAAATAAAGGGGTAAAGAATAAGTGATTAATGTCGTGTTCATTAAGAATTTTGTCTGTCTGTTTATTTGTTTGTGCACATGTGAGTAATAGTCCAATTCGGATGACTTCTTTTGAAAATCATAGAACTTGACTTGAAGTAAGACATAGTTTCTACTTCAACACAGTCGGTTTAATAAAAAAGGTGACAAGGGAATTTAATTTTTTTTTTAATTAATTTTCACTGCATTAGTATAACAACAAACAAATGTATAGTGTGCTTTTGTATCTCAATAGATGGCGCTAATATATAAAATAATATTTTATTTAATTTCAGTTACAATGTTTCGGTGTATTTTAATATTATATTTTCGTATTTTAACGTATCATCATCATCATATATATTAATACGCTAAGGTTAAGATGTTACACTCCCTTTTTAGAAAAAACCTCACAACTAATCCACATAAATTATATATCATTTTATAGATAATTGCTTGCTCTACCGGCATCCACAACTAAAAAATTTATTATTGCTATTGTTTTTGCAAATTAATTAATTATTAAAATTATATACACAAAACAGCAATGCTGCCATCTAACGGCACAACGTCAATACGATTGACGGTCGGTAAAATTTTTGTTTAATTTCAAATACACTCACGTATAAATAAAGTGGCGCTTTAGCTCAATGCTTTTGATACTTGCGCCTCTATATGTCAATTTTAGTAAAATATTTGTTTGATCTGTCATCTGAGCTTCATAATGGAATAAATAATGCGAAGACTTTGCACGGGTCACGCTAGTCTATAGTATTACTGACCCATATTCTCCATACATCACATATAAAGTCTTGGGCACTGCTAATGGATAATATAAATATACAAGTAATGAAATAATGAGACCTATTTTAATGTTTAAGCCACCAATCTCTTGACAGATTATATTTTATTAATATTTCTCACATTTCTTACTAATTTACATTTAAATAAGTATATTTATTTAAAATCATATTTTAAAGTATCAAATATTGAATATATTTGGCGTTAATTTTGTAGAAATTCATTATTCACAATTAAATGAAACTGCGTGATGTAGTAATATTTCTACTTTCTTTAAGTTATTTACCACGACCTAGGTTTCGTTGTATTATAACATATTTGATCTTTGCTAATAGCCCACCTGTAAATATAATACAACGAAACCTAGGTTGTGGTAAAAAACTTAAAGAAAGTAGAAATAAAGGTACATCACGTAGTTTCATTTAATTGTGTTTAAAGTACCACTTAAGAACATTTTGGCGACAAATGATAGATCCTGAATCCTAATGATAGATCCTTAAGAATCTTAGATGATAGATCCTGAATCATATCAATCCTGATGATAGATCCTTAGATGATAGATCCTGAATCCAAATGATCGATCCTTAAGAACATTTTGGCGATAAATGATAGATCCTGAATCATCGAGAATTTTATCAATATTTCCGTTTAGTGATAAATACGCAGAATGTGCTAGAAATTGTTGACAGGTCCAGCAGCAAAGAGTACATAAGTCGCGCTGGTGCAGTAGATAAAACTATTCTTGTTGGTATCGAGTTTTACTGACCGCACTCTCATTAATATTTGATTACGTAATTTTGAATTTTTTTCTCGATTATTTATTTTAACTTGGCATTAATTACTCAATAATTAAATTTTAATTATAATATTTGTAGAACTTTATACGGAAATAAACTCAGAAAAATGTAAAAACGTGTAGAAACAAATTAATTCTGCTATTTCGTTTCCTTTAAAATAAAGAGGATAGAAAAAATATGATTCACAAATCTAAAAGAAAGTCAGGATCAAATTTAACTCATGTGCTAAGTGCTCAGTAATTATTCCTCATGATTAAAAAAAATTAATTAAAATTACTTACAAACTTCATTTATACGTAAAGTACATCTTTTTTAAACAAATAAGTTTTCCTATTTTCCATCATATGACGATAGTCAATTAATCGTCAAAAGAGCCGTTGTACACAATAAACCAACGCTTAGGCCCTAATGTTTTTTTTTCATTTTCAGGTCGAATGGATAATCAAAAATATAGAAAGAAAACGTAGAACAATGATGAATTCTAGATCTGACTATTCTTGGCTGAAATCTAGAAATGAATTCACATATTTGAGCCAAGAAACGGCTGTGGAAATCAACCTTATAGCTATGAAGGTAAGTAAGATTCCATAATCGTAACGACGGACTTCCGTCGAGTTATAACCAATTTTAATTTATATTGGAGGATGTGATCATTTCCAAGCCATGTATTTATTAAAGAACAGAGAACTAGCTCTAAATGACGTTTTGCTGGCAATGGAAAAGTACATTCAAATGTAAAGAAAATTTCGTCATGTTTTTGTGTATGTTATGGTACATTCGTCCATCCATTCGCCTAGTATAAATTCAGAAATCCTACAATTTCATTTTTTAGGAAAATTTCTTTAGGAGTGAAATTAATTAAACCAAGTTAATAAAAATAATATGTGTACTTATGTACGCGTATTAGAAGTTATACTTGTTTAACATAATACAAGAATAACTTTATTTAGTACGCAAATTATTAATGGAAATAAAATAATAAAAAGACTGGAGCGTGATTAACCAACATTAACCATATATATGGTTAATAAAATCTAAATTTAATCAAATATTTAAATTATAAAAATTAAAATTCATTTTCTCATCCGGACTAGTAATTTTTTTTTCTTTTTATCTAAAATTACAATCATTATCATTTGGTAATTAAAAAAATAAATGAATACTCAGCATTTAATTTAATATAACATGCATATATTATAAATTGTTAAATTTACTCAAACAATCTAAATAAAGTTTAATTAATAATAAATTTAAATATTTAATAAATGAGAAAATAATAATTTATAATGCAAATAAATACATATCGAAACTTAACCTCATTTTGAGAAATCCACTTAAAATATATTTTAAAAACCTTATATTTCTGCCATGAATATTCACAATAAAGAAAAGTTTTATTTTATTATATGGACCACTATTTCATTTCAATTACTAAAAAATATTATTTAAAATGCACAGATATAACTTAGATTTTTATGAATGTAAAACACGTGTTGTGTATTTATAAATCCCGCAGTAACTATCATGAATATAGTCTCAATCACTACACCATGTAAATATATGTTTAGGGAGCAACTTCATCCTGTTGATTTTTGTTGAATCATCAATTTCACCCGCATCATTTTTTTCATAACTCCAATAATAAAATAATTTCTTTATTATATTTTTTCCTTTAATTTAATCATTTTTTTAATATCCAATGCTATCTTGCACTGGTAAACTAGCGCCATATCACTAGAGAGATAACTAATGCTGGTAACGTTAATAATCGTTGACGGCAATTCAGATATAACCTATTTATTGACGCCTATCGCTTTTAGACTAAATCCGAATGAAAGTCCTATATTTTACTTGTTAGAATAAAACTGATCCACAATTTTCCGAAGTTAAAATTGTTAAGGATCGGATAATCGGAAAAATATTGGATAATATTTTCAATATTTTGGGAGATGAGGATCTCGGTGAAAAAATTCTCTCCGGCTTGGAAAATGAAATATCATTAAAATAATGTAAACTTTATTAGATAAAAAGAGAAATTACTTTCCAGATTTCCCCCAGCGCGTGTGCTGCTATAGCTATACGCCTGGATGAAATTGTAAAAGAGCAAGAATCCCACATTGAACCAGACACCGTCATAATAGCAGTTAAAAAACTGCTGGAAGAAGAGCTTCGCTCACAGCTGCTGGTCTCTGCTCATACCAGGCGTGCTCTACCAAGAACCAATCGCGTTGTACCAGAACTATACCCGCCGGGACGAGAACCAACCGTATCGTTCTTGGTGGAGCAATCGTACGTCAGGAATGAAGTTGAGTCGCTTTTCAGAGCTTAGTCTTTTCAGTAGTGAAGTTTGTTGAAATTTTACCTAAATAAGATTTATAAAACTTATACTTACAATAATACATTTTTAGTAAAAAAAAATATAGTTTTACTTACGTCTAATGTAATCCACAAATGAACGTAATCTATTGGAATCTTCGTTAGGAAAAATTGACACAAAATATTGTCTGAAATAAAAATTAACTATATAATTTCAGACGCAATTTATTTAACACCGAGTAATATTGAAAATATTCACATTTTAAGAACTATTTGTAAGATATTGCATCCGCCGGAAGCTTCCAATAAAATACTGGCATGTGATTTCCTTAGGTGTCTTTTCCAAAACCACTTGGAATACAACTTGTAATCCATTTCCGTTCGTAAAACTAATGTCTCGTAGTTTATCTCTACTTTTTATAAATAAAATAAATGCATCCGTAGGGGGCGATTTGTTAATTCTCTATTGAAAGTATATAAACAGATTTGCTTTTCTAGCAAAATAAACAGTAGAATAGTCGTGATAAAAAGTGGTCTTAAAATGACAAAAAAATAATATTCAAATGCCAGTCAGCCGAAGTTGTTCTAACCTTTTAAAAAAATTAAAATATTATAGCTTAATTTTCCGATAAATATGCTACCATTGTTTCCCCAACATCTCGTATTTTCTTAACTTCCAACCGCAACTATTCGGAAATAAACACAGATTTCAGATACAGATTTCCTTTTTATTTGATTCATAAACTAAATTCGGTTTTTATCAAATTTATATTATAAAGCAAGTTTACTACCAAATATAGTATTAATTTTCGTTTGCTTTTAACGGATCTAAAAAAACCGAAACTTTGCCTCAATTAATTTCTTATGCACGGAAAAATGTAAAATTGAACTGTTAATGAAAGTATATAAAATTAAACTGTTAATAAATCTAAAAATAATGATACTGTGCATGAGTTATATTTGCTAAACTTACAAAAAAGAAGTCTCGATAAAATAAAAGTATGCCATGAAGCTATAGAAAAAAGGTATATTAGTCTAAGATAGAAAAGACTACCATAAAAATAAAATAAAAGGTTGAGATGCAGTAAAAGAAAAACTAAAATTGAAATGGAAATGGGCTAGAAAATATAAAGGAAACTGCAGGCAAACTGTGATCTACAATACTAACAAACTTATATATTCCCTTTAGAAACAAAACGCAGAAATGGGAGACCGTATGTGGGATGGAACCACGACATAGTGGAGGTAGCTGGAAGAACATGAAGTAAAACCGAGAATAGTGGAAGCGTGTGGACAATAACGCAAGCGTGAAGGCTACAACTGTCCCTACATTGACAATGAAAGATACTAACAAAACAAAAGAACAATTCGGAAACAAATACATTTTCAGATAATAGCTCTCTAGCTTAAGTTTTTTAATAAAAATACAAGAAACTGTTGCTACAATATTGTTGTAACATGTTATTTAAGTTATAAATAAATAAAAAATATGACTACTATAAAGCTAGCTTATTATTTGAAGTGCACAGTAGTTTAAGTAAAATTTGATGTCTGAGCGTAACCAAAAGGCCTTCCTTCAATATTTGGTTACCTTTCTTTTTTCTTGTTTTTTTTGTTTCTCATTTCTGAATAACTTTTCCCTTAATAAGCTAGGTTTTCATTCTTTGCAGCTTATAACAGATATGTTTTTAGGTCGTCTCGTATATTTCAACTCTGACTAATTGGTATTTTGGATCTTTCTTTAATTTGTGCTTATGGGTCTCAACTACGCCATCACTGATTTTGACTCTTTAGTTAACTGACAATCAGTTAGTCGAGGATCTTCTTCGACGAGACATGGTAATCTTTGTACATCAAATTCAACAAGGGAGGCATAGGGTATCGATTGAATGTTGGAGCGAGACAAAATTAGCAATTCCACTTGCATGGCAAATATCACGCGGTCTCTCGTTAGTGCGTGCGTGAACGCGCGAGCGCGTGCATGCATTCGTGCGGGAATGAGCGCGTGTGCGTGCGCAAGTAGATTTGTGTGTGTGTGTGCTTATTTGTTTGTTCCATTTGATGAACCTCTTTATTAGCTATAACTTCTCTCATAAGTCAGTAGTCATCAGCGATATTCTCATTACTGATATTCGCGTCTCCACAAGTAGAATCAATAAAATGATTTTACTTATTACTCCACAGAAAAAGAACCGGTTTTGATGATTTTTTTTAATGTTTGTTATCATTATTTATAATCGAAGACATTTCAAAAAGGAGTGGCAGATATTTAAACAATAATAAACAAATTTAAGTGAACAATGCATTTATTTTATTTTATTATTTGAAAGTACATCTTAAGTGTAAAAAGAAGCATAGAAAGTGTTATTTAAACAAAAATGTTACAAGTTTTCTTAATAAACAATTTAATTTTTATTATTTCAGTGTAAACAATTAATATCGATTAAGGAGTAAAAATCAATAATGATTTACAAATATTTGTTTATAGAAAACTAATACTATACATTGTAGTCAGAATTTTGTTGAACAAGCAAAACAGAAACTAATCTATTATTATACAAGTAAAATGTATATTAAGGTCGATGTTTGACCAGCCTTCTACCTATTGCCGTCCAAATGACATCCAGAATACCTACACTTCTTAAACTGACCGCATACATTTTTACTCCTTTGTTTAAAGGGTTTTTATGTAAAAATTACTGTCATCAGTAAAAAGAAGTAAAATAAAATAAACTATTAGTTGTATAATAGTAATCAGTGAAACAAAACGAATTATAACATAGTGAAAGAGGTAATTATGTGTATTTGTCATTGAATTCAAAAATTATCTACATATTATGTTTAAGCATATATTTTTCATATAAGAATTACTGTCATCAGTAAAAAGAAGTAAAATAAAATAAACTATTAGTTGTATAATAGTAATCAGTGAAACAAAACGAATTATAACATAGTGAAAGAGGTAATTATGTGTATTTGTCATTGAATTCAAAAATTATCTACATATTATGTTTAAGCATATATTTTTCATATAAGAATTACTGTCATCAGTAAAAAGAAGTAAAATAAAATAAACTATTAGTTGTATAATAGTAATCAGTGAAACAAAACGAATTATAACATAGTGAAAGAGGTAATTATGTGTATTTGTCATTGAATTCAAAAATTATCTACATATTATGTTTAAGCATATATTTTTCATATAAGAATTACTGTCATCAGTAAAAAGAAGTAAAATAAAATAAACTATTAGTTGTATAATAGTAATCAGTGAAACAAAACGAATTATAACATAGTGAAAGAGGTAATTATGTGTATTTGTCATTGAATTCAAAAATTATCTACATATTATGTTTAAGCATATATTTTTCATATAAGAATTACTGTCATCAGTAAAAAGAAGTAAAATAAAATAAACTATTAGTTGTATAATAGTAATCAGTGAAACAAAACGAATTATAACATAGTGAAAGAGGTAATTATGTGTATTTGTCATTGAATTCAAAAATTATCTACATATTATGTTTAAGCATATATTTTTCATATAAGAATTACTGTCATCAGTAAAAAGAAGTAAAATAAAATAAACTATTAGTTGTATAATAGTAATCAGTGAAACAAAACGAATTATAACATAGTGAAAGAGGTAATTATGTGTATTTGTCATTGAATTCAAAAATTATCTACATATTATGTTTAAGCATATATTTTTCATATAAGAATTACTGTCATCAGTAAAAAGAAGTAAAATAAAATAAACTATTAGTTGTATAATAGTAATCAGTGAAACAAAACGAATTATAACATAGTGAAAGAGGTAATTATGTGTATTTGTCATTGAATTCAAAAATTATCTACATATTATGTTTAAGCATATATTTTTCATATAAGAATTACTGTCATCAGTAAAAAGAAGTAAAATAAAATAAACTATTAGTTGTATAATAGTAATCAGTGAAACAAAACGAATTATAACATAGTGAAAGAGGTAATTATGTGTATTTGTCATTGAATTCAAAAATTATCTACATATTATGTTTAAGCATATATTTTTCATATAAGAATTACTGTCATCAGTAAAAAGAAGTAAAATAAAATAAACTATTAGTTGTATAATAGTAATCAGTGAAACAAAACGAATTATAACATAGTGAAAGAGGTAATTATGTGTATTTGTCATTGAATTCAAAAATTATCTACATATTATGTTTAAGCATATATTTTTCATATAAGAATTACTGTCATCAGTAAAAAGAAGTAAAATAAAATAAACTATTAGTTGTATAATAGTAATCAGTGAAACAAAACGAATTATAACATAGTGAAAGAGGTAATTATGTGTATTTGTCATTGAATTCAAAAATTATCTACATATTATGTTTAAGCATATATTTTTCATATAAGAATTACTGTCATCAGTAAAAAGAAGTAAAATAAAATAAACTATTAGTTGTATAATAGTAATCAGTGAAACAAAACGAATTATAACATAGTGAAAGAGGTAATTATGTGTATTTGTCATTGAATTCAAAAATTATCTACATATTATGTTTAAGCATATATTTTTCATATAAGAATTACTGTCATCAGTAAAAAGAAGTAAAATAAAATAAACTATTAGTTGTATAATAGTAATCAGTGAAACAAAACGAATTATAACATAGTGAAAGAGGTAATTATGTGTATTTGTCATTGAATTCAAAAATTATCTACATATTATGTTTAAGCATATATTTTTCATATAAGAATTACTGTCATCAGTAAAAAGAAGTAAAATAAAATAAACTATTAGTTGTATAATAGTAATCAGTGAAACAAAACGAATTATAACATAGTGAAAGAGGTAATTATGTGTATTTGTCATTGAATTCAAAAATTATCTACATATTATGTTTAAGCATATATTTTTCATATAAGAATTACTGTCATCAGTAAAAAGAAGTAAAATAAAATAAACTATTAGTTGTATAATAGTAATCAGTGAAACAAAACGAATTATAACATAGTGAAAGAGGTAATTATGTGTATTTGTCATTCAATTCAAAAATTATCTACATATTATGTTTAAGCATATATTTTTCATATAAGAATTACTGTCATCAGTAAAAAGAAGTAAAATAAAATAAACTATTAGTTGTATAATAGTAATCAGTGAAACAAAACGAATTATAACATAGTGAAAGAGATAATTATGTGTATTTGTCATTGAATTCAAAAATTATCTACATATTATGTTTAAGCATATATTTTTCATATAAGAATTACTGTCATCAGTAAAAAGAAGTAAAATAAAATAAACTATTAGTTGTATAATATTATTCAGTGAAACAAAACGAATTATAACATAGTGAAAGAGGTAATTATGTGTATTTGTCATTGAATTCAAAAATTATCTACATATTATGTTTAAGCATATATGTTATTAGTCATTTTTATTAATTTAATAAACTAATTACCTAATGTATCACTAAAAACTTACATGTTTCAAAAGAAATTTTACTCCATCTTTACATTTTTTACATCGATTAGTCTTGCGCATTATTAGTGCTGTCGCTGTCTTTGACGTGAATACGTCTTTAAATTTGCTACCATACGGGGGTAATCCAAAAAACCTAATGATAACAAAATCGGGGGATACAGTTTGGCGTTGCAGTTTCGAATCTATCCTGTACATCAAATTATACCATTATACCACTGGATAGCTAAAGAATCAAAGAATTCAATACGGTAAGCGAGAACAGTGACGCATCGCGCGCGGTGGAGGGGGAAGCGCCGCCATTTTGAAGTTATTTTGCTGCGTATCCAGATTTGCAATTAGTATAACTTTTGATTCGGAAAAGCTATTATGGTCGCTTAAGTTTGAATCGTCAGCTGTAGTTAAAATCTATCGATTGTATATAAAACATTAGTTTAAAGTAGTGACAGTGAATATAATAAGGTGTTAGAATAAATAAATATTATCAAAAATATATCATGTCGGCCTATACGCTATAGTAACACAATAATTATTTGTTTCCTTGCTTTTATCCTAAATACATAAATAAAAATATTTTATTTCAAAAATATAACCCGTTACATAGACGTATTCACGTACAACACACGGCCGTGTCCATGACACAGCCACACCCAATTTTTTTCCTAAATCAATTGTTCTTAGCCAAATGTTATTTCCAAAGCAGAAAATAAAATGTAATATAAAATGTTCCGTACCACTGAAATATATATGAACAAACTTAAAAAAAATTCATCAGAACTGAACCTGCTCCAGAGGACTTTATTGGTTGGACGATTTTCACGATTTTTTGTCTCGACCACTAGGGCATTTGTGCAATAATAAATCTTTTTCTTACGAGGGAGGTCAAAAAACTCGCGAAGTGGGGTAGAAGGAACCTCAAAAAAGTGTCCTATTTTTCTTTTACCTTATATTCTCCATCAACCCTAGTACATTTCTCAGATCTGTAGCTTAATTTATTTATTTCCTCCAAAAATATGTTTTTCTTTATCCTGAAAATAAGCTGAAATTGCAAACTTGATCTTTTCATCATTGCTGATTTTTTTTTCCACGAAGCTTCTTTTTCTTTTTTTGGAAAAAAATAGTAGTCGCGAGGGGTCAGTTGTGGAATTTAAGGTTTGGTAGGGCCTTAGGCCGGGCCTGACTAGGCTGTGGTTGCGCGGGCGGATTCGGTGCCACCCGTTGAGCCAAGCGAGGGTCCGGGTTTTTGCCGTCCCTTCGCTGGCTGACGACATGAAGGGGCGGATTTTACCCAGACTGGTTTAAATCATAAGATCTAAAGGTCAAATACCCATTTGGCCACGGGCATTTTTTTTTAATTTTTTTTATTTATTTTTTTTTTAAGGTGAGTGTTGCAATATTTTAGCGCAGTTCTTGTGAAGAGCAGCCACCACAACAAGGCTCTTATGTATAGGCATTATTATGCAAAAGCATAAAAACCTTTGCTAATTTCCCTAGCTTTTTCTTCTTTATCCTGCATTAGTAGACTAGCATAGTACTATTTCGTTATAAAAACACCTTTACCTTTGAAGTCAATGAATAAGATACCCTTTTTGTCCCGGAAAACAGTCGCCATGAGTATTCTGGCCCATTACGAAACCTTGAACTTTTTACGGGGTTAAACGACGGTCGATGCTGAATCTCGTTCCTGTATCTTATACCGTGCATAAGTCTATCCTGCTCGCACATACCGTTGAATATAGGATGCATAAAAAAAACTATGGGTTAACTTTTTGACGCAAAACGTCTCTCACGTTCGGAAATTAAGGGGTCACTTGCTAAAACCACATGCAACGAAAACATGTCACCTCGATGATAAATGTAGCTCTCTTACCAGTACCTTTAACTCAAGCAGCTAAATGGTGCCAGTGTCGCGTGACACATCGCAATTTGGGCTAAAAATTGATGCTTACAAAGTATTAATTTGCTTGTAACTCGTCAGTACGTCTGTAGAATAAGACGAAACTAGTATCGTAAGTTGGAATTAATTGCTTTCTAAATACATACAAAATTGGCGGTTTAAAATTGAATTTTATGAACAATTTTATGGAAAAATGACGGATTAAAATTAAATTTTATGGAAAATTTTATGAAAACTTCAACTATGGCGCCTGATATACGTACGATACGAAATTTCTAGATATCGCACCTGGACAGAGATCGAGTCCCGCCCAACTCGCTTCTGCACCGCTCCATAGCATCGACTTAACAAGCTTACATTGTAAGCCTAGTTTTGCAAGATTCATACAATAAATCTACTCAATATGTATGTCATTTGGTTTCATTCATTCCACTATTTACCTGTATACCTACCGTACACATCATTAAGCCGAGCTTTAGTCTAGTACGCAGCCAATGTCCCGTTTTAATTTCAATCGATTACAATGAAAGTGACCCGCTGATATAGACTTTTCACGTTAAACTAACGGCCGTGTCCGGACACAGCCCCACCCGTTTTTTTTAAATATCCAAATAAATTTGATAACTTTTTATAACTATGGTAATATGGTAATAAACTATGGTAATAAATAACTCCTTTAACAAGGTCGTGTATACGATTCTTAATTTTATTGAATTTATTGACACGGTAAGACTTAATTTTCTTTCTTTAAGCAAAAATAACGGAGCACTTTCTCGCGTCACTGCAAATGGAAAACTAATATAGACTAGAGATGTGCTTAATTATGAAAAGCTCCATATTTTAGCTTTGAGACAAAAATTAGCAAGGTTTACTTAGTATTAACTACGTTTTAGGGTTCCATAGTCAAACACGGAACCATCATTATTTCATTATACTCATGTATGTGTCTATCCGTCTATCACACACTCGTAGTTCCGGTAATTGTATACCTACACGAATGAAATTTTTCAAATATACTTTAGGTAAAGATTTCACTTGTTTTGATTAAAAAAAAATTATCACACCCTATCTTTAAAAAGGTCTTTTAAAATGAAGTTTTGACCACATTTCCCACTTTTAATGTTTTAATTCCCTTTACATTAAGGTTCTAAGTCGTATGCAATGTTTATAACAATTCAACTCATTACAATTTAACCCATTCCCAAACAATATTACGTAAAAATCTAGCGAAGATAGGTTTTAATGAATAATTTCTTTATTAAATTATTTCGAGTAATCTAAACTCATTATTCTTGCAACTTTAAAAAAAAGTCTTAATCACGCGGAAATAACGCAAATGAAAATTATACCAATTATCGGAGTTTTAGAACCCTTATTAAGCTACCATAGACATTTATGAGCGCGTTTTAAAAAAAGCATAATAATTTATATTATAAATAATTAGGAATTTTGTGAGGACACTACGGAACATGTCTCGTATTTTACTATTTTACTTGAATATTGAAGTTTCAGTTGTAGAAAGTTCTCAGTACGCATGTTGATAATTTTAATTCCTGCCCCCCCCCCCCACACACCTTCCCCTCCCCTCACCCACCCTCCACAAAGCGTTTTAATTTATCTCCACTCTCTATCGCTGTGTTAGCAGCTTGAAAAATATTTCAGTCATGTAAACCACCTGCTAAACCTACGGAAAATTATTGAAGTTCAAAAACAAAAAAATTTGTGTGAGAGCTAGTAGTAATAACAATAATAAAAAGAATCGATTTAAAAATAAAAAATTATTTTATTATTAATAATAGAAACAAAAGTCAAAACTTAAAAAAATAGAATCAATTTGAAAAATGGTCCAAAACTATTAAAATAATAAGAAAAGGAAACCCTTAAATTATTAACTTTTGAAGAAAAATTATTACGAAAATATTTAATCGAGGGAAATGGAACATTCCACACTATAAACTTTTATCATAACAATTTCATTTGTCTATTCTATCCAATTAAGCGTCATTCTGCAAGAATGCAAGATTTTTGGAGTCATGTTAAACAGTTAAATATATAAAAAGATCCTAAAGTAAAGACGGATATCCGGCTAATGACTGCCATCTATCCAAACCTTAAGCATATAGTCAATTATTTATTTGAAACTAAAGTATGTCCAAATGCTTAAAAATGCGCAACACCATCTAACGGTTCAATTGCAAACTACGAATTTAGTCTTTAACACAACCTAAATATACTTTCTCTAACATAACGATAACGTTATATCGTACAACCTTCAATATTAACGTATTTCATTTAAATAAAACAAATCTAAGTACAAATTTACAAAATTAATGCTTAAATTTATTTATAACGTTATTTCTAGGAATAAAAATTTAGTTTGATGGTAACTTTAAATAATAATATCATCGTAGGACGGTAAACATTACTATGGCCATCTATCAAGAATGGGCTGCACTATTTTACAGTAGAGCTGGAGAAATGCAATCATTTAACATTTCCTCTATGAGTAATTATTCTAGCGAAACTCAGATTAGGCTATTTGTCTTTTCCTACTATTTTTTGTGTATTAAAAGTCAATGTTGAAAAATATCAACATTAATTGAAAAATAAGCGACTTACGAGTTTTCAATTTAGGGGAGGGAGTAACTTCCTGTCTCGTTCGCTCTCGTAGATTACAATAAGCATTATTAAAAATAACATCACAATTCAGTATAGCCTTCCTTATCAAGGCATTAAGTTTAAAACATTAATAACTCGCTCATTTCTGTTAAACTCCTCATCTAACATCTTGAAATTTATGAAAAAAAATTAATCATTTAATTTGACACAATTAAATGAAATTACGTGATGTAGTATTATTTCTACTTTCTTTAAGTTCTTTACCTCGACCTAGGTTTCGTTGTATTACAATATCTTCAGGTGGGCTCTTATCAAAGATTGCAAAGATTAGTCTTTGCAAAGAGCCCACCTGAAGATGTTGTAATACAACGAAACCTAGGTCGTGGTAAAGAACTTAAACAAAGTAGAAATAATACTACATCACGTAGTTTCATTTAATTGTGAATAATGAATTTCTACAAAATTAACGCCAAATATATTAAACAGATAAATTGACTTAAACAAAAATAAATTTTATTTTACTAGAGAAAAAAAGTTTGCGAACAACAATATGTATATATATATATATATATATATATATATATATATATATATATATACTATATATATATATATATATATATATATATATATATATATATATATATATATATATATATATATCTAGACTTGACGCGACATTGTTTTCGATTGCTACGAGTGCCAAATGTCGGAATCGAGCTTAACCCATATTATTCCTTAAATAAGTTTTGGTTATTTTTAATTTTGCAGAAGTGACAGATTTTTATTAGTTTCGTCTATTACCAGCCTTGTGAATTAATGGTTACCAATATCTGTTTAAATGAATCGTAACGAAAATAATCGAATGCAATGCGAATTTTTCATACGAAATGTATTATTTGTAGCACTGAATGTTTGATGTGACACATCTATAGGCGCAGGTATAAACCGGATAGTTGGCGTGGCGACGCTTGCCGTGGCGACAGGTCGCCACGCTATACTAAGGTATATATATAGTCTATATGTAGTAGAGTGTACGGTATGGCGACGTGTCGCCATGCGCAACCGACTACGCGACCCCCTCCTCACTCAGTTCGACGCTGTTGTTTATTACGGTACACATAACCTGTGCTTTATTATTTTTGTATTAATTTTCTGTAAGAAATTCGTAATACTTTATTTTTTCATTATGTTATATTTAGTTCCTGTAATAATCTTGTATTTTATGCATATTACTTGTACGAACACGATGTTTCACATCTGCCAGGCGTCCCGTGACGGCTCACTGTTTTTTTGTTACGTATCCGTTCCCGGATTTTCCGAGCAAAAATGAGGCCATAGCTGCATATGGCTTCATTTTTTTTATATAATAATTATTTACAATTAATTGGTTACCGGTACTCTTAACGGTTTATTTATTCTGCGCTTAAGTCGAATACAGAACTATACGATCTAATTAGAGCTGTGTCGATCAATCATTTTAGATGACCCGGGTCGATCGCGACCCACTGGCTAAACGATCGGGTCACGAGACCCGGGTCGATCACGGCCCACTGACTAAACGATCGAGTGTAAAGATTCGTTCGATGAAGCACGCGACCCGTTGCGGTGGTTTAATGACAACTTATTCAATGTTTTGAATAATGAAACTATGTTTTGATTGCTCGGTTCATATTTATTTATAATATGTAAGCCATGCGATATTTTTGGTACATTAATACCAGACTATAAAGGTCTAGCAACATCGATTGAAAGAAGCGTTGACTTTATTTTATTTTTCATATTTCCGTAAAGTGCGCTGCGACTATAAACCAAGTAAAGGGGGCGCGATTATTTTTTTCACCAACGATCATTTTAAATAAATTTCAATAAAACAAGCATAAATCGACGATCCTCAATAAATAAGAAAATTGAATTAAAATATTTACATAAATTAACTAATGCAATAGAATAATAACCGTCACCAAACCCCTGCAAAAAAAAACAAAATTCACACAGGTCTAGATTCAATCTTGTAACATGATACGGCTTAAAATGAACAATCTATATAATATATTACGCCCTGAAAAGTTTTTTTGTAGAATTCATTATCGTGTATAAACATTAGTGTGATATAGCTAAAATTCATTAATATGTTTAAGTAACAAATATTTTTTGGTTTGATTTTGTAACAATTGACGGACTGTTACACCCTTGACTTCGCAGCCATAATGCTTATGCAGTATTATTCCCAAGCATATCATATTAACATGATAACGCCATCCTGTCCCCAACATCTAAACATCCCCATAATGCTTATGTAACATTGCTCCCAAGCATATCATATAAACATTTTGGGGATGATAACGCCATCCCCAAAGTCTAAACATGATAAAAGAGCTTTTCGCAGAACCCGCAACAAGATACATTCCCAGACACGTCAGCATTTTAAATCTTTATAAACCCTGGCTAGCAGCCCCGCGCAGCCCAGAAGTCCGTAGTCCCAGTACACGTCAGTTGTCATTTCAGTCTTAATTATATTTAAGAAGTAATTGTTAATCTTCTAATTAAAAGTTTGTTGTAATTTTAAATAAATCTTCATTAATGAAAAGATAATATTAAAATTGTTTTTTTTAAAGCAATCCAACGAATCTATTATAACAGGGCCATAACATATAATTAATAATAATTCACGTTATATAGTGAAGCAGATTTTTTCGTTTGTTATGTTGTTTAATATAGATATATTTAATATAATGCAAACAAGCCAAATGGATCATTTCGCTTTTTCTAAATATTAATTTTGTCATTTTATTACATATCAGTAGGAGATCACAATACAGTAAATTTTAACAATACAGTTATAATACATAGTACAGAAATTTTTAATACATTTAAGTACCAAAAGCAGTAGGAATATATATTTTTATCTCATAACTATATAAACTACCATTGTTTTTAATAGTAAAATCAATTTGTTAGTGGTTGTATGTACTTTAATGGATTTTTGATATTTTTTTGATTATTAATTAATTTCATGTTCTGTCCGATATATTATCATACATTTTAAGTTTCATGTTTAACGTTGGTTCGTACAATAATTTAAAAACACGTTTTTTAATGCAAAGTAGTGTGGTATTAAAAAAAATTAAAAAAAGATTAAGTACTGTCGGTTTCTGATAATCCTTATAATGTTTACCTTTCCTGAAGTTCTTTGGATGATTGATTATGGGACTATTATAAGACATGTATATAAACATGCATATATGAATACACACGCACACATGCACACACACACATATACGCACGCATGCACGCACGCACGCACTCACGCACCACATATTATATATGGATGTATTATAATGGATTATGCTAAATCTGATACTCTGATATATTATAATGGATTATGCTAAATCTGATACTCCTCCGTGCGCGCAATATACTTAAAAAGGGTACAAATTTTTCTCACCGCATATTAATATGTGGATGTATGTATTTTAATGGGTTATGCTAAACCTGATACTCCTTCTTGCGCGCAATATACTTAAAAAGGGATACAAATTTTTCTCACCACATATTAATATGTTTTAATGGATTAAGCTAAATCTGATACTCCTCCGTGCGCGCGATATACTTAAAAAGGTGTACAAATTTTTCTCTCCACGTATTAATATGTGGATGTACGTATTTTAATGGATTAAGCTGAATCTGATACTCCTCCGTGCGCGCAATATACTTAAAAAGGTGTACAAATTTTTCTCTCCACGTATTAATATGTGGATGTACGTATTTTAATGGATTAAGCTAAATCTGATACTCCTCCATGCGCGCAATATACTTAAAAAGGTGTACAAATTTTTCTCTCCACGTATTAATATGTGGATGTACGTATTTTAATGGATTAAGCTGAATCTGATACTCCTCCGTGCGCGCAATATACTTAAAAAGGGGTACAAAGTTTTCTCACCACATATTAATATGTGGATGTACATATTTTATTGGATTATGCTAAATCTGATACTCCTCCGTGCGCGCAATATACTTAAAAAGGTGTACAAATTTTTCTCCCAACGTATTAATTTTTTCTATTCACTTGTTAATATATCTAATTATATCTTTGAAAATATTCTACCTAAGATTAGAAAAATAGAACTTTGTGGTTCTTAGAACTAGCCTTTTCAAACGATACAACACAGTACATAAGGAATTACATTTTTTTGCGTTATTTAATAAGCTTTTGTTAACATATAATAGTTCCTAAAATAACAGTTAATGTTAACATTTTTCAGTATTAGTTATTGATATACTTTTATTGATATTACTATGGTGCGAATTACTGTGTCAAATTTTAAGCTTCTACGTCAAATGGTCAATAGATATACGACACATTATACATATATATATATATATATATATATATATATATATATATATATATTACTATATGTATTTTCAAGTTCTAGGTATAAACCAGTTGTGTCGATGATACTGGTGCCAGTGCTGCAGAAATCGAGCTACCTACCTTTTTGTAGACAGTACAATTATAATTAAACTTCGATGAAATAATTAAAATGTCATTAATTTTTACATAAATTACATTAATTAATTACATTAATTAATTAACATTGTTTTTGTTTTTCGTGGAATCTTTATATTTTGTAGCTATTTTTAATTCGTGGATATATTTTAATATTGTTATTATTATATAACCAGGTAAATGAGATCTGAGAAATGGGAATGACTAGGAATATAGTTTGTTTACAACAATAAAGCAATTCACTTTTTCTAAATATTGAATTTTAGTGTATTACATTTATTTACTTGTCTTTTACTGTAGATATGGATAACTTATTATTACAGAACAAACCTTTTTCAGTCAGCCATAACAATAAGCTAAAAAAATTGGTTCTTTGGTCAACTTTAAGAGATGATTCGTTGTAAAATTATGGTGTACGTATATAAAAGAAACATTAAAACTTAATAAATAATAACAACGGCAGGTCACACATAAAAAAGACAAAAAAATTAAAATGCAAGTGAGTCAGAATGGAAGAAGGAAATGACAATAATGCAGAAGTAATACAGTTTAGGAGTAATTTTTCAACCGATTATTGAAGTGGTTTATCGAAGATGTTTTTTTGTTGTTAGACTCCAGTTTATTTCAAAGTTTTCCTACTTGGAGAGTAAGGGATTTTTCGTAAGAGGAACAGGTATTTTTGAGGACAAGTAATGTAAGTAAGATTTCAGAGCGCAGCCCAAGGTCGTGAGCGAACAAGTCTTTAATTCAACCGAGTAGAAAATTTTGTACTGTGGCGATTTTTTAATATTTTACAGACAAGGTTATGTGAAGTTGTCGTCATTCACGGACCTTAAACTATTAGAAATGTAACCTGTATTCAGAAATATAACTATTCTTGGGTGTATATAGCCTACTGATTACTAGGTGTATATAACCTTGGATTATAAATTATTTTGGCATAAGGGTTTATATACATATTATAAGATCGGACTGTAAAGTTCTGACTTCGAATTAATTGTAAAATATCTAAACCTTTAAAATCACAGTTAATAACTAACGTTTCATAATTTTAATATAAAAAAGGAGAGACGTGGTCCCTTTTTTGCACGTGTGAAGTCAGTGTAGGTTATTCTTTTTAAAGTGATGAACGAAATTTAAAACTGAGTTTTATTAACTGTTTACATTATAATTTTAATAATAAAAAAAACAATTAAATTATAATAAAAACATTCAACATGGTCAATTTAATTTAATATAACACACCTTTATTATATTTTCAGAATACAATTTCCTGTAATGTGAATATTCCCAACCAAAGGAGATGGCAAAAATCCGTATGGTGTTGGCGCTGGTATTACAAGAATTTAAATGTCGCTTCCATCGAAATAAAACTTTTTCACTAAAAATGGAACTGACATAAAATAACCGAATAAAAAGTGCACTGAAAAGTATAAAATAATGAAAATATGAGTACTTAATATAGTTGGAACTTGTGCGTTACAATATCGTTTTCGAACATAAATAAATTAACAAAATAATATTTTCTTTAGAGGTTTTTTGAATCGGTGTCAAGTCAACGGTTTTCTCCTCTCTCACGTACATTTGCAAGCATATATATACACAGTGTTACATTTCACTTGGCATCTACTCCAAAAATCTCTAGCAATAGAAGAGCAATAGAGAGTTTGGAGACGATATTGTACCGCAAAAATTCTAGCTAAGTAATCGTAATTCAATTATTTTATACTTTTCATTATGCTTCTTATTCGGAGGTTATGTGAAGTCGGTTAAAGTTTTTGTAAAAAGTTTTATCTTTCATTTTTAATGCTCATGTCATCCTTTGTTACTCAGAATGTCACGACTATATGATGAACTTAACATCAATAATATCAAATTTATTAAAATCGTAACAGACATTTGTGGCGTTTAATATATATATATATATATATATATATATATATTTGGACATATAAATCACATTCCATCTTTTGATTTCATAGTGGTCATTGCTTAAGGCTTGTATATACTATGTATATATATATATATATATATATATATATATATGTGTGTGTGTGTGTGTACGAACTTATCTGTTTACTAATATTCTAGTTGCTATATGTCTTTGTATACATTTATATATACTTACTTACCTACCTATCTACTAATATATTAATAATTCATGCCTTTGTATGTACCTGTATATATTACCTATATCCTGTGTCATTTTTTACTCTAGTCAAGATAAGTAAAACAAGTCCCAATTCGATGAGTTCACTGCTCAGCACTGAAAATTTCTTGTCACCCACCCCCTTCCAGCTCAAATATTGCACCCTGATTTCGCTAAAGAGCAAATTTGTATTGCCCTTTGTCGGGTCTTATCAGGCTATGATTAGGCCTATATCATCCAAACTTAGCCATAGTACCTATTGTGTTCAGTAATGAGAACTTCTATGGTGTTATCTTGAACTTTTATGGTCAGATTCTATTTAAATTTTCATAAAATCATACTGGAGTGTGTAAAAATTATTTTCAAATACTAACATATTTCTGTTCACCACGTAAATTCATTGCGTAGTATATCATTCGTAGACGTTAAACCTCTTGAAACTGTTTTTACTATTTTTAGTACTTATGGTTTAAAACCAGGATAAGAGAAATATTAGAAATACATCAAAATACAACCTCCTACGTTACGGCGTTTTTGAGAGAGGCCTGACAACATAATGGTACTAAAATAGCCAAAGGATTCCGTCGGAAAGCCATAGATAATTAGAGCAATTTATGTATATCGATGGACAAGAATGAAAATGCAGATATCATAATCACAAAATGTATTTTAAACTGTGAACACAATAATGACCTTATTGTGGGACCACATCAATTCTTAGGGTGTAGGATAAAAATAATACAATGTGAACTATTCATTCTAAACTTCATTATAATGAAAATATCCCTATAACATAGACATCAATTGAGTTTAGTTAGAAGTGCCTTTCTCTATGACGGAACGTTCTATCATTATCTAGAGGTAGTAAAAATTTATTTTCATTACTATGGTATTTGTTATCCGTTTACAGAAGGCTTCTACAACATCATTAAAGTGTCTCAATAACTAAGAAACTTGTCTGATTTCGTGAACAACTACGTTGGTTTTGTTTATTGTAATACTACATTTGCTTTAGTTAGATAAGTTTGCTTTTAGTTAGATAAGGCATACGTTGGAAAAAATTTGATTTAAGACAACAAACACGCTATTCGTATAGGTCTGTCGTGATAGGTAGCCATATTTTTGGCATGTACAAGACTGGACGTTTAATCGTAAAGACAGTAAAACTTAAAAAAATGTTAAGCTCATTTTTTTCCATAAAAAAATAAAGATCCGTATAACGAAATTCTTTACCTTGTTTATGTATACAATATTATTAAGTATCCAATATTGAAACATAAAACCACTTAAAATGAACCGTCTATATCCAAGGCTGAAATAAACCATTTATATCGTACATTACGTCCTAAAAGTTTTTTTAAAATTCATTATTTTATATAAATATTAGTGTGATGTAGCTGAAATGAATTACTATGCTTAAGTGAAAAATATTCCGTGATTTTATTTTATACATATAGGTCGTACCATATAATTCGTAACCGTAATCCAAATTAGATTATACCCTGTAGATGATTTTGAAAATGTTTATGTCGTTTAATACCGAAAATGCAAAAGAACTAAATGGGTTGTTTCGTTTTTTTTAAATATAAATTTTTTAATTTTTAATGTGCATCAGTGGTAGAATTTCTAATACATAATACAGTCCTGTTTAATACATTTTAATGCCAGAAGTAGTATGAATGTCATTTTTTCCTCGTAACTATGATATAAATCAAGATAGTTTGTAATAGTAAAATCAACCTCTTTTCAAACCGAATTTTTAAAACGAACTTTACCGTACTGTATAATTTTGATATGGGACAATTGGTTGTTTTGAAGTGAAACTTCTTTAGAATCGTTGTGATTAAAAACCGATGAAACGAAAATGCGTCATGAGAAAGAAAAAAGTAGAGCTTCTTTAGAATCGTTGTGATTTGTAACCGATGAAACGAAAATGCATCACGACAAAGAAACAAGTGAAGCTTCTTTAGAATCGTGATTTGAAACTCGATGAAACGAAAATGCGTCACGACAAAGAAACAAGTGAAGCTTCTTTAGAATCGTGATTTGAAACTCTATGAAATGAAAATGCGTCACGACAAAGAAACAAGTGAAGCTTCTTTAGAATCGTTGTAATTTGAATTTTAAGTCTCATGTTAATGTCGTGCTTCGTAGTATTTCCCTCTCGTCTACTAAGCATTGTACATATGTGTGCGCCTGTACATTGCCGAGCTAAAGCGAGAGAGCAAACTTCGGTGTATATCTATATTGCACACTGGTCTGAGTATTCTATGTGTGTATGTTAGTATGTGTGTTAATACGTGTGTATTCGCCTACGTATTACAAAGCTTTAGTAAAAAGCCAGCGCGGTGTATTATTTGTGTGTATTTACATGTGTGAAGAAGTAAATATTTGAATACTGAAGTTTCACTTCTGCCGTATGTGCATTGTACACACACACAAGTTAATTTTTTTTCTGCTTCTTCGTTATAAGGAATAACGAAAAAAATACTCTGTCCTTTTAGTTTCAATATAAATAATTTACACTTTATTTCATAATAAAATCAATTTTAACATTAAAGTTTAATTATGAAGAGTTTACACTGTATTTGTATTGTAAAAAGTTTACACTGTACAAGTGCAAAGTTAATAATAATTTTGACATGACTAACTGACGAATCATTAAATAATTGTTATCAATATGTTTTTAATATTGTATCCAGGTTTTTAACCACATCCATAACAATTACAAAGAAAAACAATATTTTTAAACAAATTATATTAGATAAATAATATTAGTGTGATAAAAACTAAATATTTTTTAACGACTAAAAATCAATTATGGACCTAAATTTTCAATGCATTTACTGCTTTAGTTGTTGCATAAAATGTCACGTTTAAGGAAATGTTTTCACAAATATTTTCAGTTTGCTACAAGTATAATTAGTGTGGTATAACAAATATAATTAAACGATAATTCTATCAATTCTATCGACTGTCGTGAAAAAAATAGGCCTATCTTTGTCTGTGTTCCTTGATGCGCTTTGCTGAACCAGTAAAAAAACTTTTCAATAATATTCCAAGTGCCTATACAGGATAAAAAATAGTCGCCCTTCAGACGTACGAGTGTTCTCGAAATATAATTAAAAAAAAGTGTACGTATCGGCTCCGATGCGCGACGGGAGTTTATTCCTTGAGTAGGATTATTTTAGAATGTATAAAATAGGTAACACTAAAAATTCTTTAATTAAAAAATGCTGACAAAATAATTATTTTCAAGTAAAACGCAAATGAACAAGATCAAATTTATACAACAAAATTTTAAAAAAATATTTAGTCAATCAGTTAACGTCAGACTAAGAAGTTAAAATTAAAAGAAACTTATTAATTTTGTAGGATATAAAACACCAAATATTCACCCGTAATGACATTTAATGATTACATCGTGATGTAAGCGAATGATAGTAAACTGTGTGACAGTTTACTATCATTGTGATTACACCATAAGAAAATGTGATTACGGTATAAGAAAATAACAAATAAACATATTGATATCTCACTCTAAAGATGCGCAAAAACTTTTTGAACGTTCTGAACATCATACGATCAGAACCTAACGGCAACACTTTTTTAACACTCTGAACCTCGGACACTCTGAACTTTGAATTTTACTCCTCGTAAAACTTCATACCGAGCGCTATATATGAAAATCGATTCTTAAGGAGTAAACTCCAATAATTTTATTTTTGAGCGTAGAAACCCACATTAAGTGTGATTTTCAAGTTCCCATCTTATTTCGACATTAGAAACCCTTAACGGACAGATAGACAGAAGGACGGAAGGATAAAGGACGTTGACACAACTGTAAAGTTCCCTTCGGACTTTTCGAATATGAAAATATGAATTCGCCAAAAATAGCCAACCTACATTTTGATTCCATATGACACGAACAGATAGTATATACTGCACAGATATCGCGTGGCAAATTTAAAATTGATCTTGAATATTTATTATACATTTTAATAAAAAATCAATTCTTATTATGGAAATAAACGAAAAAATAGACGAAAATACGACCAATAAACGAAAATAAACTAAAATAAGTGAAATTCATCCAATTGGGTATTTGACTAATTTTTTTTTATTTCATTAATCATAATTTCAAGGTACAAGTTTTTTTTTTAAATAATCTTAAAAATTGACCGAGTTATAAAAGTTTAAATTTAACCTTTAGATAAGGACGGCAATACTGTGTTGTGAGGTCATTTTTACATATATTCTACAAGAATTGCACATTATATTCTACAAGAGGAAAAGAGACAGGGATATACCCAACCCTATCCGTATCTTCAAATTTAGAAGCCTATAAGTGGCTTATTTTTCAATCAATTTTTGAATTTTTTTAAAGACTGATTTTTAATTAAATCATATTTCACAATATTGTACGAAAAATATCAAAATTTAGATTGAGTCAACTACCGGAGTAGGCATATGCTGAAATAAATATTATCTATATATAATTTGATTCGAAACAGTTACCGTAAATGGAAGCCATATCTTTACGATATCAACAGAAAACCCGTTTCAGGTTTTATTGGCGCCGTAAAAAAGTTAGATCTACTTCTGATTTAGACCTACAGGATTTTAATTTAAAATTATTTATGTATACAATAGTTTAGACAATGTTCAGTACATTTTATCGTGACAAATGAAAAAAACGTGAAAAAGGAGAACTACCAATGCAAAGTATCACATCGACATTCACGCGGGGAAAACCCTCTATAATATATCATTTTCTAATAATTTCAATCGTGACCATAAATACGTAAAGATCAATTTTATTTTGCGTCGAAAAACTCAATTTGAACCGAAACCGGGCCGAAGTCAATATGTCGGTCGGCCTCCAAAGATCATTGGCACGTTAAATGGTCCACGCAAATCCGAATCTGAATTTGGGTTCGGAAGCTGTCTCCGATATACCGCTACTCACGCCCGATCATAGTGATGTGCTTGCATCGATGTTTGCACGACATCGATAGACCATTTTGTTGCTGAGATCTTTAGTTATTTTATAGAAAAAAAATGATACTTAAAATTCTTAAGTTTTACCGTTGCCTTTACGATTTAGCGCAATAAGAGTGGGGACAGAGCGATAAATGTGGTAGAAAGAAGAGAGAATGCGCACTTGTATGAAATAATTCTGTAAATAACGTTCATAGATCAGTAATTCTCATAAGTTAGATTTGAGAACAATTTTGGAAACCAACATTTAAAAATAGATAATTTTAAAAAAGTAGTATAATACCGCGGGAAAGTTTAAATCCATAAGATGTTTCTTTTATTATTTTTACAAGCTTGGCTTGTAAAAGTAATAAAAAAAACTCTATCACTCACTCTTTTTGAACAATTAATACTATACCAATTTTAAGATTGAAAATAACATCTTGTGGTACAAATTCGCATGCAACTGAGCAATCGTCATATCTAATTTTCTTTCAATTTGCTCGAATGATAAATCCTGCAATATATCCAACATATTGTTTAGATATCTCGTTCGCATTAAAGTCCAATATCCAAAATAAGTGTAAAAATAAACCGAATTTATCTTACTGCGATGGTGATTCTATTTATTATAATGCTTTTACTTTACTTTACAATAGCAATATTAAGATGCAGTTATAATATTTTTCTTTTAATACAGATAAAATTCACAAACATAATTTTTTTTTATTTCGTTTTCGAAAGATTAAAAGTACTATAAAAAATATCGAAGATATCGATACAAAACATTTTTATATTACCGTGTATCAATACAATGAATTCCGATATGCTTCGATATGATACTCGTATATCGACATAAAAACAAATTTATCAACAATATTATTGGGCATCTCTAATTAAGAGTCAAATTTAATTCCCGGGACGTTCGTGGCGGCGCTTTATATAGACACAAAAAGCAGCTATGATATTATATGGTATAGCCAGTCCAGCGTACTGGTATAATAAAGGTTGGTGGTGTAATATTATATTATGTTATATAAATATGTTACCTAGTATATGTTCAAAAAGCGTTTAACACCAAAAATTTCTAAACGTTTATAAGTCATTTGTTTTTATAATTTAAATTTACTATTTTCTTATAACCTAAAATTAGAAGGAAACAGAATTTTCAAAAGCCTGCGTAAAGACTGTAGGAAAACTATAACAATGATTCTAGATGTTGTAGCTTTTAAGATATTTACGGTAATACAATTGTATCCCTACTTAATTATCAGGTATTATTAAGTATTTATCGTACTATGAAGTCAGTATTAGTAATGACTTATGATAAAGCAATTTCACTTCTAACCAGGTACGAAATCATCCATACGCAATCCATACTTGTGCTTGGTCGGTTTTATTTATAATATTTTCTTTGGAATTAAACGGAGATAATTTTTGGAATACAGTAGAACTGAGAATACAACACTCACTTTGAACGCTTTATACTCCGAAATTAATTAGCGCAGAGCAATTAAAAGTATGTCATTATTTAGATTATTGTAGTCGAATTAATAATACAATTTTCAATTCTCCAAATCTTTTCTCTTCGATAGAGTAACATTACGAGATCTCTTATAATTTTATATGTTCTGCTCTCCTGCAGAAAGTAAATTGTAACACCATCTATCCATCCGATATTATTGGCTTTACGTGTTTTTAAAAAAGAAAAAGATTCATAAGTAACTGGCGCCACCTATTTTTAATTAGTTAAACTTGATAAAATGGATACAGCAGCGAATTATCCTGTATTCAAGGTGGCAGCACGGTTGCTACTGTTATGTTCCACCAGGTTGTTTATAGATTTATGATGTTATGTATATATATATATATATATATATATATATACATATATATATATATATATATATATATATATATACCAATTAAAAAATATAGTTTCTTTAAATACATATTGCAAAAGTTATATAAAAAGTTTGTTTTGTTAAAAAATGTTAATATTTTTGCCTTCATAATTTAAATAGTTTTAATAAACTACTTAACTTATTTAACAAAATAAATATAAAATTACAGCTATTTTATTCCATTTAATATACAGTATATATCGAGGACTTCGCTATAGAAAAAATCTCTTCCAGTACTAGAATAATCGGTTATCAAAAATTTTTTGTTTGTTAAGTTGTAGCAGAAGTTATAATAGAAACAATTGTACGTAAAAAAATGAAAAAAAACCTTAATAATTATTATAACACTAGGTTACGTTTAAAGAGAAAAAAAATTAATACAAATATTTACATCAATTACGATGAAATAAGGAAAATACGAGGGAGCAGAAGGATTGGGATCTAGAAAGGTAAACCATTTTCAATCGATCCTTGATGACAATTAGCGAGGGATATTTTCTTGGCATCCGGATCTAATTTATACCAAATTTCTGCTTTTTTCGTAATCATTAAAAATATTTTTTAGGAACAATAGGGTAACTAAGCTTTCAGAGCATAACCCAAGACCATGACTGGATGAGTCTTTCAATTGCCATTGAGATAATTTTTTGTCGCATATATATATATATATATATATATATATATATATATATATATATATATATATATATGTATATATATATATATATATACACACACACACTACTAAGTTAATTTAATTAATATTTTATTAAAAAGCGTAAGTAAGTTAAGTTGGGGTTGATTGCGAATCTCCAACCGTTTTGAGACGTAACCTGTGTTTAGAAATATATTCCTAATTATAACAGGCCGATAGGTGACAGGGGTGTTTGAAAAAGTAATCTCGTTTTAGTGGGGAGACAATTTTTAAAACACCTGTTTCCCGTCTTAGTAGGAAGAAAATTTTGAGGATACCTAAGAGAGTATATATTTCTGAAAAAACGATGACTAAAATCACTTTGTTGAGGTTGAGAACAAAATTTTGTTTGACCTCGGGGTTGATTTTTTTATAGTATTTAACACCCAAAATTACTGAACCTGATCTTGATCCTACAATTGAAATACCTAATACTTCATCTTTGTTTGTTTGTAAGCATCTTTGTTTGTTTCGTAAGTAATTGTACTTTAAAAAATATCAAGTATTTACTTCAAACGGTTATGACAAAAAAAAACTCTTATAGAGAGACAGACGGACGAATAGATCCAGAGATCCAGAGTTAATTCCCTAACCGTATCATTTTTCTAATTTTATTACAAAATAATTAATATTTCAGAAATAATGCTAAACCTCAAAACATTAATAAATATTACAGATAAATTAAATTAACAAAACTAGAAAGGTAAATCGTCAACTATCTCGCCTCTTTACGAGTGCATCTCAGAATCAGTTAATATATTATCTCACACAACTTTTTTATGATAGAAAAGTGTTTTCTATTTTATGAGAAAATGTTTAATTTTCTATTATGAATCGTGTTTTAATTATAAATAACTTTTTGTCAGCGTTAAGGTTTAAAATTATAACTATAATCAGAGTACAGAAAACAATAATTTAATAATAGCGTCAATAATTAAAAATTCTAAAATTGTTAATATATTTACATGCTAATCCAATTAAAAGCGAATAAAACCATAATTTTGTTATAATTTTTAATTAAATGGATTTGTTTCAATGATGTTGAATATATTTCTATCAATTCATTTAAATAACTTTAAATTTAACTTTCGTGTTAAAATTAAAATATGAAAGTACATTAAAATCAGCGATCATAACCGAACATAACCGCGAGCTAAATTGTATTATTAATATGAAACAGCGTCTTTCGTCAATCGACATCAGCACTTCCCTATCGATAAGTAAAAGCAGATGAAACATATAACGACAGAAAGAGAGAGTGCTAGATGGTCTTGCTCTAGCAGCCGAGCGGTACCGCTTGGTTGCCATTCGCCCGTCTTTCTACACCTTCGTCCGGTATTTGTGTACGCAGGCTTCGATTATGGCGCGGCCACACTAACGTCATGCGAAATTACTTTTGTGAATATTTCTAATAGTATATTTCATGGTTTTATTAACTTCAATAAAGTAGTTAAAGTTGTTTTCCGGGTTTGTCCGTCTATTTTTTGTATTCTATCAATATTATCTGTTTATATGTTGAAGATGTCAAAAACAAAATGTTTTTCCTTCTTTCTTATTAAGAGAGGCTTTTTCAGATGGTCTTTTTCTTAGATATAGTAATTGTGTAACAAAAAATTCACAAAAATGAAAAATGGAACCCATATAGCTTAGCCAGTTTGCTTGTGTCCATGTTTATGGTTAAGTCATCATTTTCCAACAAGTGCCAGCCGACAAATCGATTTTAAACATACAGAGATGGATTTTACCAATTCACTAAATAAATAGGACACAAAATATTTTAAACTTGAAAACTATTTTCTTTGTATAGACATGCTTGTACATCAAATTAAAGTTGTATATATGCTTAGGTTATAGCTACTCACGTTTTTATGTTCATTTCATAAATTTTAAGAAAATACTGAGAAACTGTACAATTATAAAAGAAATAACCTAATCTGGAGACATTCTTTTGTTACGGAGCAACCAAAAAGATTAATGAATAAAAAATCTTTAATTTTTTAATATTTTCTAGAATTTGATGTCATTCTACAATTTTCATCAAAAAACATGACCATAAGTTTAAAAACAATTATAAGGTACAGAAATAATTATCTCGATGTGTTTGATTTTTTTTTTTATATAATTAATCTAATCTTTCTTTTATTATGACAAACGTATGTTTACCACTAACAGGCCAAATTAAAAAAAAATTCAGATTTTTCATAAACTTAATTCAATATCGCTCTTATATATTTGAAAAACATTTAACTTGGAAGATATTTTCCTTTCACAACCTAGGTGCCCATTAATATTAGAAAGTATCTGTTAAGAATATTTCTCAAAAGGAATGAATATAACAAAACACATTTATTGCACGTAAGTAATCACCTATTTCAAAATTATTTTGTTAAAAACACCGAATTCCTGGATTATATTATTTATCTGAAATAAAACCACCGTTTTAATATAATCGAAGTAGGTTTGAGGAGAGGAAACACACTGTGCGTGGTTTTCCCATCACCACAAGCTAATAGGTACTAAAACAAAAAAAATTCTATAAAGAAGTAATGTAGGTAGAATTTAAAAATTACAGATGCCAAATATTGATTGAAATAAGATATTCGACCATATTTCGAACCCCTTACAAAAAAATCGCGTGCAACCATTAGTATTTAAATAAATCTACTGATAACATTCTTGGGTTATTTAAAAGTTATCTAGCAGTGTAACTTTCCCCTAAATTCTTACAATTGGAATAAATTATTTGATCCTACTCTGCCCGAGAACACGGTAGTCGCCTAACAGACGGCTTTCTACGCGGTCGTGTCGCCGCTCTATTCTCATCTTTCGTTCATCATTTATTTACTCGCTTAATAACAGTTTTCGTGTTGGTGATCGTGTGGTTATTTGATGTAAAAAAACATATTCAAGATTACAATTTATAAAAGTGTTTAAATCGAGACAATCTCATAAAAGTCAGATGTGCCAATTAAAATAGAAAAGAAAGTGAATTCTAGAATGCAATTATTACGTAGAAATTTAAGATAAGTCTCATACTGAGAACAACGGTCGGTTGGTATGTTTGTCATTAGATTACTGTTGATTCTGCAATGATTATTTTTTTTTATTTATATATATTTATTTATAAATTCAATAATATAAATATTTTTCCACATTCAAATTATATATTAACTATGATTTTAACATTGCTATATAAATAAAATTAACTTTAATTGTAATTTTTAAAATTAGCTGTCTTTTTCATTATATGAACATCTTCTTTTATGCTAAAGCTTCAAAATTGTCTGTTCATCCTAATATTTTAAATATCTTATCAGTGGACATGATGGAATACCACAATAGTTGTTATAAACATCAATGCCGCTTGTAAACCGCATTTATTTTTTGTAACTACGTACATGACCACACGTTCGTTTTTCATCGTTCGATCGTTTTTTTTTCGTCATCTGTCTAATTATATTTTATTTAAGATAGCTAATGACATCAAATTCACTTTTATGTTACAAATTTTACTGGTTTTATGTTATTAAATAAAATAATGTTTATTAAAAAGGACGTATTAATCAATAAAAATTTACGGCTCGCGATTGTTTTATATGATAAAAGTCTTTGAAAGTATTTTCCTATATTTATTACGTTTTTTTCTTTTAAAATGAACTATTTTTTTTATAAATTTTCCAACCTAATTACGACACCAAACACTGAATATACAATACAAACGTCAAATTGTATTTAAAATATAAACCCAAAAAATTAAATTTTAGCAATAAGGCGTGCGTAAAGAGATGTAACAAAAGAGATCGACAAACTTCCATTTAGTGTTGTACCCAGTTATTTCAAGAATAAAAATGACACTTTTACGAGAGAAAATATACAGAAAATAACCTCCTTAAAAGTTTTATTGAAACCGTTAATCAGACAAATGAGAAATTTTGTACTTTTTAAGAAATCATGTTATTTTTGATATTAGTTGTGTATGTGGTATTTATACCGAGTTTATTAAACCAGCAAGATGAAACATAGTGCAGATTGTATCTAGTTGCATTCTCCATAAACAGATAGTATACTATATTCTATCCCGTCGAAAAAAGCCACGTACAACATCGTAAAAAGTGAAGAAGACATTCATTTTGACAACAAAAAAACGAATGTCGTTATCAGTTAACGGTATATTTTTAATTAACTTAGGCAATGGCTACGAGTTTAAAAAAGGAATTGATATTGCTTATTTTATAATAATTTGTAAAAAGTCAATATTTACTTAATTAGTTTTTTACAATCCTTTATATTTCGTATTAATATTCTTGATATAATAAAAATATAATAAATGCGCATTTTGAAAATAACTTTTTTGTTTTGTATTATGGTTGCAAATTATGTTTTCCATTTTTTTATCGATTGTCATTTACTGAATAGTTCGTTTTTTGAAATACCAAAAATGCTAGCTTTTTTAAGAAATAAATTCTATTTCTATAACGCCTGGCCTATTTTCACTATTTCAAAACGATTTTTTTTTCACTGTAAAAAACACCGACACCAATTTTCACTTTAAATTTTCACCCGGTTACACAAAAAAATTAACCTATTACTTTCGCTGAGGTAAATTCATACCATATATTTTTATATTGCATCTTTCCTATTTTACTCAAAGAGCTACTCAAAAATAGCTCATTTCTAAAACGGCAACGTACAATAAAATTATGAATAGCAAAATTTGGTTTAGCAAAAAATATATTCCTATTTTATTCAAAGAGCTAATCAAAAATAGCTCATTTCTGAAACGGAAATGTACAACAAAATTATCAATAACAAAAATTGGTTTAGCGAAAAATACATTCCTATTTTATTCAAAGAGCTACACAAAAATAGCTCATTTCTAAAACGGCAATGTACAATAAAATTATCAATAACAAAAATTGGTTTAGCGAAAAATATATTCCTATTTTATACAAAGAGCTACACAAAAATAGCTCATTTCTAAAACGGCAATGTATAATAAAATTATCAATAACAAAATTTGGTTTAACGAAAAATACATTTCTATTTTATTCAAAGAGCTACTCAAAAATAGCTCATTTCTAAAACGGGAATGTACAAAAAAATTATCAATAACAAAAATTGGTTTAGCGAAAAATACATTCCTATTTTACTCATGGAGCTATTCAAAAATAGCTCATTTCTAAAACGGCAATGTACAGTAAAATTATCAGTATGAAAAATTAGTTTAGCTAAAAATAATTTCAAAGAAGTTAATTGATCGAATTGTTCAATTTTGATTTATGCGTTGCACATTTTTATACAAAAATTATGTATGGAAATGTTGAGTATGTATTATATTATATATTTTGACAAATTATATAGTACAAAATTCAAAATATTAGAGAAAAAGAAATTGTGTTTAGAATCCTTGGAATATCACCGTGGAAAATTAAGATCCAGAAAAAAAAATATTTTTAGGGTCAAAGAAAAAATTATATATTTTTCTCTCTGCTGATAAGTTTGTTGTCATTTTATATTATTGTGAAATATATTTTAAGGGATTTTGAAGATATTAAAATATAATAAAATTCACTTGCATTATTCGTTGGGGGAAAATAGTGCCGACTATACTACATAATGTACAATAACCAAGTCAACCCTGACCATTTTGTTGCATTTTAAACTTTTTAGATGCCCAATCTGATTTTTTTTCTTTATATAATTTAAATAACATATTTGTATAATTTTGTTTACAATTCATTTCAAGACCTTTTAGGATTTCATCCTTTAAAAGGAAAAACGGAATCCTTATGAGATTACTTAAGTATGTTGTCTACTACAGCCGATTTTTCCAGGAATCATTTGACGTAGAAGCTTTAAATGTAGCCTGGTGATTGATTATATTATCCCGCATATTTCGCAGTTCCTAATATTTAAAAACTTTTATATGATAAATTTAAGCGGAACTAATAAAGGATTTGAAAAAAAACATTGTTTTTTTAAGTAAAAAAACCACACGATCAATAACACGTTAACAATGTATATCGAGCGGGATATCGTTTGAAAGGGCTAATTGTAAGGTACTCAAAAATAAGTGGCATACCTCAGAAATGTACAACGAAAATGTTCAATTAAGCGCATTGCGCCTCCCACTTTTCTTTTTTCCGAACTGTACCATAAATTATGAAGTAAAATAGAGTTAGTACAATCTGACTAGAAAATTACAGGAAAACTATGGCTATTACTCTACATCTTATAGTTTTTGAAATAGGCACTATATTTTTTCTAAAAGATGCACCATACTAACGTGATGAAAAATTAATGTTTGTAAATAGTTTAAAAGAAATACTACGAACTTTTAAACGTTTATAAATACCTAAGCGTGTATACAACCCCCGTAGTACAAGTAGTTTCCATCCTTGACATGTTTTACAAAAGGGTGAAAAACCTTGTGTTTTAAATTACTTCTGTCTCTTCAGAATCCTTACAGAATATTTTCAATCTGATTTATTTATGTTGAACCCTCTACGTTTTTTTTGTTATTTTTATGTTTCATCATTACTTTATTCGTCAATATTACACAGCGTAAAAGCGCAACGTGTTATTATGTTAAATATAATTTTAACTTATTTTGTATAAGGAAAGGACTATTTCTTTATTACACATATATAGCAATCAATTCGTTATACGAATTCTTTGTTGTCAAATATTTGGCTATCAATTAAATAAACACCCCTTTTGGTTGTCGAATATTTGAAATAATTCGAAATTAATTGTATTTTTTTTTAATTAATGGAAGTTTTAGGAACTTTGATAATAAATGAACGTATTCCAGTCGCCTGTTTTTAAAAGAGGAATTGTGATGTATTGCATTCAATCCTATTTATCGTTCAGTTCGTTTTACACATACATATTTGTGCTGTAAAGTTAATGTGATAAACAAAATATATACAACTGCTAGCAAAATAGACCGGCAAATAGATCTGGCGTTACAGAAATGAAATATAATTTTATATAAATCTAGTATTTTACAGAACATAAAAACAAAACAACTTAGCGAGAGTTAGGAAAAATCAAAAAATAAAATACAGTGTTAAATCTTAGTATAAAACAAAAAATATAACTTCTTAAACGCACTTAAATTATAGTTCTAATGTAGATATCAAGAATCGCTAAAAAGAAATAAAACACTTAAAATGTTTAATAATAATTACATAAATAATCGATATCGGTCTTTTTCACATCTACATTTCATTACATTATAATTTTAATGTAGATATCAAGAATCGCTAAAAAGAAATAAAACACTTTATATTTTTAAAAATGGTTACAAAAATAATCGATGTCGATCGTTTTTTTAATTTCAATATTTCACCTATCATTGCCTAAATTAATTAAAAATAAACTGTGAACTAACAATGACACTCGTTCTGCGTTAACAATATGAATATCTTTTACACTCTTTTCACGTTTTACTTGTTTTTTTTTTCGATGAATCCGTAGGCCGATGAGGTTCGTGGATTAATAATATGTTAAATCTGTGTATGAAGAATATAACAGAACACAATCTGCCCTTCGTTCCATTTTGCGAAATCAAAGAGTTCCGTAGAGATAACATTTATAACCAATTATGGAAAATAATATGACTTTTCATGAAAAATACAAGCATTCTCACTGTTCTCTTTGACTATTTAAATACAATTCTTAATGGGGTTATTTTTTTTTCATTTTCTTTATTTGAGTATGTAATTTATTCCTGTGATACCTGGACCCAATACTAATTAGACTTTTGTCGATCTCCTTTATGTTACAAAGTTAACAAAATAAATTAAATTTTTAAACCTTGCTGTAAAATATGTTTTATGTTACATAATCATAAAACCCTTCCTTAGACAAAATTTAGAATATATCAGTTTAGATTAGACAGACTTATAGAATGAATAGAGTGATTAAATACACTTTATTAATATATAAAACGAGATTAAGGTAAACATCATAAAAGTAAAGGAAAGCGTACGTGTAATATAATGTTAGGAAAGTGGGCCATGGTCGAACAGTATGGCACGTTGTCATCATTGCCTATCATCAGTGAACTAGCTTGAACCCGCAACACTGTACGTGCGGACCTCTGATAGTTAAAAATAATTGCGGAACTGTGCCAATAAAACAACGTTAGTTGCGCGGCAGCCATTTTATTTACCTAGTTTTATTAAATTTCTCTAATTTTCCTAACACACAATTGAAATATGTTGGGAAATTTTTATGGTTTGTTGGGAGTAAAAAAAAACAAAAGAAAATTAAATATCTTTTACTCTAATATTTAAGCTTTTAATAAAACTTTTTCTTTATTTGCCGTAAAAAAGAAAATAATATATACATAAAATAAAATTGGACAATTAGCATGTCTTTTTATTGAATGTATTAACAAAACTTTTATTAAGGGGATATAATAATAAATATAATGTTTTTGGATTTTTTTCTCTATTTATCTGTGTATCTGTTCGCGCATCATGCAAACACCACTGCAGAAACTGTACTAAATAATTTTAAATGGTATATTCTGTAGTATCTATGGTGATATACTATTATACATTACCAGATATATATTACCAGTTATAGTGTTTATTTCATCGAATCGAAAAAAGATATGATACTTTAAAATTTCTGTACAAAGCGCATTTACCTGAAAAAATGGTGATATACTGTTATGGTGATATACTATTATACATTACCAGATATATATTACCAGTTATAGTGTTTATTTCATCGAATCGAAAAAATATATGATACTTTAAAATTTCTGTACAAAGCGCATTTACCTGAAAACTTTTATGATCTTTATTAAAATTGACCTTAATTTTGTTTAGTTAACACAGTTAAGTTAATATTTATTTTTAAATTTTGACGTAAATGAAGTCACGAACACAGCTAGTTTAAAATAATTTAAGACTAATACGGCGAAATTTGGATCCGTGGAAAAGAATTTTAAAAAATCTTTACCACGACCTAGGTTTCATTGTACTACAACATCTTCAGGTGGGCTGTTAGCAAAGGTCTTTTTCAAAAATTATCAAGATTTCTTTCTAGGTCGTCGTAAAAAACTTAAAGAAAGTAGAAATAATACTACATCACGTAGTTTTATTTAATGGAAACCCATCTGAAGATGTTGTAATACAACGAAACCTAGGTCTTGGTAAAGAAATTAAAGAAAGTAGAAATAATACTACATCACGTAGTTTCGTTTAATTGTGAATAATGAATTTCTACAAAATTAACGCCAAATATATTCAATATTAAAAAAGAATTTAAAAAACGTGTGTACAGGGGCGCTATCCTACACAAAAGACATATTTTTCAGCCCACAATTTTCTATAAACTTAGGGTAATAGTGGAACAAAAAACACGATTATTAATACACAATAAACAATTACATACTCAAAAACCATATTAATATGTGTATATAAAACATTTGAAGGAAGGAACCTGACTATCGCGAAATGAAGAAAAATTATTACATCAGTTTTATATCTCTTAAAAAATATTTTTTTTTATTTCACTAGCTTCTTCCTATTAACTACTCGGCCAATACTCATATATTTTTATTATTTGGTGTATATACATAAGAATATATTAATCAAATAAATTCCCTAATAGATAAAAGAAAAACCAAGGCGAAAAGTTGGAAAAATCACATTATAAAAATTTGTTTTAAATATTGTCTGAATTATTTCAACGAAACTATTTGAATATTACTAACTATATAAAAAACAAATTGTAAAAAAGTTATGTCCCATAACTTGATTGGTTTCTGAGAAAAAAAATTACAAAGAAGCACCTTTAAGTGGCTGTTTATGAAGAAAGTTTGTGCATAAATATTATTCTCCTATTATTTTATTATCGATGTAATAATTTTCAGCTTCGGTAACTTTCTTATATATGCTAATGTCTAACTTCGTTCATGCCTTAAAGATATGTTGTCATATCGTCATGTCATTTTCGTGTCCCGTTTTCGTTTAGAAACATGTTAATAACATTTTCGAACAAAAAATACTTAACGCGCGGGCATTACAAAAACTCACGCGCGTTCTTGTTTAATTATCGAATCAATATCAGATACTTATTTATATGCGTTTACAAACACTTTTATTAAATACTTATAAAACTCAATTAAAGTCACTACTTCTTGTTTTACATATTTAGTTTTGAAAAAAGCGAATCAGTTTAAGGTCTCTCTTTTTCAGAAACAGTTTAACCCAGAAACTTGAATTTTGACATACTGATAAAGTACTTTATATTTTAATAGTATTTTAGTAGTAAACTGTTAAAAACATTAAAATATAAAAATTGTAGAGGCGGCAAATAAAGTAATTGTAAAATAGTTTTATTTTTCATTTCGTCTATCATATGAGATGTCAATAGAAAAAAATTCAAAAAAAAGTTTTTTTATTACTTTCTGTATATATCAAGAAATACTGGTGAAAATATTGTCCACTCCATTTTTTTATAAAAAACATTTTTCGTAGAGGCTTGAAATTTGGCAAAATGACAAAACATTTTAATCCACTGATAGAAGTAAATATGGAATATTATTAAATTAAAATTGAAGAGAGGGCAAATGAAATAATTTTTTTTTTATTTTTTTATCATGGAATTGATATCTTGCATAAGAGAGAAAGTAAAAAAGATTCCAAAACTATTTCTTCACAATTTTCCGTAAGGCTACTCGTATTTTTCCAAATATCTACAAAGATATGTCTGTTCCCTCTCTCCTCTCCCTTATTTCTGAAACTACTACAGTCAAAATTATGGAAATATAAACAGCGTTATTAGAAATTTCCCTAAATTTAACATAAAAATTATAGCAATTATTCTAAAATTCAGTTTTTTCAAAAATTCGTAATATTTTACGCCTTTGAAAGGTAAACTAGGCAAATAAATTTATGTGATGAAAAATAATATTAATATTTATAAACACTTTAATAAAAAATACTACACACGCTTAAATATTTAAACATGCTTATGATTACAGAATCCTACTGCTACTTAACAGGTTTTATTTGAAAAACCTAGACTGTACACAAATTTTTATTACTTTGTTTATCTCTTACTGCATCAAAAAATAACAACAGAAGAATGTTCTTAACCTAAAGTTTCAGTTTCACAGAAAATTCGATCAATTCAAAAAATTAAAGAAAAATCTAAAATTATCATCGGATAAAAAAATAATCATACAAAATAATTAGAGCCTTAATTGGGATAATTAGGCACAATTAAATGAAACTACGTAATGTAGTATTATTTCTACTTTCTTTAAGTTCTTTACCACGACCTAGATTTCGTTGTATTACAACATCTTCAAGTGGACTATTAGCAAAGATAATCTTTACTAATATGAATCTTTACTAATAGCCCACCTGAAGATGTTGTAATACAACGAAACCTAGGTCGTGGTAAAGAACTTAAAGAAAGTAGAAATAATACTACATCACGTAGTTTCATTGAATTGTGAATAATGAATTTCTACAAAATTAACGCCAAATATATTCAATAATCAAAACAAGGGATAATTAGGATTAGTATTATATTAGACAAGTGTGCAATGAAATATGAATATGAACATTAAAAAAACTTTTTACTAAAAAACAACCATGAAAGAAAAAAAATGTATGCACAGTTGAAAGAAAAAAGTTTAGCCACAATGTTTACTTCTTCGTTTAAGCGTTTAAATACCACAGGGTTTTTTGACAAAATCAAGTCGAAAGTGACAGAGGGCATGATCAAACTTGAGGCAAGTTTACAAGGAAATATAAATATGAACATTAAGAAAACTTTTTGCTAAAAAACAATGATGGAAAAAAAACGTTATGCACAGTTGAAAAAAAAAGTTTACACACAATGTTTACTTCTTCGTTTAACCGTTTAAATACCACAGATTTTTTTGACAAAATCAAGTCGAAAATGACAGAAGGCATGATCAAACTTTGCTTGCTACATATGACTTTCTGGCGTTATACATAACTTACAAAAAAAACTTTATATTAAATACTTCAGTTTCACTCTTCTATACTGTTTCAAAAAACATAATTTAGTGATGGCAATTTATAATAAGTAAAAAAATTAATCTGTAGTATAACAGTAACACTAACAGTAAAAAGGCGCTTCGACAAAACCCGATCAGTTAGTTTAGTCAAAGTTAGTCAATTCGACTCTACGGGTCGACGAATTGGCAATTTTATGTAGCTAATAGAAGATGAGGAAGCATACCGCCCGGCAAAGTTTAAACGTATTTACATATAGGTGAAATAACGTTATTAATCTATTTTTTAACATTTAATATAATATTCACTTAATACCGTATATATTAAAAATATTCCATACGTATAAAAAATTAAATATTCGCCGTTAGAAAGGCAACTTGAAATGTCCAGACACTAAACTCGAATATTTCCGCCACATTATTCTCGTCACATTTTTTCGTGACGACTTTAAACCGACTTATGCTCTAGAAGGCGATAAAAATGTTCATTTCAAAAATTAACTGGCGAAACTTTTTTTATATTTCGGACACCTTAAGAAAACCGAGTTAAAAAATTATCTCACAAAATTGCAAAAATCATTGTTTTATGGTTTTCTTTGGGTACCATATGATTAGAATTTAACCCGTTGGTGTATTATTCGGATAACGTACGCAATCTTGCCTTTGGTTCACGGTCCATAATAAAAAAACCTAACCAGGTATAACCGAAATCCAACAAATAAAGCAAACTTACACAGTACCATAAGTTCTTTTGCTGCAGAAACAAGCGTTCTTTCGCCTTGGTAATAGGAGTCCTTTAACCAGGTATACAATATAACCAGGTAAAACATTATCAGATATGACCAGACGCCAATAAATAAAGGAAACTTCTTTGTCCATGGTAACATAAGTTCTTTGTCCACGGTAACATAAATTATTTTGTCACGATACTATAAGTTATTTTACCACGATAATATAAGTTATATTACCATGACAGTATAAGTTCTTTCGCCATAATAATATTAGTTCTTCTTCCACAAAAATATGAGTTCTTTTTCTATGATAACATAAGTTTTTTTACCACAGTATTATGAGTTCTTTTGCTACCGATACATATGTTCTTTCACCATAGTAATAGGAGTCCTTTAACCAGGTATACAATAAAACCAGGTATACAATATAGCCAGGTAAAACATTATCAGATATGACCAGACGCCAATAAATAAAGGAAACTTCTTTGTCCATGGTAACATAAGTTCTTTGTCCACGGTAACATAAATTATTTTGTCTCGATAATATAAGTTATTTTACCACGATAATATAAGTTCTTTCACCATGACAGTGTAAGTTCTTTCGCCATAATAATATTAGTTCTTCTTCCACAAAAATATGAGTTCTTTTTCCATGATAACATAAGTTTTTTTACCACAGTATTATGAGTTCTTTTGCTGCCGATACATATGTTCTTTCGCCATAGTAATAGGAGTCCTTTAACCAGGTATACTATATAACCAGGTAAAACATTATCAGGTATGATCAGACGCCAATAAATAAATGAAACTTCTTTGCCCATGGTAACATAAGTTCTTTTACCACTGCAACGGGAGTTCTGTTACTACGGTAATGTAAGTTCTTTTACCATGATGATGTTAACTCCTTTGTCACTATAATATATTTTATTTTGTTACGATAATATAAGTTATTTTGCCACGATAATATAAGTTCTTTTACCACGACCGTATATGTTCTTTGGGCACATAATATTAGTTCTACTTCCACAAAAATACGAGCTCTTTTTCTATGATCACACAAATACTTTTACCACGGTACTTCAAGTTCTTTTGCCACGGAAATATAGGGTATTTTGCCATGGTAATAGGAGTCCTTTTGCCGCGGTAATACTAGTTCGTACGGACATACCTATATACAGTTTCAAAAAGACTAAGCGACGTATAGAGTTAACCTTCCTCGTCAATCCCTCAGCACATCTGTGGGTAATACAAAATTGGCATTATGCTCTCAGATTTCAGACGATTGATGTAAAAGTTTTCCTTAATTCCTAGTTACGTGGACATTTCAAAGTAAATATTTTCTGTCCCCAAATTTTTCTTTCCTTTATTAAAAGATTATCTTTGCATTTTCCTTTTTTTCTTTTCAAAATATTTAAATATAAAAAATTATCACTTATAACGCGCGTCACAGCAGCGTCAAGCACTTTCTTAATAAATATTAAACTATACGATATATTTAAAAAAAATTATAAATCGTACGCATCATCACCACAATCTTATAGGTTTGAAGATCTTCTCTATCATTCGGTGTTTCTGTATAAAAGTTAAGTTCTTGTCATATGATACCAAAGCTTTATTTAAGCCGTAAGATCTAGAATTTAAAAAAAACGCATGACATTAATAAATCAAGCTATTTTGGCCCGTTATCTTAATATTTATTCAACAAATGTACAACGCTATAAATAAACAAAAAAATAGATTCCAAGAAAATAACGTGACCAATCAAAAAAATATCCATTGAACGGAACGACCTCTAAACGTTTAACGAAACCAGAATGCGCGTTGTATACATATAATTAAGAGGTTGAATATATATAAACATATAGAAACGCGTATCCTCCATACAAACAAACACACTTTCTTCTCTAAACTTACTCGCACACTAAACTTCGCCTTCGAGTGCATAATGGCAATGAAAGAATAAAAAAAAAAACAAAAAAAAACGCAAAGAACTTTCGCTACCAAACAGCATGCGCCCCACTTACCGCCGCCGCCGTAACGACTGCGCTGACCGCAAATATAAAACAAAGAAAGTCATATTTATATATTATAGTGTGTATTGATTTATATATATATATATATATATATATATATATATATATATATATATATATATATATATGTATATATATTGACTTATTCCAGTCGTGGATCCTTTGGTCCAATCTGCTCTCACAATTTACACAATTTTTGATTGTTTTTTTTTTAATCCAGCTACTGTTTACAGAGTGTAAAGTTGAAAACCACAAAGATTGCAGAATTGTAATTTTCTTCGATGTCCTGAAAAAGGAAAGTATAGTGGAAACCTTTTTTCCAAAATTCGCTACGGTTGCAGAGTTATTTGTGTTCAACGTTGATATTTTTTGGGAAATTGTTACCATATTTTCTCCATTTTTCATTCTCATACAATGAAATATCGTGCAATAACTGTTTTATCAAAATAATAAAAAACTCAATTTTTCTTGTATTTTCTTGTCTATTTCATAAATCTGTTGACCAATACGTACTTAACCCTTTAGCTGACAACTGATCTATTTCCATTTTTAGACTTCCGTACATAAAAAGAAAAAAGGAACCCTTATAGAATCACTTGGTTGTCCGTCTGTCGGTGAGTCAAGGCCATTTTTCTCAGGAACGCGCGGAGATATCAAGTTGATATTAATATCAACTACTTAGGTCTACAGTCTCTTGGAGCTGTAAGACAATCAAGCTTCTAAGTCAACGTAATCAAGGAGAACCCTAAAAATATAACCATTTATGCAACATATTTTGACACTCGCAAATAAAGCAGAACGCAAGGTCTCACAGCACAAGAAAAAAAAATGTCAATTTTTAATTACATCACGTAACAAAATATTTTTTTAAATTTGCGCCTGTGCTAGATATAGTAGGCAATAAAAAATTACAATTTTATCAATACTTTAATAGGAATATTATGTTCCATTAAATGTTTATAAATGACTAAATGTGTACGGAACTTCGTAGTGCGAGTTCCACTCGTACTTGACATGTTTTTTTTTTAAATAATTATCACTTTTCCGTATGTTAAATTTAAAAAAACGGTATTCATTGAAATCTTTAGGATATCGAAGTGAATTATCTCTCCGCTGTTTTAGGATATTCAACTTTACACCTATATATATATATATATATATATATATATATATATATATATAAAATATATATATATATTTCTTTTTTTTTTTTTTTTATTTGACTATTTTTTTTTCATTTCATAAAACGTAATTTCACGGTACAGGCCACTGAGAAGAGCAACATTTCTTGACGAATCTAAAGAATATAACAAAGTATGAAAGTTTAAATTTAACTTACAGACAGTACTGAATTGTGGTTTTAATTTTTATTAATACTCACTCTATTGTACCGACGCGAGTGAGACAGATGGGTATCCCCGCTCCACACCTACCATTACATTTAGAAACTTGTCATTCGTTTATTTTTAAATAATAGCTCTAAGTTTTTCCCTATTGGTTCAGGAGTAGTCAAAAGTCAGGAGTAGAAAAACTTTGGAAGAAACCATTTTTAATAATATGTGATAGTTTTTAAAGAAGGAGAAACCTAGATTATATACTCCGTATTATCGCCAGACAAGAGATATATTCATAAAAACTGGCTTTTCCTAAATAATCTAATATTTACACACAAATATATATATATATATATATATATATATATATATATATATATATATATATATATATCGAGTAAATGTATATATTAAAACGTGAAGAGAAAATTTTATGTTGGTTTACTTTAAAATAAAAGATTAATCGTTTACGTTCACACTGTCAATGACAAACATCTAATAGTCTGTGGTCAAACAATCGCACAGAGTAGAGGTTTTCGCCAAACAATTTTAAAATATCAGATTGACTGAATGAGTTTCGCTAGTGACATATTTGTACATGCTCTCAGCTGACATAATAGAACAAAGTTCAAAAAAATTATAGCAATGATTATGGAGGTATACTCTTTAATAAAAGAACCTCAAAAACGTTTAAGATTAAAAACTTAATGGTTTACAATCGAATTTAGACCACTAGAGAACATATGAAACGGAAAACTATTTTGTTTTTCTTTTTGTTTTTTCGCGCTAATATCCGGAACTAAATATACTATTTTAATTATCACTACAATATATAGAAATTTAAAAGTTGTAAAAAATGTAACTGACGACTAATCTTCCCGAATATTCCCGCCAATATACTCGCGTCCCCGTCGACTCTCTAGACCTAGTTTAAAATACAGAGCGGAGGCATTTAGTTACCACGGGGAGTAGAGCGTCAAAATAAAACTAATTTTACTTGGGTAAAAATTTCAGGAAAAGTCAACTCTTTTGTCTGTTTGTTTATTAGACAGTACCTCTAAATTAAAAAAAACGAATCGTTTCCTATACTATTTGGCATACTTATAATTCGTGTAATAGAGTAACGAGTAACGTAGGATTGGATGGAATATTAACATCATAAAATAATATTTGGATGTTTGTTACCAAATCACATTTAAATGGTACAATATGTTTTCATGAAATTTAATATCAATATAGTTACTAATCCAAGTTGATTTATAGATTACATTTTGATTAACGTGTGTTAATAAAGTAATGCCTTTTGAACAAAACTCGGTGTTATTTCCTCAATACTACAAATTGAGTGTTACGTTACGTCAATATATAGCACAACGTGTTTAATGAATCTGTGCCTCGATATTTCAAATCGACTGCCTTTATTAAAGATTCAGGCCAGCAAAGCTGCGGGCAAAATCGAATTAAAAATATTTTGAAAAAAATATTTGCAATCGACGATTTGGTGGCCTCTGAATACGAAAAATATTTTTTGTGTTGTGAAAAATATTTTTAGTGTTTTGGCATATTACAATTTTTTTGTACAAAATTTGGCATATTCATAAATGCATTTAAACCCTCCGCGTGAGTCAAACTATCCACGAATTAAAATCGGAATGAAATCCGTTCTGTAGTTAGTGGGAAAATCGTGCAAATACGGACCGACGCGGCGGGGGACTTCCTTTTATATTTTTTATTGATTCCGCAACATCGAATCATTTAAATCATAAAGACGTTTTTGAATGAAAACGACTTCATGGATTTTGACGAAACTTTCAACGTTTAAGTATTTAAAATTTATACAAACAAACATTTACACATAAATCGCAACAAATACAGCCCCACTTAAAAATATGATACATATCAAAATAAAATTTATGAAGTAAAAAACTCACCAATTTACAAAAATTATTTAAATTGAACCAAAATAAATATAGTGGCAGTAATAAAACTGGTATAAAAAATAAAAAAATGGACGACTTTAAGCAGGATGGAAATATTTTGGAAACAAAACCATACGGATTGGTTCTTTTTTTATTAATACCATCCAATTGATATTAGATTCCATAATGGAACCCAAACTTCACCATAGGTTGTAAACTTAATTATAAGACGTACGTATACGGATAAAAGCTCTATATATGGGATCGATGGGCATCGGTTAATATATAATTTATATATAAATACAAATAAACTTATCTCAAATAATATTACTAAAAGTTTAATATCAGTAATGTAACAGATTGTTGTCCTGAAATATAAATTATACCGTGAATTCTACTAAGTTTAACATTTTCCTCCGGTCTGTTGTATTAGCTCATCTAAGGGTATTGTTACCGGGATTTTATATGATCAACAATACCGCGAACTGTTGTCGTTAAGGATAAACTCATGCCTCACATATGCTAACTCATGTCAAGAAGCTCTCCGAAGAATACTTTTTCCGACTTCAATGGCATTCATTGGTTCGGTGATTTTTACAAAATAGTCATATACTCGTATTATACGCCGGAACCGGAAATATAACCGGAAAATAGTCATATATTATTCGTGAATCGAATTGGTCAATCAATCCGTACATTATAAAAACCGAAATAAAACCTAATCAGTATTGAGTAAGTTGCGGACATACAAACAGGCAGATAAGGCGGAGGATTTGATTTTACAATATATAATTGCAAATATTGATATTATTTTAAAACATTAATTTAATATTTTTCAATGCGTCATCTGTGGACTGTAATCATTACAATGAATATCACAGTTAGCATTACAGAAATATTTATGTAAATTAGCCGATAGGTGGCGTGAGGAAAAAGCCACATATCGATGAAACGCTACAACACTATATCACAGCGTTTCGTCTATCAACTCAAAAGAAACTTTACTTATCTTAATTCAATTGTGAAGGATATAATTTGCCATAATATATTGCTATAATATAATTTGCCATAATATATTGCTATAATATAATTTGCCATAATATATTGCTGGCTTGTTCAAATTATTAGATTATTTAAATCAATTTGATTTTAGTTGATCGTAACTCACTACTTTGAACGTTATATGATTTAATTAAATCTAATGTAATTTAGTTTATTTCGATTTAATATAATTTTGCTTAATGATATTTGATTTCGTTTGATTTAATTTCATTTTAATAGAATGTCACCGATAGCTAAGTTGTGTCCACGAATTATTGGTTCTGTTATAAGCTATACGTTATTAAAACAGTATCGTTAAATTAGAATTTAATTATCGTATTGGCGTTTATGTGCCAAATATAAACAAATCAACCAGGGCTGTATTCAATTACAAGTGTACACGTAATGAACAGACTTACGGAAATGATACGTGTGTATCAGAATTGTAAAGTTGCTTTTTTTTTTGTTTTTTTAAATATTAATCGATGACATAAGTAAAAGTAAATACAGCGAATGATATCCACGTTTACATTTTTGATCAAAGTTGAATCTAAATATGGGGGGGTGTGACGTAGAGAGAGGGCTACCAGCAACTATATCGAATCACCTAGTGCCTATAGAGTGCCTCTAACGTTTGCGGTTAGGAAGTAAAGTAAATTATTTTAATTTACCCCTAACATTATGCCGCACTCACCCCTAAATTCGATCGTTTCAAACTGCCAAACTACTTTACTCAAGTAATAGACGTGTCCACTTTAAAAAAAAGGTGATCTAAATTGAGTACGATTTGCTAGTGAAACATTTTTAGGGTTTCCTAGTGAAACATTTTTAGGGTTTGCTAGTGAAACATTTTTAGTATTTGCTATTGAAATATTTTTAGTGTTTACTAGTAAAACATTTTCTAGGGTTTGCTAGTAAAACATTTTAGGGTTCGCTAGTGAAACATTTTTAGTATTTGCTATTGAAATATTTTTAGTAAAACATTTTCTAGGCTTTGCTAGTGAAATTTTTTTAGGGATTGCTAGTGAAACATTTTTAATATTTGCTAGTGAAATATTTTTAGAGCTTGCTAGTGTAACATTTTCTAGGCTTTGCTAGTGAAATATTTTTAGTGCTTGCTAGTGAAACATTTTTTAGGCTTTGCTAGTGAAATATTTTTAGGGATTGCTAGTGAAATATTTTTAATATTTGCTAGTGAAATATTTTTAGAGCTTGCTTCTAAAATATATTTAGAGTAACTAGTGAAACATTTTTAGGGTTTGCCAATGACATATTTTTAGGGTTTTCCAGTGTTATATATTTCGGATTTGCTAGTGAAATATTTGAAGTTTGCTGATAAAAACAAATCATAATAATTTCATCATGTCTACCCATCCGTTCATTTGTCTGTCACACCGTTAGAATTTTTGGAATTCTAGTAATATATGCGTGAAATTTTGACTAAATGGATATTAGATATATCTCATTTCATATGTAGCAAAATATTATTTTGGCACTAATGTAAAAATTTTGGATCCTTTTATCCAAATTTTTTTTTTCATTCGCAAGTAGAGTAGGGTTTAAAGTTTCATTTATTATGTTTCGTTTTTAAGCGCCAATTATGAAATATCTAGCCTAAACATGACGTCGTGGCATGCCGTTATTTCTTAATTATTAATTACACTAACTATATGTAGAATCGGTTAATTGTACGTTAAAACTCTCATAGGGTTAGGTAGCCAAAAAGTATATATATCCCTAAAACTGTTGATGCAAGTTAAGGGAAATAAATTTATTTACAATTATTTTAATTAAACAGCAAATTATATTTTTTTATCAAAAGGTTCAAATCTACAGACTTGTAATTCGAGGGGCATTGTACTTTATCTGAACGATTATTTTTTGGAAATGGCGTTTAAAAAGTGAAAAGTGGAAAATTAACATCAATACAAAAATTGTTTAATAATAAAAGAAAAGAAAATTTATAATGTCATTCACACGTGCATAATAGCATTATTAAAAATAACATCCTATTTCGTAATCGTTATTTATCGAAGCATTTTAACCTTTGAAAGTTAAATCTTTATAATTCGGTCAATTTTTAATAAAGTTTAAACTTTTATGACTTGGTACAATTTTTAATAAAGTTTAAACTTTTATAACTCGGTTAATTTTTAATAAAGTTTAAATCTTCGTAACTCGGCCAATTTTTAATAAAGTTTAAACCTTTATAACTAAGGCAATTTTTAATAAAGTTTAAACCTTTATAACTCGTCCAATTTTTTAGATTTGTGAATTCTTTTTCACTTTGTCTTCTTTACTTTGAAATTAAGATTTGTAAAATAAAAGAAGCTCTAATGCCCTATTCGTTTTAATTTTGTGTCGTCTTCATCTCTTCCCATGTGAAAATAATTTGTTAAAAATTTAATTCGATTTTCAGTTTATCAAAACTATTATTTTGACATTCCATTTTTTATATATGATTATCATTTTTCATCTCGATTTCAGAAAATGATTTTTTCCTTTTTATTTTTTTTATTTAAAAATACGTTTAATACTATTTTTCGTTTGTTAAGCTTTGTTGCTGTCACATTAACGGACCAAATGATAATTTTGAAAAAAAAGCCCGAAAATCTCATTTATCCTCACTGCTCCATTAAAATTAGGTTGCTATTCTTCAGTCAGTCTGTTTTTTTTTCGAAAAATGACCTACCTTCGGCACCAATCTTCACTTTATTTGGTTTTTCCTCAATTAAATAGAAAACTACATTAAATCAAATTTATTTTTACTAAATTTGTTTTATTTATAATGATACAACTAAGTTATTTATATACTTAGCAATTTTAACGTAATTAATGTTCTTCTATTAATATTAAATCTTTTAATATTTAATAACTTAATTAGATTATAAACAGCAAAAAACAAACACACTTAAATAATTAAATATATATATACACAAACAATTATATGACACCCCTTTCGTTTTGACTGATGTCGAAAAAAAACACAAAAATGGGATAAAACATAAGTAAATTAATCATAATAATAAACCTAAAATGAACCAACTTTTGTCTCAAAATTAAAATAGTCAATATAAGAGTGTATACGGTTATGAATCAGACTTAGGAAGTGTGTCAAGAGAGAGCTCTGCAACGATCGATCATCTCTGCCTACCCTGTGACGACGTGAACGCCTAAATATATAGTATACATCTCTACATTTCTAACAAAACAAAAGACCGTCTGTAAACGTCAGTTTCACTGCCCATTCTAAAACATACATTTGGGAAAGTGTTTAGTGTTTTGTTCTAACGAATCGTTTTGTTCCACCGATCAAAGGCGAGCGTTTCTAGGACGTTGCTTATTTATATTATACCTATTAAAATGATTTACGTCAGTGGTTTCCAAAGTATACAGTATGCTTAACTCGGGCACCGTAATACTTTCTAAATCTAAAATTCAAATTGTATTAAAATTGGAATTTCAGGAAACGATACCTGACACGAAACGGTTACTAGACAGAATCGTTTATCTAGAGTCGAATTTAACCTTTTAATGATAGATGGTGAGCGGAATATTCAATCAATTTATTGTATTTTTGCAACCGGCTTCGCTCGCTAGAATATAGTGTTCTATAATTTTGGAATTAACTTGACGCGAAGCTCCTTCAGCCTTTCTTCTACTTCGTTTCCCGCGTTCTCATACGTGCCGTATACTTTCACCAACCTTACGTTTTTACCATATTTAACCATTATACAATATGATCCAATAAAGTATTCCTTGGTCTTTCACATTTTATTTCACACTTTTCTAATTCCTATTACCTATTCTATTAGTTTTTCATCCCTCTATTCAACGTGGCCACGTCTCCACCATCCTTTTCTTCATTTTCACAATCACCTTTTCATTGACTTTGCAATTTCCTTGAATTTCTGCATTGTTAGGGTTTCGTAACCAGCAGCTTCGGATCAAAAATATCATGTGAATATCCGACAAATCTGTCAAGACTTCTAAACTAACAGAAATTCGAAATTCACATATAATATATCTCTCGGTCCAAAACTAGAAATGGTATTTCAAATAAGTTAAAATCCAAACATGTAAAAAGAAGCTAAAAAATGTTTTTTTTTCTGTATAGTTTATATTATTTTTTGCCGTGAAAACAATTTTAAGTTACATCTTAAACCCGGCTTCGAATTAAAGCAATTTTAAGTTGAAGCCGAGTATAGGAAGGCAACCAGACCCACATAATAACTTTAAACTTCAATAACTCGATTAAATATAGACATAGCACCAGAATCTTAATATTGTTTTAAAGAAGAAAAAGGATGACAGTTTCTTCTGTGGATGACTGTTCATGCACAAAGTGAACCCACGACACTCAACCGACAGATTTGGTTTTTAGAAGAGATTTTCAAATAATTTCAAAGACTTATATAGCATACTTTACGTTCGTTGTGTTACCCTATATTAAATAAATATCAATTTCAAATGAATTAAACAATTCCATTTTATTTTTATACCCTAAAATTATTACCAATTACAATATTAATCTACAGTCGATTGTACGAAGCGGAAATAGTACAACGTTATACGGGGTGTTTAATAACATACGCAATTAATACCCGATACATGACATCGGCTTGAAAAGTAATTAATATAATTTATAAAAACGCTACTAAAACTATTGCCAGTAATAATCTACAGTCGATTGTACAAAGCGGAAATAGTACGACATTATACAGAGTGTGATTAACATACAAAATTAATCCAAGGTACTTAACATCGGCTTCGAGAGTAACTAATATAATTTAAAAAAAAACGCTACTAAAAAAATTGCCTGTAATAATGGTAATCTACAGACAATTGCGCGAAACGAAAATAGTATAATATTATACGGAATGTTGATTGACATACACAATTGGAATATGATACATAACATTAGTTTCAAAAGTATTTAAGTTAAAAAACGCTAGTAAAGGTATTTCCAGTGATGATGGTAATCTAAAGTTAATTGTATGAAGCGGGAATAGTACAACATACAGAGTGTTAATTAATATACGCAATTGATACAAGATTCTTATAAAAACTCTATTATAAAAACCCTATTAAAAGTATTGCCAGTAATAATGGTAATCCATAGTCGATTGTGCGAAGCGGAAATAGTACGACATTATACGGAGTGTTTAAGAACATACGCACTTAATACACTATACATGACATCGGCTTGAAAACTAATTAATATAATTTATATAAAATCTACTAAAAGTATTACCAGTAATAATGGTAATGTATAGACAATTGTGCGACACGGAAATAGTATGTACTTATACGGAATGTTGATTAACATACACAACTGATACACGATACTTAACGTCGGCTTCGAGAGTAATTAATATAATTTATAAAAATTGAACTAAATGTATTACCAGTAATAATGGTAATCTAAAGACAATTGTGCGAAACGGAAACAGTACTTTATACGGAATGTTGATTAACATACACAACTGATACACGATACTTAACGTCGGCTTCGAGAGTAATTAATATAATTTATAATTATGCTATTAAAACTATTATCAGTAATAATGGTAATCTACAGACAATTGTGCGAAGCGGAAATAGTACAACCGTATACGGAATGTTGATTAACATACACAACTGATACACGATACTTGACGTCGATTTCGAGAGTCATTAATATAATTTATACAAAAGCCTATTAAACGCATTGCTGACAATAATGTGCGAAGCGAAATAGTATAACAGTATACGTAGTGTTGATTAACATACGCAATTGATACACGATACTTGACATCAGCTTCCAAAGTAAATAATGTAATTTATAAAAATGCTAATAAATGTATTTCCAGTAATAATATTTAATCTATATTCGTTGTGCGAAGCAGGAATAGTACAACATTATAGGGGTTGTTGATTAATTGTTACAGCAAGTAGTCTTTTCGAATCCATACACAAGAAATACAAGACGAAAATAATCTACAACATTTTCCTTTTTCATTAAAGGCCTTATTACCGAGAACAAATATATTTTCAATAACAATATATTTTTTTTATTTTCCACATTTTCTCATTCATAATTGAGTTTTATCTTTCAATTATCATAAACATATATTTTATAAAAAATGTATTGGAAAAAACTAAATTCCCAGTGTGATGAAATTGTCTTATTCAAAATATTCATATAACTCAATACTCATAACCGTATAAGGTTTTCACCGCGTCCGCGTGGATAATAACGCGTGACGTCGAGTGTGAGTGTAATAATTTTTTTCGAAATAAACTTTTGTTTAATCGAGAACGGGCTAAAATACGAAAACAATATATATATATATATATATATATATATATATATATATATATATATATATATACATATATTATAATATATTTTGTATCTAGGAGCTCCTAGAATTTTCCATATCAATTTAAAAACATGGGTGCAGACTGCAATGACAAAGAGCCATATTATATTATTACAGCACCTTGTGAAATCAATAAAGTCTTGTTATGCAATAAAGACCTCTAAATTTACGTGAAGTAGCACTTCTTGTATCAGAGAAATAAACACATTAAATCGTCTACTAAAGCTAAGTACACAAATAAATTAATCAATATAGCATATAAATGAATCAATATAGCATAACGTGTAAGTGAATCAATATAGTATAAGGAAGAAAAAAAAACAAGAGTAGCGCATGTGCCAAAAAAGGACACCATAATGAAATTTATAATATTTTTATAACGATCTTTGAAAGTGATTCATACCAAGATTTAATTAATTATAGATTTAACTCCATAGACATGATCGATTCTAATACTTTATTAAACATGACGTATTTATTTTTAAAAATCGTCAAACAGCAGTTTGGGAACCACTAGCCTAAATTTCAAAATATAGTAACCATGCGAAATCCTAATGCTTCGCGGGACTATCGTAAGCAAATTCAAAATAATACAAAAAATATTGCAGAAGGTTTCTGAGTAAGACACTACGATGCACAAATCAGTAAATTTTAATATCAAATTCAGTATTCACAAACACCATCAGCTTGCATAAGTTTTATCCTGAAATTCTAGAGTTAATAACCTCATGGAATAAACTTGACTGCCGTGTGCTTCATAGGCGCTTTTATTTTTCTTCTCCTATTATCCTTTAGAAACAAAATAACAATATACTCGTATAGTATTTATGAAGACTAATTTTTCGTCGGAAACGTTTCGCAATTTTAGAACTACCAAAAAGAAACATACGAAAAAAGTAATTAGGTTTTTTACTATTATTACGATTCGGTTCGCGAACCAGATTTATATTTGACTTGTTTTATTAAAAAGTTTAAAAGAATTAAAAAATACCACACTATAGCTGATTTAACCATTTATTTTGTCGTTTATTTTATTTCTTCTATAGCAGAGTCAATCAGCATCATATCCTTATGGAGTTAGCCCAGATATAATAAAAATAAAAATTACACTCTCATGTAGAGGAAATAAAAAAAATAAACTCTTTATCGTCGTTCACAAAAATGAGAAATATTTTATTTTTGAGCAATACGAAACGAACTGATAATTGTGTCACAATGTGTTCTCCATGCACAGATGTAATATTCTAATCCGTAAAACTCATGGGCGTAACAGCCTTATCGATAAAAGGAACGTAAACCCCGGAAGGAGCGAAAAAACCTTCAATATGACAACTTAGAACGAATGTCAATGTCAAGAACATATTAATTTTTAATTCATTTAGGCAATGGCTACAAGTTAAAAAAGCGATAGACTTTAATTATTGTTGGAATCGTTACAAAAAAATTGTTATTTAATATATTAGATTTTTATTTATAACTAACAATTCTTGTTATATATGCGCTTTAAGTGAAGATAGCTTTACTTTTTCTAGAGCTTTACTTTTCTTTTTCATTCTTTATTTTTTGCACTTTACTTATTATCAATCATTGAAATATTAAGTTTTTTGGGTTCTGAAAATTACCGGTTTTTTTTAAATTAGTTTTGCTGGTCTTTTTTGTTTTAAGAAGTGATTTTGAAATTATCTTTGGTGACTTTTGACGGTCACGTGACTAGTTTATTTTTTTGAATTTGGACTATATATTATCTAACAAACTTTTTTTTTATTTTACCACAATTGTATTTCACAACGTTTATCGTTATCCTAAACCATGTTATTTCATATTTACAGTACTAAAATTGTTACGGTCCATTAAAAATTAAGTACAAAAAGGAATACATTTCGCTTAACTACGTTAACAGAAACAGTGATAATGATTGCAGAAATGGATAACGATCCATCCAATGACGTAAGATAAAACTTTACCTCGATTAATTTTAATAAACTTCAGCCCATTTGTTGTAAAAATCTAAAACCCTTTGCCAATACAGGAGCATTAATTGCCCACTACAAACAATATGAGGGTAATGACGGTTATCTTCTTCCTCTATTTATTGACTAACACGTTTATCTAATGCTGACTTTGAAAAGGAAAAAAGGGGGCCGTATTTTAATTCACGCCCCTATCCATAAAGGGGTGACTTTTTTAAATACAATCGGAAACTCGATTCCAAAATAGAAATCTTATTTTTATCTATATTACACAGGTAGTATCTATGTACAATTTCAATGTTGAAGCCTGAAAGCAAAACGAAGAAACATATTTATAATTTGAATATAGAAATTTACACATATTTTTAAAAATTAATTTGGTTAGTTTAATAGTACCTTCTCGAGATATTTCAAAGCGTATATATATATATATATATATATAAATATATATATATATGTATATATATATATATATATATATATATATATATACACACACATATATATATATTTTCTTTTTTTTTTATTTATATTTAATTTTAGTTTTAAAGTCACCTTTCCAGTTACTGGAATATTTCTACTCATATAACTGATGAAAATGTGCCACATTTATCAAAGTCAACTAATCTGTTTAGACAGTATAAATAAACAAATAAAATTACATTTATGTGAGCAGGGTTATAACTTTGTTTGCGCTGGAAATTGTAGAAGAAAGAGTGTGAACATTTTTTGTCATTAATATGATAAACATTATTTTTTGTGTTAAAAATAATTATTTTCATAAAAAACTACGTAAACATAAAACCACGTATACAATCATGAAAACGTACAAACTAAAAAGCATCAACGCTCAAATTAAACGAGAACAGTTGGTCACCCTGCGTCTCATTAAATCGGGTCCAGTGAGCCGCGCACACACAGGCGCTAAAACTAAGAGTGACCTGGATTGCGACCGCATTCCGCTCGACGTGAAATCACAGCCTGAACTCGGCTTCATACCTTGACTCGTGAACGTAAATGCCTACCTTCACGTTAATATCTGCGTTAGATATACGAGTTTCGATATTTTTTTATTTTTTTATTAATACCTTTTAGACTTTCATAGAATCAGCCAGGAATCATTACATAGTTTCCTATGCCTGTCCACCTTTATGTTACCGTCCGACTACCCTTTAATTTGCATATGTTGAAATAAAAGGCGCTTAGCGAACATCCATAGTTAATCAGACCCACTTGTATATATCGATGGACAACAATAAAAATGCAAATATTAAGACTATAAAAACACGTTTTAAGCCACATTTAACATATTAACCGTGACATTGTTGGAATAAAATTATATGTTAAAATAATATTTAACATTATTTTTGGTTTGGATACTTCACAAAAACTTGAACAATCATTTTGAAAATTAATTTCATGACTAATGAAAAATAAACAAACAATTCAAAATTAATTTAATTAAATAATACTTCATAAATACCAATGAATGAGCAATCATTTTGGAGATTAATTTCACCGCTAATGAGGAAAAATAAACGAACAATTCAAAATTAATTTAATTAAATAATACTTCATAAATACCAATGAATGACCAATCATTTTGGAGATTAATTTCACCTCTAATGAAGAAAAATAAACGAACAATTCAAAATTAATTTAATTAAATAGTACTTCATAAATACCAATGATTGAGCAATCATTTTGAAGATTAATTTCACCGCTAATGAGGAAAAATAAACGAACAATTCAACATTAATTTATTTAAATAATACTTCATAAATACCGATGATTGAGCAATCATTTTGGAGATTAATTTCACCGCTAATGAGGTAAAATAAACGAACAATTCAAAATTAATTTAATTAAATAATACTTCATAAAAACCAATGATTGAGTAATCACTTTGAAGATTAATTTCGCCGCTAATGAGGAAAAATAAATGAACAATTTAAAATTAATTTATTTAAATAATACTTCATAAATACCAATGAATGAGCAATTATTTTGAAGATTAATTTCAAATAAATGAACAATTCAAAATTTATTTAATTAAATAATACTTCATAAATACCAATGATTAAGCAATCATTTTGAAAATTAATTTCACCACTAATGTGTAAAAATAAACGAACAATTCAAAATTAATTTATTAAAATAATACTTCATAAATACCGATGATTGAGCAATTCAAAATTAATTTAATTAAATAATACTTCATAAATACCAATGATTGAGCAATCATTTTGAAAAATGATTATTTTGAAAATTAATTTCACCACTAATGGGGAAAAATAAACGAACAATTCAAAAATAATTTAATTAAATAATACTTCATAAAAACCAATGATTGAGCAATCATTTTGAAAAATGATTATTTTTAAAATTAATTTCACCACTAATGGGGAAAAATAAACGAACAATTCAAAATTAATTTAATTAAATAATACTTCATAAATACCAATGATTGAGCAATCATTTTGAATAATGATTATTTTGAAAATTAATTTCACCACTAATGTGGAAAAATAAATGAACAATTGAAAATTAATTGAATTAAATAATACTTCATAAATACCAATGATTGAGCAATCATTTTGAAAAATAATTATTTTGAAAATAAATTTCACCACTAATGGGGAAAAATAAATGAACAATTCAAAATTAATTTAATTAAATAATACTTCATAAATACCAGTGATTGAGCAATCATTTTGAAAAATGATTATTTTGAAAATTAATTTCACCACTAATGGGGAAAAATAAATGAACAATTCAAAATTAATTTAATTAAATAATACTTCATAAATACCAATGATTGAGCAATCATTTTGAAAAATGATTATTTTGAAAATTAATTTCACCACTACTGGGGAAAAATAAACGAACAATTCAAAATTAATTTAATTAAATAATACTTCATAAATACCAATGATTGAGCAATCATTTTGAAAAATGATTATTTTGAAAATTAATTTCATCACTAATGGGGAAAAATAAATGAACAATTCAAAATTAATTTAATTAAATAATACTTCATAAATATCAATGATTGAGCAATCATTTTGAAAAATGATTATTTTGAAAATTAATTTCACCACTAATGGGGAAAAATAAATGAACAATTCAAAATTAATTTAATTAAATAATACTTCATAAATACCAATGAATGAGCAATCATTTTGAAGATTATTTTCACCGCTAATGAGGGAAAATAAACCAACAATTCAAAATTAATTTTTTAATTCCTTGTATATTACTTAATTTTTGAAGTGAAACCCCTTTATCGACATCTCAACAATTCGGTCACATTAAAATTGTGTAACGCTTAAAAAAACAAATGCCGAACATACACGAGCGACGGCGAAACCGGCCGAGCACTAATAACATGGCGGTCGCAAATGTCAAAAAGCTTATTCAGACGCTATTTTATTCAACTAATACGAACCATTAAAGAAGTTTCACTTCATCCGTAAGCTTGTGTGGATGAGACTCACATTTTTTAATTTTTTTTTATACTAAGATGTACTCGTTTTAAAATAGATATAAATACGAACCTCCAGCGCTCGTGGTTCTTGACAATTGAACCGTTTTTAATTTTAAAATCCCCTTTCACTTTGACATCATTTCCTTAAATATCATGTTTAATTATAAATATGTACGTTTACTTAAAATTTTTGGACAAATTAGAACACGTTCAGATAGGTGTATGCGTCAAACCTTCGATATTTAGAAAGTAAGGTTATAATTCTGAGAACAGACCACAACTCAAATACGAAATCCGTGACTAGTATGTTTTCAACATTTTTTCCCTTCTTTACAACATGTTAATAAATCTAAAACTTCTGAGCCAATTTTAAGTTCGGTTTAGGGTATTATCTTTACGATCCGAAAGCTTAAAAGCTCTTTTCGTATTCACATTCATACCCCAAAGCTCCATTACATGAAACACTAATCTCGGGCAAAATAGTACCCTTACTGATTCGGGCCAAAGAGTGTCATTGGGGTATAGTCCTTTTCCCGAAGTGATTCGATGTATTTTTCAGGAAAATGCGCTTTCCAAATTACTGTATTGTATTTTTTATGTATTTTAACGTATATCTTCGGAATGTGTAAACCGATCTGAAAGATTCTTTTTTATTTATATCAACGCGTGTCTCCGGAATATGTGAATCGATCTAAAGAGTTATTTTTTATGTACTTTAACTTATATTTTCAGAATGCTTGAACCGATGAACCGATCTCAAAGATACTTTTTTATTTATTTTAACACATGAACCCAGAACGTGTAAACCAATGTGAAAGATTTATATATATATATATATATATATATATATATATATATATATATATATATATATATATATATATATATATATATATAAATCTGTGTCAAATTTTAAACCGCAACGCTTTCTAAAATCACTTCTCTTTCTAGAAAAGGCTGGTCGCTAATATGCTTATATTTTGGTTAATATCAGTATTTAATTTAGAAAAAATGAAAGTCGTACAGTAGCAATTGTATCACAACTACTAACGTAGAATTATGCCGCTATTGCATCCGTAATAATTTTTTTAAATATATCTGTATGGCGTTCAATTTTTAGGAAACTTTCTTTAGAGTTCCGTATCCCAAAAGGAAAATCGGAAGTCTTATAAAATCACTCACGTGTCTGTTCATCCATCTGTCACAGCCGTTTTTCTCAAAAACCGCTTGACGTAGAAACTTGAAACTGACATGGTAATAAAACATATTAACATGCACATTTATATTTGGTATAGAGCGTAGTATCGTATGTCGTTTGAAAGGGTTAGTCATGAAGATTTTGAAAATATTTTTTTCATATTTTTTTTATTATACCTCAAGAGATATACAGAAAAATATAAAAAAAATATCTCATTTCTCGCCCTATAATTAGGAGAAAATATGGATTTCTAGAGACCCATCCAAAATTGTAGGAAAACTGTGCGCTAATTCTTGTAATGTTTTTACGCCTATAAAAATATAAAGTAAGCAATACCATGTTTTTCTACCATGCGAAGTAAAAATTTGAAATCTGGCATAGTAATGCATCTAAATAGACACGGAACCCTCGCAGTGCGAGTTTTACTCATACTTGGCAGCTTCATTACATATAATCCAAACAATATCGCATAAATAAAATATTAGCACCAGCTGTTGTCAATATCTTATTTCATAGTTGTATTTCTTCTACGGGAGAACACAAAAAACGTATAATAGTTAAAAATTCGCTGAATGTTGACTACTGTAACTACTGTATTCAACAGTTACAAAGGTATAAAGATGAAGTCATTTTATAACAATTTGGACTGTACGATCTATCAAATGAAACTGCTCAGTTTTCTACATACTGTTCAGTTTACAGCTTATTGTCAACATTTTCTTTAAGAAGAGAACAATTAATTTACTTCTAACTGTACAGTTTACAATTTATTATTCTCGTTTTCTTAAGGACAGATAAGTGAGTTGCTAACAATTGTACAGTTTACTCCTAACTGTACATGTTTTTTTAAGAAAAGATAAGTGATAAGATACTGTTTACAATTAAATGAAACTACGTGATGTAGTATTATTTCTACTCTCTTTAAGTTCTTTATCGGGACCTAAGTTTCGTTGTATTACAGCATCTTCAGGTGGGCTATTAGCAAAGATTTTTGCTAATAGCCCATGTTGTAATACAACGAAACCTATGTCGTTGTAAATAACTTAAAGAAAGTAGAAATAATACTACATCACGTAGTTTCATTTAATTGTGAATAATGAATTTCTACAAAATTAACACCAAATATATTCAATATTTGTAACTGTTTAGTTTTATACTTACAGTCCACGTTGTTAAATTCTAGAATAAATTGAATAGAGACACCGAGCCAGTGTGTCGTGCCGTTAAGAACAGGAAACGAAGTCGTTAGAAGCAGGGTTTATATATCAAGCCTACAATGGTTTTCCTCACTGAAGTTTGAATGTGATTCCCAGTAGTTTTAGAAGTGCTAATTACGGGAAAAATAATGAAAAAAATCTAACACGTCACATTTTTTTTTATATATTGCAACATTGATTTTGCCCAAAATTACCCTCTACATGCGCTTTCAAGCTCGATAATACATAATGAAAAGTTATCTAACGGCTTAAATGTTATATAAATGGTTTCTATTAGTATAAAGTAATACATTCAACTTCATAATTTGCTAATTATTACCTTATTAACTGATTGGTACATGATTAATACGTGACTTACACGCCAGAAAAGCTCAATTCGAAATAATACCACTAATTGGTGATTACATCTCTATTATAATCTTTGGTTACTTTGATACATTAGAAGAGAGTTAATGAGGGTAAGAAATAACAAAAAAACATAAAAATACTTGAACCGATTTTAAAATACATTAGTTACACTGTACAATTTAATACGTTAACTTAAAAATATCGTCGCGAAGTTGTTTAACCTCACCAGACAGTTTTTGTTACATTTGTGGGAAATGCATATTGACAAAACAACGAAGAACTATAACAGACTTTGTAAAAAATGTTAACAACATGTATTTTGACCAACCCATTAGTAACTAGGACAAGTTGTGGACACCTTACAAAGTTTGTGCAACGTGCGTGCTCCAAGTTCGCAAATGGTCGAAGGGGCGAAACAATACCTTCACAATACGTCTGTATTACCCATGATTTGGAGAGAACCTCAGGATCATGCAACAAATTGTTACTTTTGTTGCTGGTCACAGTTCAAAAACCAAAAAGCAAATGAGATACCAAAAGTGGAATCGGAGATTTCATAAAAACTTGAAAGAAATAGTTAAAGAAGATGAAAGATTTCATCAAGACCTGAAAGAAATAGAACGTAGTTATCAAAGAAAGTGGAATAGAAGCATACTGTTGGTTACTGAAGCGAGACAATCCGAACAACGATTTTAAGAAAAAATCTCTGAATAAAAGCTTCGACCAGAAAAGGGCAAGATACCACTGAGATCTTTATGTAAATATGTTAAGAGATATATCACCTATGTATTTTAATTGTATTTAACTGATAGACATAAGTATATTTTTAAATATACAGTTTTTACTACATGAAGGTGTCTTTTTGAAGTAAAACTTCTTTACGCACGCTTGACTTGGGGAGTAAGCTGGTGAATGCGTGACGAGAGCGTTACGAAACGTGTGATCGGGCGAGGCGAACAGAAGTTGAGAGGGAGATATAAGTTAGTGAAGACAGAAAGAGATAGAGTTACGTTTCGTATATTACTATAGGGATAAGAGAGAGGTACGAGGACACATTTTCTTTCTCTCTTTCTCTCATAGCCAGTTATGTTTCATATGTCTAAGACACAGAGTCTGTATCACACTGTAGGAGCAAGAGAGAATAGTGCGCGCGCACATTTTCTTTCTCTCTTCCTCTCATAGCCAGTGCATGAAATATATATATATATATATATATAAATATATATATATGTATATATATATATATATATATATATATATATATATATATATATACTAGTAAGCTAATTTATTTAATATTTTATTAAAAAACGGAAGTAAGTTAAGTTGGGGTTGATCGCGAGTCTCCAACCGTTTTGACACGTAACCTGTGTTTAGAAATATATATATATATATATATATATATATATATATATATATACGAGTTTGCTAGCGTTACGCGAACGGTGATTTTTTTATTATTTTGTAATTTCATTTCGTTCTTGAACAATTTTATAATTAATTATTTTGTTCAATACATTAAATATTCTACGTTTAAAGTGAATAAAATTGTAAATTCATTTTAAAGTTCATATTTTGTGAATTTGAAGTTTTACTTCAGTCGTGTGGTCTAAAGAACACTCGTTTTTTATTTATCTATTTTCCATAGTCCCTTTTCTGAAAAATCTGAACGTGTCGGAGAAAAACCGATTACTATATTCGTAGTTTTTCGATATTCGTAATTAGCGCCCCTAAGTATTTGATATTAGTAATTAGCGCCCTTAATACGCCAAAATCAGACACCAAATCTTAGAGAGGAAAAAATGGTTAAATTTGCAGGCCTGTGAACTTAATATTTATAGTTACTATTTGAATCAAAGACAAATATTAGAGACAATGTTGTTTTAATGGAAGAAGCATTTCACTATATGTATTTAATTGTTTTACGCTAACATAACTATCGTAAAACATATACTATTTGTGTTACACAAAATCGCGAAATTATGTGACGGAACTAACGCGGCGAAAGCAGACAAAACGCATTATACGACAGATTTCGCGTGTCAACCTTTAGCCAGTAGTGAGGCTAACATAGCCTAACGTTTCAGTTTCAAAAATGCACTACTTAAACAAGATTTTTTGTCGACTTTCGCGGGCTATATATACTAGATCATATAAACATATCGTTAGCGCGATGTAACTAATTATGTCTATAGCGTTATCAATAAGGTTTATTTAAATTATCATTAAAATTTAACTACAGATGAAAAGTTGTTCTGTTCATAATCTTTATAACCTAACCAAATAAAAATATACGTAATGTTTACAATAAACGTATAGTAATAAAGAACCTGTCAAGCACGAGTGAAACTGGCATTACGAGGTTTCCGTAGACATTTAGGCATTTTTTAAACATTTAATGGTACATAATATTCCTATTATAAACTATTTAAAAAAAATTAACATTTTAGAAACAGAATATATTGCCTACAATATCTTTCACAGTCGTATATTTAAAACAACAATTGTTATATGATATAACCACAAATTAACGACTTTTTCCCTTACTTGTGCTATGAGACCTTGCTTCTTGCCAAATTTCATAATTCTAGGTCAACGCGAAGTACCCTATAGTACCCCTAGAAGTACCCTAGAGTGTCATAATATGCGGTATAAATGGCAGTATTTTTAAGGTTCTTTATTGCGTTGATTTATAAACTTGATTTTTTACAGCTTCAAGGAATTGTAGACTTGAGTATTTGATATTAATTTCAACTTGATACCTCCACGCGTTCCTTAGAAAAGGGTCTTGACAGGTCGACAGATGGACAACGAAGTGATCCTATAAGGGTTCCTTTTTTCCTTTTGAGGAACGGAGAACCCTAAAAATACATGTTTAAACACAATTTTATTAACAGAAAAAAGATATTATTATGATATAAATCCGATTATAAAAATCGGCCAGTCAATCGTAGATTTTCCAAGTCAACCTTGTTGCTGTTAAAATTTGTGGTTTCGGATGGTGTTGAAATGAAAAATAATCTTTAAAAAAAATGTTTTGACATCACAATTTACTAAAGGCTTTTTAATTTACTTTAATTTTAAAAAAATTTAAAAAGTCGTTACGAGATTCGAACCCAATCGCTACTTCATAGTTCAGACTACTGTATTTTACTACTGATCTGAGAACTTACTTGGAGAAACATCAAATTAAAAACATATTCACTACATACTTTTCCACTTGTTTGAGGTCATTAAATAAAACATTAGTATTTTTTTCAAGAATCTGCAACTCATGTAGATTCCAAATACCAGTTCGATAGCTCAGCTGAAAGTGACCAAATAATATGATTATCCGACGTTAAATAAATTCCTAATACTCCGATTACCATTTCTGACAACATAGATAATATTTCCCTTTCAAACTATAAATTGCACAAAAAAATATCAAATATGTCAAAATCAAGTGTCAAAAAAGCCAATAATGGGTATCCAAATGATAAAATTATCAGATAAATCACTGAAAGTATATAAAAGTAATGAAAGAACCAAATAAATCATTGAAAGAAAATAAAAGTGATGGAATCAAATAAACCATTGAAAAAATATAAAAGTGATGAAAGAATCAAATGAGACATTGAAAGAATATAAATGTTATTAAATAGTCAACAAACTAATGAAAAAATATAAAAATGATAAAATAATAAAATAAACCATTGAAAGAATATAAAAGTTATAAAAGAGTGAAATAAACCTTTGAAAGAATGTAAAAGTAATGAATGAATCAAAAAACCTTTGAAGGAATATAAAACTGATGAAAGAATCAAACAAACCATTGAAAGAATATAAAAGTTATAAAGTATCAAGCAAACCTTTAAATGAATATAAAAGTGATGAAAGAATCAAATAAACCATGGAAAAAATATAAAAATGTTAAAAGAATCAAACAAACCATTGAAAGAATATAAAAGTTATAAAAGAATCAAACATCCCTTTGAAAGAATATAAAAGTGATAAAAGAATCAAACAAACCTTTGAAATAATATAAAAGTGATGAATGAGTCAAACAAACCATTGAAAGAATATAAAAGTGATGAAAGAATCAAATAAACCATTGAAAAAATATAAAAATGATGGAAGAATCAAACAAACTATTGAAGGAATATAAAAGTTATAAAAGAATCCAACAAATCATTGAAAGAATATAAAAGTGATGAAAGAATCAAATAAACCATTGGAAAAATATAAAAATGATGGAAGAATCAAACAAACCATTGAAGGAATATAAAAGTGATGGATAAATCAAACAAACCATTGAAAAAATATAAAATTTATGAAAGAATCAAACAAACCGTTGAAAGAATATAAAAGTTATAAAAGAATCAAGCAAATCAATATAAAAGTGATGAACGAATCTAATAAACCATTAAAAAAATATAAAAGTAATGAAAATCTAAAATAAACCATTGAAAGAGTATAAAAGTTAAAAAAGAATCAAATGAACCATTGAAAGAATAGAAAAATGATAAAAGAATCAAACCATAAAAAGAATATTTAAGTGATAAAAGCATCAAATAAACCATTAAAAGAATATCTAAGTGATAACAGTATCAATATAAAAGTGATGAACGACTCAATTAAACCATTGTAATGATACAAAAGTGATGAAGGAATCAAATAAACTATTGAAAGAATATCCAAGTGACAAAAGTATGAAAGAAACCATTGTAAGAAAATGGAAAATCTAATCTCTACATACATAATAAAGTTTTTAATTTTTTTTAAATTATTGTGTATTTTCCAGATTAAAGCTGAATAAAAACATCTTTGATAGATTCAATGCAAGTTGTACTTATTTATTTTTAACACATAAAGAGTATTATTGAAGTTATAAAATTTATTAAAACTGCGAAAAATAATACTCACACTTATTTGAAATATATAATAAAGTTATATGAAGTATATAATACAGAAATGAACCACTGTAACTTTAAACAAAAATAAAGTAAGCGAAGTTAATAAAGGTAAAGTAGATGGAGTTAAATAATAGTACTTTAAATTAAATTAAGTTAAACTAATCAATTTAAATTCAAGTTAAATCAAATGAAGACTAAAACATATTTCAAATATATAAAATTTAGTCAATTTAAACAAATTTAATCAAATCGTTGAAGATAACCCAAAAAAAGATTTATAAGGAATTACCAACGATCTGATTGAACTTTAGAAAGATCTATCTTTTGTTTTTAATTTAACAAAAGAGGCACGTTGTTTAATTTAGGAAAAAAACTAGATTTAAGAATTATCTTAATACCCATATACGTCTGCGATATTAAAACCAAACATCTTTTAATAGAGTTTTTTTTAAATAATTTTTTCACATTACAATGTTTGAGAAATTGGATTCATTCTTATTTATTAGGCGTTTAGTTACAAAGCTATACAATGTCATTTATTTCGGAAACGTAATTGGTTGCTTAAAAAAGTTGTCGAATGAATCAATTAAACAAATGGTTTGTATAATAAATAAAAAGCGACCTTTTTTGCTATGAAAAACAATATTTAATTATATAAACAATATTTAATTGTTTTTTTCAATTAAATTTGGGAAAATTATGTAAAACTCACTTTTGATAAAGTGTATTTGTAGAATAATAATAAATAGAATGAAAACTAATTGAGGAAAAAAAGGTTTAAACTTAAATTATGCAATTTAAATAACTCATAGCTGTTTAAATTTTGGAAAAGTGATCTGGAAATTATGTTTTTTTTAATAAATTCCAGGATTCTCTTGAGTCAGTATGCAGTTGAATCGAATTTAAAAAGGGAGGAAACCGACATAACATAAAACCGCGTTAATGAGTTCAGAAGAAATCTCCCTTACCGATCGAAAAATCTTCCATTCACACATAATGTTAGTAAAATTAACTAATTCTGAATAAAAAAAAAACGAGTGTGCTTTAGACCACACGACTGAAGTAAAACTTCAAATTCACAAAATATGAACTTTAAAATGAATTTACTATTTTATTCACTTTAAACGTAGAATATTTAATGTATTGAACAAAATAATAATTTATAAAATTGTTCAAGAACGAAATGAAATTACAAAATAATCAAAAATCACCGTTCGCGTAACGCTAGTAAACTCGCATATATATATATATGTATATATATATATATATATATATATATATATATATATATATATATATATATATATTCATGCACTGGCTGTGAGAGGAAGAGAGAAAGAAAATGTGAAAACACGCACTGCTCTCTCTTGCTACTACAGTGTGATACAGACAATAGGCTTGCACTGTGTCTTAGATATACGAAACATAACTGGCTATGGGAGAAAGAGAGAAAAAAAATGTCGGCTCGCACCTTTATCTCTTGTCCCTACAGTAATATACGAAACGTAACTCTCTTTCTGTCTTCACTAACTTATATCTCCCTCTCAACTTCCGTTCGCCTCGCCCGACCACACTTTTCGTAACGCTCTCGTCACGCATTCACCAGCTTACTCCCCAAATCAAGCGTGCGTAAAGAAGTTTTGCTTCAAAAAATACTTTAAACTAATGATTTTGTAAGCGCACTGACTTTTTTATCTACCCTTAGACATCATGTGAATTCTAATAATAAATATTTAAAAATAAATATAAATATTTAAAATTTACTGTTATTTTCGAATAAATTAATTTTAATGTAACGAGCTATGCATGACTTAAATAACGAACTTGCTCAGCATTGAATAGTATTACATTTTTGATTGAAGTGAAACTTATTTATCGACATCTGTGTCATTCTGCCGCGTTAAAATTGTGTAACGTTTGAGAAAACAAATGTCGAATGCACCCGAGCGGCGGCGGAACTGGCCGAGCGCTAACAACATGGCGGTCGAGAATGTCAATAGACAGATTAATTTTACTATTTGTTTTTTAAATATTTATTTTCAAATGAACTGTAATTTTGCACATTTTACATGTGTACAGTGTATAACAAAGAACATGTTAAAGTTATACTTCTTTAGGCGCGTTATGAAAAAATGATGAGAGTGAAATTTTAAGATTCGTCACACAAAAGTTACAGTATGAAGTTGCAGCGGTTGCAGTCTCGAAACAAAAGCTATTGGCATCATCGTCGCCTCTGTTTACTGTTTTCATATTCATAGTATTTATCCACATGTTTCTAATGTCTACATTCACACACGTGTTTTAGTTTCATATAAGTGCGATTTATATATGTGCTGATAAATTATATTCAGTAGTGATTTAAATTCAATATTTTGATTAATATATTTACTATTCGTAAATATTAGTGAAAAAATTGTGTTTATAGACTTTTTCAAGTGCTCCAATATAATTGAAGTTAGCTATCCGTATGTATTATTTAATGATGCCAAAGAAGTATAATTTCTTACGCGCGTACATAAGTACACGCACCCGTTTTTTTTTTATTTATGCAGATTTATTTTTACTATTTGTTTTTTAAATATTTATTTTCAACCGAACTGTAATTTTGCACGTTTTAGTAATTTGCACGAAGAACGTGATTTTATTTATACAGGTGATTCTGTGTATCAAACTGAAATGTAAAAACTGAGCAGAAAATGTAAAAAACGATATGAAATAGTCTCAACTGTTTCTCAAAAAATCTAATCCTCATTAAATTTCAATCGCTTTTTTTGTATTTCTGGAGGTTTTGCATTTCTGGTAAACATCCAAATTTGTAAAAAAAAGCGACTGAAATTTAATTAGTTTGGATATTCTGAGTTTCTGTGTAATACCTGATGAAATATTGCTTCAGCTATTCTATAATATATTCTCCATCTCTTCTTCGTCATTAAATGATGATTAAGACCTATTCAATTCCTACTCTACAAGGTCAATGGAGATTAGATCTTACATTTGCGATATTGTAGTTTCTGGAATTCTTAAATATTTCAATTATATTTAAGAACGTTATTAACGAACGAACGAACGTTTTATTCTGCCGTGACAAACTTACCACCAATTAAGCAGAGACCGGACGTAATATCTTTTTCTAAGATATTTCTGGGCATGTTTCTGTTATAGACACAGAGTATGAGACTAAATATTTTGGCTAAAAAAGTTTTAAATGAACCGTATTCTCGTAAACTGATAAAAGAAACAAAAAAGAATTAACAGCAGACGGCCTGCAAAGTAAGCGGTGCATGACGGAGCTGTCGGTAAGTCCACGACGTATGCTGTGCAGAAAGTGTAACGGAGCGATTAAGAGGCGTTTAGTTACTACTATCTGATGTTGACTACGTAAATTTCCCGAAAACAAAATTTTCCAATTTTCGTGAACATACATTAAGGTAATAATGCTCGTGTAGATTATTTTGGTCGATTTTTCCAGACATTTCTGTGAAAATATTTGTAAAAATTCGTAGTTTTATTTGAATGTTCATAGCTAACTACAGCGTTAGGTTATTTAAATATAACACATATTTACAATGGGTAGTTGGTGTTTATTTCCAACTTGGGTACGTTGTAGTTTCATAGCCAGCTTGCTAAATAATCATTTAATCTTTATCCTACATAAACCTTTATAATATAAAGGTTTATGGTTTATCCTACATAAACCTTTATAATATAAAGGTTTATGTAGGATAAAATAAATATAATTTAGCACTATATTTAATCTTATACTTGTTCTGTCATTACCTAACGTTATTTGCATGTTTAATGGAATTTCTATGCTTTTTCCAACTTTAGACTATAGATATCTTTTGTAAGTTTTTACAACAAACTATTTGTTTTTTAAATATTTTTTTTCAACTAAAATGTAACTTTGCAAGTTTTACGCGTATCCAAGGTGTAAAAAGGAACATTTACAGAAATTATTCTCGATATTATACTGCGCTTATTTGAAACAAGTTTTTGTGTGAGAAATACAAATTTGTTTTTTTGAAAATGCAACTTAACGTTGATTTTCTGAGAAACAGTTGAAAATTTTCATATCGTTTTTTACATTTTCTGCTAAGTTTGATAATAATTAATTATGATTCTAAGGATATACTTTTATTTTAGTTTACTTTATTTGCCATAATAAATATTTAATTTATCATTATAATAAACCATATTATCATGCATATTCTAAGGCATATATATGCCTTAGAACACATAGTTCAAACATTATTATGATCGTTGGTCAATTTTACCATATCGTTCGTAAGCGTAAAAACTTTGTTTACCTGGTGTGAAAACTTTGTTTGTAAATTAATTAAATTGTCTCCATTTTTACTAGCAAGTAAAAATGTAAAAAAAATTAATGATTATGAAACATTAGAGTTGAAGCTACTTCTAATGTTTTAAACACTTGAATTGGCACATTAACAGAAAAAAAAACAATTTACATTAAATTAAATTACGAAAAAATTAAGAGCCTTAACAGGAAAAAAAGAATTTCGCAAAAAATAAAAATGTAAAAAAAAACTTTAAGGATTATGAAACATTAGGGTTGAAGCTGCTTATAATGTTTTAAACACTTCCATTGGCACATTAAATTAAATTAGGAAAAAATTAAGACCCTTAACAGGAAAAAAACAATTTCGCTAAAAAATAAAAAAAACAGATTGGAAACAAAATTACATCCTACAATTTAATAATTTTTTCTATATGTGTTATCTATAAAGGTGTTTTTGAATTTATCTTTTAAAATACGTTCATCGACTCCCTTCAAAACGAGAACAAAATTCCACTGAACTGTTTTTGGCCAAAATTCAAAGCCTTGTTGAGGCCAGAACGATGTGCTCTAAGGTTGTTGGCTTGCCGTTATAATATTGTTTATTCTAACTATGAATTTAATATTTATAATGGGAAGTAAAGTACACTAAAATAAACATACGTGTGTACGATTATAATAAAAAAAAACTATTAAATTTTAATTTCGTCTAAAATTTCATATTTACACTAAATTGCTCTTTTTAGGAATTCGGATATTACGCCAAAAATTTCTGTGTATTTCAATTCAAAATATTTCAGAATCAGAATATATTTCAATATATTATCCCATGATATCCATATAATATATCATCATTTATATATATTAATTAATACGCTAAGGTTAAGATGTTACTCTCCCTTTTTAGAAAAAACCTCACAACTAATCCACATAAATTATATATCATTTTATAGATAATTGCTTGCTCTACCGGTATCCACAACTAAAAAATTTATTAATTATTAAAATTATATACACAAAACAGCAATGCTGCCATCTAACGGCTCAACGTCAATATGATTGACGGTCGGTAAAATTTTTGTTTAATTTCAAATCCACTCACGTATAAATAAAGTGGCGCTTTAGCTCAATGCTTTTGATAATGTCAATTTTAATAAAATATTTGTTTGATCTATCATCTGAGCTTCATAATGGAATAAATAATGCGAAGACTTCGCACGGGTCACGCTAGTTTTAATATATTACCCCATGGCCGTCATGTGTGATTTTCATAGCCCATATTATTCAGAAAATTGTTAAGACGAATCATACAAATATGTGGAAGAAATATGTTCACCGCTGTTCAAAATTACTAAATCTAAATTTTCTTTCTAGATTACTGAATCTAAAATTGTGAAAAAATGGAATCGTGAATTTTTCAAATCCTGTACAAAAGTCGAAGAAAACTCTAACGACCATGTCATGTTTTTTTAATATATATGTATATATATATATATATATATATGTGTGTGTGCGTGTGTGTGTGTGTGTGTGTGTGTGTGTGTGTGTGCGTGCGTGCGTGCGTGCGTGTGTGCGTGTGTGTGTACGTGTGCGTGTGCGGGTGCGTGTGCGTATGCGTGTACGTTTATATGTTTATGCATATAAATATATATATATATATATATATATATATGTGTGTGTGTGTGTGTGTGTGTGTGTGCGTGTGTGTGTACCCTCTACTTAATAATATTAGCTTTTATGACGCTAGTAATGACGTATGTTAAAAATAATAATTTCACTTGAAATAAAGTATAGAATCCTCTACACGCTAGCCAGACTCGCACTTGGCCAATTTCTTTGTAAAATAGTTCAAACTGTTGAAAGAGAAGCAATTCCAGGATTTGATAGAGCCGTTGCCATGTTTTTTTATTAACAGTAAGTGGTATCCTACAACATGTAGTATTCGGCACTTCGTCGACTGTTAAAGCGATGTTTGAAGCCAAACTGTTCAAAGTTGGGTTCAACAGTCCTACAAGTCTTCTAAGATCCCACAGATAATTTCAGATGCGATACGTGCACGATACAACACAAATCCGTACGCCGTAATTTTACAGCTTAGGGAAGTTACCTCCCACCAGTACATAACTACCTCCCTTTGTTTACTTTGCTTTTGAAATTAATCTATACATGTAACAAAATTATAACGTAGTGAAGTCTGTACATGGAAAATATTGGGTTGGCTAGCTATCAGCGATCATTAATGTTATAATTTGTTATTATATTTGCAATTTAAAATTAATTAATCGTCGATATAATAATCACCACCATTTTGTACTACATGTCTCCAACGCACTTGCAGGGAGTGGATAGCATCTGGTGGTAAATTCAGGTGGCTTGGAAAGAACAAATTGTCCTATGAACTTTCGTAGGTGGTCTTCATTATCAAAGTTTTTTCACGTAAGGCGTTGCTGAGCGAACAATAACCAATTTGTGCAAGGTCTGGGAAATATAACGGATGGGGGATATGTGCTCAACTAAAATCCAAAACTTTATGGCGAGTCTGTTTGACTGTATGAGGACGAGACCACGACTGCTGCTGTTCCAAGCTAAATTCATGAGGTACTCACCCGGTGGCGGTATTTCAAGCTTTTTGTTAAGCGGTGTAAATGATTTTCTATAGTTCCGTTGGAGCACCCAAGCTCAGTTGCTAGCGCCAGCGTGTTGTAAATCGGCTATCTTCTTCAGTTGATAATTTTAACCTGTCGCTATCCAATTCCACCGATCGACCAGAACGCTTCAGATATCGCTTCAAGAGCTACGCATTGGCATATGTTACGCGTACCTTCGGCGACAGAGTGACCACATTCATACTTGAAGAGTAGATAGTGTCTCGCGTCCGTCTTAATGACGTCCATATTTTATACGTGTTAACAGTGCAACGTCTGAATTACTACTGAATCAGAGAGACCGTACCCATGGATAAGTTAACCACTGGATAACGCATCAACACAAAATCTCTAGCCACGCGATGGCACTATTTGTGTCACCGCTCCGGGCGAAGAGTTTACGCGCCTTCAGTAAGAAAACGAACGTCACAGCGAAAGTTTCTCGTAATTTTAAATCAAAATTAAATAAACTATGCCATCTTGTGCTATAAAATATTGCCAAAACAGAAGCATTACATCATCACTTGAGAAAAATGGAATTACTTTTTACAAGTAAGTACACTGTTATCTATTATTTAAGCAACTATATCTGGCTGGGCAATATTAGAGTCAGATCGCCGGCAGCGATTTCGCCATATTGTTGAATTTTTTGCCACTAGAGATGAGTCGCGCCGTTATCGATAACTAAATCGATACTTTTGTTACTACTTAAATCCAAAAAATTATAAATAAGATATTTTTATTGAATATATTTGGCGTTAATTTTGTAGAAATTCATATTCACAATTAAATGAGACTACGTGATGTAGTATTATTTCTACTTTCTTTAAGTTCTTTACAACGACCTAGGTTTCGTTGTATTACAACATCTTCAGGTTTCCGAACTACCGGCACTGAAAAGAAAAATGGATACAGGTGGCTGGGCAATGCGAGTCATTATTGTTTATATCTCGAGTTTTGTATAATCGACAAGAAGTGTCGTCCTTTTTTCTCCAGTACGTTTCACAATTTATATTAGCAAATAATAAATATACATATATAACATTATTTCGTGCAACAGTTTATTAAGTTAATATAGTGATTATACTATAAAAAAATTCTTCTTTTTAAATAACGATGTTTTTAATTTGTTAAAACACTTACTTGGACACATCGAAAATACGTCAGTATCGAGCAATCTACATCTCTGTGCTACTCCAAGGGACAAAGCACTGATTGGCTAACGGTGTCACGTGATACGTTTACCCTAACGAGTAGTGGCTAGCTTGGTTTTCATACAACTGTGTTCTTTGCGTTATCCAGTGGTTAACTTATCCATGACCGTACCACACACTTTATATATCTTTAAAATATAACAATAAAATGTGCCGATATTTTACAAGCTGATCATTTTTTTTCTAACATACACCTTGGTCTTTCCATTCTTAAGGGAAACTGACCAGTGACGATCCATTTAAAAAAAAACCGGAAAATAAACGACTCGGTTTCTTGTTACTATTGGTTATACGATAAAACGGATATCAAAATAACATGTAAACAATTATTTTAATAACAATATGTTATGATACAGGAAATCACTGGACAAAGAGCTGATTAGGAATGATGATCAGAGGAAAGAATAACCATCAACGGAATGGGGGTAAATAGGAATAATTGCTATACGCAAGATGAACCAGCAACGCTCTTTACCCAGTATTATTGGTATTATACACGTGACAAATTGCCTTTTAACAATACTTTTATTTCTTTATTCTGCTATCGCTAAATAAAGCTATTTTTAAAAAAAATATTTAAACGCATTATTAATATATTAATTTATATCACCAGCGAGTAATACCGACCTCACTTTGAATTACAAACGCCACGAACAAAAATAACGGTCAAGTGCGTGTTTGGCTCGCACATCGAGAGTCTGTGTTAAGTTTCAAATAAAATCACCTTATTCGACATAAGTCATTATTGATATGAACTTCGTAGCGCGATAAATATCTTTTCAACACCAAATATAATTAAGTATAGAGGAAATGTGTTCTGCCGTGAATTTCTGAAAAACAACTGTATCTAAAGTAATCATGATTATTTTTCTACAACTCTTGCGTAGGCTTCTGAAAATTCTGTTTTTTTTATAATTTCAGGTCCAGAATATTCGGGCATATTTTTTTGCATATTTTATCATACCGCCTCCAAATTTTCCGTATAAATATTATGAGTGTTAGCTATTAAGATATATGCCGATTGATATGCTCTGATACTATACCAAACATCAAATTTCCACGCCGAGGAGTTTCTAAAAAAAAAACAGCTATGGCATACGGCCACGTGAATGATTTTAGAGGAGTTGTGTTTTTTTTTATGTATGGTATCCTGACAATTAATATAACTTAATTCCGATTATTGTGTCAATAAAACTGTCCGTTCATCCTTTATTAATCTACGTAAAACCGTCCCAACAATATAAGGATATGTTACACTAATTAAATTAAGTAACATTCCTTAAATTTATATTATCAATAATATCCTATTGTTTTATGTGCACTGGGCATTATCACTCTCTGCCACTGTAATACAATGTTATGTCTAATGTTAATTTTTGATATCATAGCAGGAAAACCAATGACGTACAATAAGTATTCTATAATAAAATTCCAGACAAATTCGATTCGAACAAACTCATTGAGTATACCATATCAATACTTAGTGATTATTATAGAAATGGTTATACAAATAGTTACTTCGGCAGGATCGTGCAACATCGTCTGTTATAATTTAAATGAATTGTATTTCATAAATAATATTTGATGCTTTAAAATTTAAAAAAAAACACCAAAGTTACATAATGCTACTTTTCACCAATTTTCTCCCACTAAAAATATTTCCCAATCAACTGAATACATTTTGTGACATGTTTTTTATTCCACTAATTGCTACCATTGATTGTGGGTTCTATATAATTAATTGGATATGACTTCTCTGTCCGTATTTTCATCGACATCTTTTTATTTTATACGTAAAATTTAATTCTAGATAGTTACCGTGACGATGATTAAACAGAGTTAAAAGAACTTTATAAAATGACTATATATATATATATATTATATTTCTTTTCATAGTTGCAACCATAGACAATAGAATCAAAATAGTATGAAATAAAAAATGAAATAAAGTATTTTAAGAAACTGGAATCAAATTGTTTAACTCAATTCTCTTACAAAGTAATCTTTATTTTATATAGACAAAATCATTCAATGATTTCTCGAAAGTAAATTTATTTTGAAATAAAACTTCTTTACGCACGCTTGACTTGGGGAGTAAGCTGGTGAATGTGTGACGAGAGCGTTACGAAAAGTGTGATCGGGCGAGGCGAACGAAAGTTGAGAGGGAGATATAAATTAGTGAAGACAGAAAGAGAGAGAGTTACGTTTCGTATATTGTAGGGACAAGAGAGAGAGGTGCGAGCACACATTTTCTTTCTCTCTTTCTCTCATAGCCAGTTATATTTCGTATATCTACTCACATAGCAATATACACAGTGCAAGCCTATTGTCTGTATCACACTGTAGGAGCAAGAGAGAGCAGTGCGCGCGCACATTTTCTTTCCCTCTTCCTCTTATAGCCAGTGCATGAATATATATATATATATATATATATATATATATATATATATATATATATATGTATATATGCAAGTTTGCTAGCGTTACGCGAACGGTGATTTTTTTATTATTTTGTAATTTCATTTTGTTCTTGAACAATTTTATAAATTATCATTTTGTTCAATACATTACATATTCTACATTTAAAGTGAATAAAATTGTAAATTCATTTTAAAGTTCATATTTTGTGAATTTGAAGTTTTACTTCAGTCGTGTGGTCGAAAGCACACTCGTTTTTTTAATTTGAAATACATATTATCTTACAGGTGATCAAAATATATCTGTGATAGGTGAAAAGTTTAATCTTGAGCCAAATCTAAACAAAAATCTCATATAATCGCTGTGAAATTACAAATAAAAAATAAAAAAGAAATGTCAAAAGTGAACAACGAAGCGTGTAGTCAACGTGAAGTAAATAAGCTATGCCAGTGACGTCATGGAGGATAACATGGAAAGCAAAATGGCGCCGCAGACAGCCATCTTTAGTAACAAGATGGCGAGTATACGAAACGTCAAACTCGTTCATACTGACGCTGCTCATCGTAGCTGCATTTGCCGGTCAAGATTTTGGAGTTGAAGGTTGGTTTGAATACATATTTTTTTACTTATTCATTTACTTTATAGATTAAAAAACGAATGCATTTTAATGAATTGTTTATGAAAGCATTTATTAAGAAACAATATCGTTAAAAAAATCTTTTTTTTTCTTTCTATAATAAAAGAATATATATCTTATATTGTTAAAATATTGTTTAGGGTAGTTTCAAATATGACGTATTAGTTTTTTTTGTAAACAAATGCATTTTCCCATATAACCTACATTTTTACATTAAACTACTTCTTATAAATGTTCGGCTTAATTGTTGTTATTTTTGTCCATAAACACTGATTACGCAAACATAAACACGATTAAAAAAATGACTATCCCGAAAAAATCTAAATAAGTAGACATGATTGTATACGTTTGAAATTTCAAAGCCATGTGACAGAAGTAAAAGTAATTTTCAAGTACTTTTTTATTAAAATATCATGAGCGGTAACCCTCTTGTCGAATACATAATTTTTAATGGATATTCTTTGATTTAGGAAAGAAAACATATACAGCGAAATTAATAAATATTCGAAGCGAATTCCAAACTTGTAAAAAACGACCTGGTCTAAACACTTTAAGTATTGTTGCACAATTTTACCAGAAAACATTTAGTTTTTTTACTAGTCATGCGTATCCTAATAACTGTTCTACTAATAAATGTACCTAGTGACGTATGTTCAAATAATTTATTACATTCACAGCTTGCACTTTTAAACTGTGAAATACATTACAACCGGTCAAATAGAAATACTCCATCAATATAAACGCTTAAGTGTCTTCTAATACCCGTAAGATTAATCACAGTATAAACCAGCAACGTAATTTAAACAACGGTTTAGTGAGAATTCCGTAAGGTAATGACGGTTTAACTTTATCGCAGGTTTAAACTCTAGATTATTTTACTGGCGAAACTTTTTAAACTTTTTTACTGGTTTAAACCTCGCTTTACAGGTACCGCAGCAATATGGCCGCCCAACTATCAGCTGTTTACTTTTCTGTATTACAATTTTTTATATCTACTCGCTGTATTCCAATATACCAAAGCATTTAGTCAATGAAAGTCTCAGGGAGATAATCGACAGTTTATTTGTAAACCAAGTTTTGTTGACAGTTGGTTTAAACTGTAATTGATCTTACGCCCATTACTCCTTATTACACTTTTCCTTCTTTTTTTCCTCTCATATTATATTTTCCTCCTACGCTCCATGTTCTTTACTTAGCTGTCATTAGTATGAATTTTGACTTACGATGTGTGATTGTCAATAGTCGCTGTCTTTTTCATGAAAACATCATTCAAAATGTCTTCCTATGATACTACAAAGTCTTTTTTTCGGTACACTTGGAAAATGTCCGGAAATAACATTTCATTCATAAGTATGCAAATAATATTTAATTCTGTTTTTACCATATTTCTTTTTTATTTCTGTCAAATTATCTAGAAATAAAGAATTGTTTTATAGCTTGTTCCCCTCTCTCCCTCCTACTGTTGAACCACGTATGTCCAAAATGTAAACAAAATCAGGCTAACAACATTTACTAAGTACTATATTACATAATATCATCAGCTAACTTGCATTAATATAATCATGAAATTCAATTTATATGTTATGAGACAAATTATTAATTGGAGTTTACAAATAATGCCCGGGCATTTTTAAAAATTATTGAAATAATTAAATTGTCCGGGCATTATACATAATGTCTATCGCCTATAGGGCAGAGCAATAAAAAGACATGTTTTTTTAATATTATTTTTATTTCCGACTTTAAATCAAAATTTGAAATAAAAATAACATAAAATTTCTTCGTTTTATAGATGCTCCGACTATAAATATATAACCATAATAATTAAAACGAACTAAACTTTAAACAATTTGAATAATCAGACTTATAATTTCCACTTATTAGGAACGGGTTCTACATTTAGAATCCACTAGTTCTTAGGAATTAAAACTTGAAGAAAGTCAAATTAAAAATATAAGTAACACAAAGAAACTTAAAGTGAACTAAACTTTAAACAATTTGAATAATCAGACTTATAATTTTTACTTATTAGGAAGGGGTTCCACATTTAGAATCCACTAGTTCTTAGCAGTTAAAACTTAACAAAATCAAATTAAAAATATAAGACGAATAACACAAAATGCTAGATCTTCGCTTCACGGAATTTAACAATTGCCACTTTGACGGCATTTTGAGTTCCACAATTTTTTTTTCTATGCGACAACTACATTTATTAAACTTACAGCCCTCCACATTTAGATGATATCGTAACCCTCTCTCCATGAAATCTCTGTCTCTGGAACATCTTCAAGCCAAAAAAATCTTTCATTGCACATTGTAAATTGGTTTATTGAATAAAGTTGATTCAAAACATATTGTTTTGTTCTCAATTTATAAAGATTAGGAGCTATTATTTCAATCACGGTAGCAAGTAAATTTATCCGTCTAATCAACGAGATATTTAGCGTTAGATGCATCCAACATTTCATTAGCCTGTTTCTGCAAATTACTTAAATCAATTCCTTAACTAGTATAACATTTTCTTTCTTGCGCTCCACGTTTTGTTCTGATGAAGCCATTTCGTTTGTGGGTATTGGGTTTGAATCTGAAGTTTCTTCACACTGCATGTCTACGGTAATAGGTGGCGAAACTTGGCTTAGGCCAGCTGAAAATAAATTTATATCATTGTCGGTGGACCCCATATGATCTGTTTTGATGGACTCTACTTGATCACTTTCGGTGGACGCCACTTGATCATTTTCGACGGACTCCACTTGGTTCTTATCGGTAATAGTGGTTTCAATAGATAATAGTTTTTCTAAGTCTTCTTCTGAATTAATATCAAGCTGAGTATCATAGAAAAACTTTTAAGGCCTACTTTCAACTTCGTCCCGACCATAGCTTCATATGGACTACAGTTAATGCCTGTGTGATGGATTCTGTTTATCATTAATTGCGCAAAACGTAATCCTATCGAAGATTTATTAGTGATGTTATCCTCTAACCACGTACTTAGGATATTCTCTATATCTTGGTTTGCCCTTTCTACTGACCCTTGGCTTTGAAAGTGTCTCAGTTTACCATGTACAATTTTCAATTCGGGCCACATGTTACAAGCTTCCTGAACAATTTTATTAGCGAACCTAGTGTTCGAATTATCATTTTGAAGAATACTTGGTGCACCGAATATTGTGAAAATATCAAGTTGCACATGTGCGACTTCTTCAGTTGTTTTGGTCTTGACTGGACGGAGCTCCATAAATTTTGTGAGATGATCTTCGTATACTAGTATAAATTTATACTGATCATCTCCTTGTGACTGCATGTCAATTAAGTCTACTTGACACCTCGTTAAGTAGAATTTTGTTGCGCCTTTATAATGTGTACGTGGCGGCGTTTCGAAAAATCACGTCAATCCATTGTTCCGTTGGTACGTTGCTCCGTTATTCCCTCTGTGTTCTATTTTAGTTTCAAATGATAATTTTTCCAAAGAAATTTGATTTTCTAGGATAATAACAACCTATATCATTTTCCGACCCTTCAACTGTTGCAAGAAATCACATCAATTTGTAACTTAGTTGCGACGGGAAATTAAGACAAACAAACACACTTTCTGACTTATGACATTAAGTCAGGAAAAATAAAAGAATTAGGATGCATATTATAAAACAAAATCCACGCCACGTCCGTCTGACTTTACGTACGTGATATTCTCAGTGACTACAGAACTCCGATTTTAATACTGGAAAAATGAATTCAAGAGAAAAATTTATGGATGCATACAGGGTTTGAAGCTATAATTATCACCTTTGATAAATCTTTGATAATTATTCAAAATAAAACTTTCATTTTTGATTGATAATTATCTTGATAAATACAATCGAAAATATCTGATTTGCCACTCTTAAATTTTTTAGCAATAGAAATATTACACGCGCTACTTAAAGTTTATGATGGGGGTTTCCCCGTGTTACGTTTCATATCTATTAAAATGTCAGTTATTCTTCATTGTCATCACCGCGGTATATTGGGTTGACCACAAAGCGTACGGCCATTGTCAACTCGGAGCATCGTGGGAATCCGGATTCAATTCCCGGCCCCAAATCCAGCAGGACTGGACTGGTGTTCTGGTAGGCTAAGAGATTGCTTTCATAGCAATATGTTCGCCATATGTATTATTTGTATACATTAAAGTACGTAAATATATAAATTTGTATTATTTGTTGCTGTAACTGTCAGTCATTTTTCATTCGAATGTCTCTGAATTATCTGATTTAAGTTTTATTTTGGATTCGGAATCTTCAGATTCAGATAATCCTCAAACAGTTGATGCAGTTGAGAAGGGTGTGGAAAACATGTGGAATGTATTCAACATGTAGTTGATCTTTACTTATTTTTGTTTAAACGTTTTGTTTTATAAGTTTTTAATTGCGAAATCCTGGCCGACATAAGTAAAAGATTACCTTGGTTGTTAAATGAGTATAATTTAACTAAACTACTTGCTTCTGACGTAAAATTTGATTGGTAATACCAGTGAAATAACGATCGATTGATACATATTTGTTTGGTAATTATCATGATAATTATCCTGATTCGAACCCTTGATACATAATATATTAGTACCTATTTTGTGAAAATTACCCGACCTGTGAGAAAATTACCCGACCTGTGATTAAAAGTCTGGCAAGTATCTTATCGAGTGCTATTTAAAACGTTTGAAATACATGAGAACACTGTATGGTAATATTGTTTTTCTTAAAAAATTACGCAATATAGTCCGGTACGGGGCATGCGTATGTATTATATAAAATTTGCAATAAACGTTTTAAAAAGTTAATTTTTTAAACGTTTATTGCAAATTTACTAAGTTTTCTAGCGCTTATTACGGAAACTGTTTTAATCTTTATCAAATTAAAATACATCTTCATCAACTTATATAGATCAAATTTGTCTTCCATTCCGTATTTTTTAATCCAATATTTTAAAAGTTCACTGTTCATTGACATTTTGCCAAAGATGTCAATCACGTACATATCTCACATAACTACAATGAAATACGTAATTACATATGTTTATATTATATGAATAACTACGAAAATAACCACTAATTAATTATTAAATAACTGTAACTTGTTTGCTCGTTAAACGCAGCGGAATGTACATAGTGACCAATCGCACCTCTTTTGACATACTGTGCGTTTACATAAAATCTTCTCAATCTGAATAGCTGTAAACTCTTAATCACTAATAATATTTTTAGACAAATTCGATGTCTTAATGATGTATGTATAATATTTTTTTTTCTGAAATGCGATTTTTTCTGCTAGTTTTGGAAACTATAATACAACTATAAGTTCGAGAAAATTTAATGAATAATTGCAAGAAACACTCAAAATATATTTGAATTTGGAAACGTCACTTTTGAATTTAGAAATGTTACATTTGAATTTAGAAATGTCACATTTGAATTTAGAAATGTTACATTTGAATTTTGAAATGTCACATATGTATTTAGAAATGTCACATTTGAATTTAGAAATGTCACTCATCACATTTCAATTTGCGAATATAAACGTCAAATACTTATAAATGATAATTTTTTTTAAATTTTTAGATATGTTTTTAAAAAAGAATTATTTTGTTTTAAAATCATATATATTGTTTCGCTAAGACAGTGTTTTTAACAAAACCGAGTCTTTGATTTTGAACGTGTTTCTGACATGAGAACGCCTTTAAAATCAATGTCTGGTGTGGGGACGTAATGGCAAATTAGTCGGTACTTATTTTGAGTCAATTATTTTTTATTTCTTAGTACCTTTTTGAAATTGATTTTTTAAGATATTTTATTTTAATAAAAATATAGGTTCATGAGAGTGTATGCATGTGCATATGTATCCATACACGTATACACAGGTATATGTGTACGAATACATATGCACATGCACACGCTCTCATTCGTGTGCATACATACAATTAAATTAAATTTTGTAAAGTTTGATCATAGAATAGTAGCATTTTTACGTAGCCAATTTACGTAATTAAAGAACTCAAGTAAATTCAGTACAAAAAATTTAAATTTACAACTATTGTAAATTATCATTACTCACGTACTAAATAAATGATTTAAGAATAAACCATTATGGACAGAAAAAATAAACTTTTATGACATTATAAAAGACATGTGATTTTCAAAATGATATGGAGAATCAAAATCTGTGTTACTGTAATTATGAAAACAAACCGCGGTTAATCGGTATTTTCATTGAATACATTAGGGTGCCTAGTCGGCTTGAGGACTTACAATATATATATATATATATATATATATATATATATATATATATATATATATATATTGTAAGTCCTCAAGCCGACTAGGCACCCTAATATATAAGTTAAGTGAAATTTTAATTAAAATTAGGAAAATTATTTTGAAATCAGCCCAAATTCGATAAGTTTACTATTTGTCATTAAGTAATTATCAGAAACACCACTCATCTCCATATCCAGACTTCCATGAAAACAGAATGTTATATACTACAAAAAGGTCTCAAAAAACTAGTCAAAAGAGTTCAACTTGATGGGTTTACTGTTATACATTGAGAAGTTCCCACGACCAATTTTCTGGTCGTTCATCAAATTTTCCCGTTTGTGACATGTAACCAAAGAAATCATTGAGAAAAATAAAATAATCCAAAACTCGTATGGATTAACTTTTGGCTGTTGAGAAGTTCTCACGGCTACCTTCTTCCTCAATCGTCAGATATTCCCGGTTAAAATATGTAACAAAAGGATTCATTGTGATAAGTGGAAGAAGCCCAAATCCAATTAATTTATTACTCCATTATTGTACCGGCTTGAAAATAGTTTGGCCTTGTATTGCCACAGAATAAAAATTACTCGTCTACCTTTCAGTTTACTCAAATAATTCCATTGTTTACACAAATATTCTAATTTATTAAATTATCGAAATATATATTTAAATAGCCTATAAAATTAGCCGTAGCGTCCACTGTTTTAGCTATATTTACGTAAAGTGAGAGAGTGCGCCATTTTTAATCGACCCCAAAAAAAGGAGGACGTTCTCAATTCGTTGGAATCTTTTTTTTATATATGTTCAGCAATAATTCTTTAGTGAATGGACCTGATGATCTGATGATGGGGTCCGGAAATGAACGATGGAACTTCTTAACAAATGGCAGTAAATAAACTATGATTCAAGATATTTGCTACGGGTAGTTGTTACTTTGTAAAATAACTATAACATTTACCAGGTCAGGGTCTGATAATGAATTCTGAAGATTAACAATGGAACTCCTTAACGGATGGTAGCAAATTAACCGTGGTTCAATACTTTTGCTACTGGTTAGTTATTACTTAAGTGATCACTTTGCAAAATCTGATATTGGTTTACGGATACGGAGAACGGATCTCTCCAGTAATATCTGTTACTTTGGAAAATCTGATAATGGATTTCGGATATGGAAAACGGAACTCTTCAACGACTAGCAACTAACCGCTGGTGGCTACTACTATCTCTCCACTTCTGTGTGTTGTTGATAACCAGACATTTAGACAAAGAGGAAATTATCTATATACAAGCTTTTGCCTGTGACTTTTAATAATTATATAATATTCCAAGAAAGAAGACAGTTAAATGTTAGTTATAGTGTGATGATTAATATTATTAATCACTAAACATTCTAAAATAAAATACTTTTTAAAAAACACACTTCAAAAAAGTAGGTACAAAAAAGTAAGAAATAATTAACTTAATATTGAATATATTGGCATCAATTTTGTAGAAATTCATTACTCTCAAATGAAACTACATGATGCAGTATTATTTCTACTTTCTTTAATTTCTTTACCACGACCTAGGTTTCGTTGTGTTACAACATCTTCAGGTGGGATATTAGCAAAGATTCGCGCTAATATCCCAGAGATCTTTGCTAGTATCCCATCTGAAGATGTTGTAATATAACGAAACAGTCGTGGTAAAGAACTTAAAGAAAGTAGAAATAATACTACATCACGTAGTTTCATTTAATTGTGAATTAAGTTAATGTAAACAAATAATAATTAACTGGAAGTAGCTACCTACTTATTTGCAATAAATAACTAAGTTACTTATTTTTGAAGTCGGTGCCAGTACCCTGATCAACTTAAGAAAATGTAAAATTTTATATTAAATAAATACTCCCTATTTATTTCGTATTGTGAGTACATTAGGAGTTAAGGTTTTAAATTTACAAATTAAATTCAATTATATATTTGTTAAGTTGGTCAACAGTGCTGGTGCCACTTCAGAAATAAGTTACTTGGTATTAGGTACCTATTTTGAGTTAATTATTTTTTAGTACTTACATCTGTGAAGTCGTTCTTTTATAATATATTATATAACGTACATAGCTAATAACGATTTCATTATTATATCAAATGCAGACGTCTGCTTAAAGGTTAATAATTCCATAATGTTTACGTTACTCACAAAGTAGCACGAAATAAAATGAGAACGATTCACGATAGTATATATGCCTACATATTTATATTAGTTTTAATTAAATTTTTGGGCTATAAATTTCATATTACAGATTATTAACGATCAATAAAACAATTTCATTTCTAACGCAGATTTTCCAACCCTGGAGGGATGCGAGTTGGACTCGTAATTATCTGTTTTTTTATTAAGGCTTGACCATTGACGCGTATCGCTTATTTTGACCGGATATTTGTGCCAAGTTTATCTTTGCTGACGACGTTTATTTTTCATGCTAAAATCCAGCAACCGGAAATTAGAAGAAATTCCTTATAATAATTGCTCACTGAGACTCACTTTTCTTTCTGTAGCTCTAAACATTGCAGATATCTACATATAAAAAAAAGAAATGAATGTCTTGATTGAGATATTGATATTGGAATAGAGAAATATTAAAGGTTCCAAGTTCATGTTGAAAAACGTGTGCTTTGAACACTGCTGGTGTTTTTAATTTTTATGTACAGAGCTGTAAAAAAGAAAGTGAACTGCCACTACAGCTACCCTGAATTGCTAAACGAACTAATGTGTCTATACTTCAGGAGCTATACGTAAAAACAGGGCTACCCACCATCTGCTTTCAAAGTATGTTTACGTACTTCGGCCATATGGCTCCATGACAAGAAATTTGTCTGAAAAAACTATTGCCAGTTGGCAATATAGCAAGAAAAAGACCACAGACCCATATTTTGTCTAGATAGTCGAACCAGACGCCAAAGCTATCCGGTGCACCCTTCAACGACACTTTCCGACATGCCCAACACCGCGACCAGTGGAAAGAAATAATAAAATTCTGAAATTGGCATCTGCAAGGGGACACTACCCTCATTCATGAGGAGACAACTAAATTTAAACGAAAATAAATTAAGTTATTATTAAGTTTGTGACTTGAAATATGTTTTAAAGGAAAAATGCCATACATTTTTAAATACACCAAATCTCAGCATTTGTGACAAATCGTTTTTTATGAAAATCCAATTGCAACTTAATTGCAATATACATAAATTGATTGCATTTTATGCATATTGTTGCAAAAATTTATTTATATTCCATAAATACTCTCAGTAATTCGAATTTAAATATATTTAATTCCATATCAAATTGTACATAAGCAAAAAGTACCCCTTAACGACCTTTTGGTGATAAATGACTTGTTACGGATCGAGGAATATTATTGAATTATAAGCCGCAAGCATCTGGTAGGAAATTTTTTTTATCCTTCTTATATGACAATCAGCGGAAATTATGTGTATTTTTTCGTGAATTGTTTTCTTGTGCGACATTGTCTCCTGTTTTTGAAACGAAAACATCTTTCGGCGCACATGCCAACTTTTTCTGAGCAGTGAACGGAACTCAGCCGTAACGCTCGAGTCGGTGACGCTGAACCGTCAAGTTCAGTCCGATGACGCTGAATCGAATAAACTCAACATCGACTATTTTTTAGGTATGCCAAACGCACTATTTTAAAAAATCACATGGAGAGGTATATTTATTTTTTTTATAATGTTATACTACATATCAACTGAGATCTCCATATAAAGTGTCAACGTGCAAAATTTAATTTTACATAGATATAAAACTGTAGAAACTACAAAAGTGTGACAGTCAGTGACGAATAGACAAACAGACGAACGTGAAAAAACTATGAGTACTAGTTTACTACGAAAACCTAAACATTAAATTGCATTTAACTAATAAAACTAATAAACATTAAACTAATGAATAACGTATCGGAACCATTATAACACATATTTATGGATATAAAAACTCCATAAACATCACTTACAGATAATAGAATGCCTACGTTCAGTTTTACTCCCAGCTTTGCACGCGTGAAGTTTACTGATGGAATAGATTTCCCTCCCGCGAACCTCGTCGCCGCTCCTGTTGTCATTATTCATAGTACTTCCTCTTACCGGTCAGAACACTCCTCATAAATATTAAAATGGCTTTGTCTCCTATATACCTCCACTAAACAAAAAATCTTCCAGAATAAACAATGTACACAACGGTGAATAGCCAATAAAAAGCTTTCCAGTAGAACTCAATTTTTAATAAGTAAACCGATAAATATATGATCGAGTACCAAGGTATTGTTAATTATTTCATAAATAAATATGATACATTATTTATGGTATTAATAAAATAATTGAAGTCATTGTCATAGGTAATTAGAAGTTAAACCAAGATTTTCAAGAAACACCTGGAAATCTTTATTTAGCTTTTTATTGCTTTCGGTAAAATATTAATATCATAAATGATTCTAAACCTCCTTTAGCCATGTTCTACCGCATAGGTGCGCGCCTCCTTCCTTCTATATCACTCCTCTCTAGTTTGTGCTTTCTCCAACCATTTCACTGCAGCTGTTCTTTTGATATCATCATACAAACGCATACTTGACCTTGTGGTACGCTTTTCGCTCTACAGCCTCCATTCCACAAGCACTTTACACTAAGAGTCCTGTTTTATGGCGATGTGGTCAACTCATTGCCATTTAAGCTTCGCAACACGTTTTATGGCTTCTGCACCCTGCTTTTCTCTCTGAGCCACTCGTTTCACTTTTGATCTCTCAGCGTGACTACAATCAGTTTCCTTTCGAGTGATCTCTGAGCTTAGTGAAAATTCGAAACTTAATACTAAACACTTTTCATCTCTCAGCGTGACCACAGTTTCCTTTCAGGTGATCTCTGAGACACTCTGAGCTTAATGAAAATACAAAACTTAATACTAAACACTTTTGATCTCTCAGCGTAACCACAATCAGTTTTCTTTCGAGTGATCTCTGAGACACTCTGAGCTTAGTGAAAATTCAAAGCTTAATACTAAACATAGTTTTCTTGCTTATCGCAATTGAATATAATTTCATACAATGTTCCAGCCCTAACCTCCCGCATGCTCGCCTCATTGCTGGGCTACCCGACAAGCTGCGCGGCAGCTGGATCCGTGCGCGCTTGCAGCCTAGCTCTCGGCTGCTGGTTGGCAGGCGGTCGCGCAGCGCCTGGCTGCGGTGGCGGTTGGCTCTTCGCATGTTGCCTACAGCCTCACGAGCTGCCACATCAGTTTCCCCAAGAGACATCAGGTCAGCTGCCACAAAAGATACCAGAAAACGACGTAGACGAGTTCTACCATGAAGATGGAGAGAACAGGTATTAGATTTAATCTTTTTTAACAATTTTACGTCTATACTGTACAAGCATCCAAGAAACAACGCACAATTTGTCTTGAAGGAAACCACAAAAATCTAGCAATAATTTCCACAACTATGCAAAGGAAAACATATGAGAAAATTATTTTTATGGTTATATTACACTTAGTCAAACTGCCAACTACTGCAACTTTTAAAAGAATAATTAGAAATAAGTTTTTTTTTTCACACAATATCGATGTTTAATAATGTATTTGACTCAATAATGTTTTATAAATTAACTAACGATTAAAAATTTTCCCATGATAAGCTGCAAAATAGTACTGTTGTAGTAAAAAAATCCTCCGATAATTATTGAAGGGGTTAAACTTTAATTGTGTATTTGACTTGATAATGTTTTGAAAAATAACTAATTTTAACGATTAAACATTTTCTTATGATGAGCTACAAAATAGTACTAAAGTATAGTCAAAAATCCTCCGATAATTACTAAAGGGCCTAAAATATTATGTCATGTATGTACATATATTTTGACTGTTCGACGTTCAATGTGAACCTAGTCAGTACTAATTGTCATAAATACTTTAAAATAGTGAAATAAACAATTACGCCAAGAATTTAAAAAAATAAAAAAAATTAAATAGCATTTTAATATAAACAAAATGTAAACACCATTTACAATGTTTATATTACGCAACAAGGGCGACGGCACACAATTGCTGTTTTTGTCGGCACCGGTAGCAAAGCAGCGCGGCGTGTTTGAACTTATATACATCGTGTTTCAAATTACAAAATAAAGTAATACTATTCCTGTGATTAAACTACTGAATTTTGTTAATTGAATTTTGGTGTACAGTTTACGAACCCTACCAGTATATGAGGACTCATTCAATGTCGAACGCTCAAATTCACATTATATATATATATATATATATATATATATATATATATATATATATATATACATATATTATTATTATTATTATTATTAACTTTTACGTACAGTACATATGGCGGACTTATTGCTACATGAGCAATCTCTTCCAGTCAACCATAACAATTTGTATTGAAATTTAATTGGTAGACTGTAAGAGATTTTACAACGAAAAAAATACAAAAGTAAATTAAAAAAGAAAACAAACTAATGACATGATTTAGGATGGGAAAGTCAGGAAAGGGCGAGGACACAAATGAAAAGGTTTCAGGAGATGCAGGACTTTTTCACTCGATCTTTGAAAATATTTAGAGATGTGATTTTCCTGATGTCAGGATCCAGGTGATTCCAAATTGTTGCTGCTTGGACAGTGAAGGATTTTTCGTAAGTGGTAGAGGTATGTTTAGGTATAAGTAGGGTGTGTGAACTTTCAGATCGAAGCCCAAGGCCGTGAGCAGACAAATCTTTAAATTTGCCACTAAGATAATTTGGGCTATGAGGATTTTTTAATATGTTAAAAAGAAGTGTAAGTATGTGAAGTTGGCGTCGATCACGGATCTTCAGCCATTTGAGAAGTGATCTGTATTCAGAAATGTGATCATATTTTCTGAGGCCGAAGATATACCGAATGAATAAATTTAGAAGACGTTCCAACTTGCACAAATATTCTTCATTAAGATCAGGATAGCACACGTCTCCATAATCGATTAATGGTAATAAAAGTGTTTGACAAAGGTAGATTTTCGTTTTAGTCGGTAGAAAATGTTGAAGACGTTTCAAAGAGTGTTTCCTGTTGAAAACACGACGACTAACATAATTTACTTGAGGCCGCCAATTAAGGTTTTGATCGATCTGTAGACCCGGGTTTTTAACAGTTGACGTGTATGGTATGATTGTACTATTTAGCACTAATTTCGGTAAGCTAGGTAGGCTTACTTTAGAAGTCAGTCTATGACTACCGATGATGATAGCTTGTGACTTACTTCGGTTAACCAAAAGACCCATTTCATGAGCCCACTGACCAATTGAAGCGAGATCTCGATTAAGGATGTCGATGGTTTTTGATAAGGAATGGAGGTTTGAGTGCGCATAGATTTGTAGGTCATCAGCATATAGAGGATAATTGCTTGAAATGTTTTTAACAACATCATCAATAAATACTGAGAAGAGGAGAGGAGATAGAACTCCACCTTGAAGTACACCAGCTGTAAGATCAGTCCACTCAGAATACGTATCTGACAACTTAACACATTGCCTGCGTCCATGAAGATATGAACTAAACCACTCAAGTGAACGTTGGGATATATTAAGATATTTCAAGCGGGCAAGAAGAATATTGAAGTCAACAGAGGTGAACGCACTGCTGAAATCAAGAATCACAAGGACAGTGACTGTATTATCCATAGCCAAGCATATATCATCAGTAACCTTAACAAGGGCAGTTGAGGTACTGTGACCAGCCTTAAAGCCAGATTGAAGTGGATTTAGAGACTTATGAGCATTGAAGAAAGTATATACATATACATTTACACATACATATACATATACGTATACGTATACGTATACATATACATACACATACACATATACATATACATATACATATACATATACATATACATACACATACACATACACATACACATATACATATACATATACATACACATACACATACACATACACATACACATACACGTATACGTATACGTATACGTATACGTATACGTATACGTTTACGTATACGTATACGTATACGTATACGTTTACGTTTACGTTTAAAACGTTTACGTTTACGTTTTAAACGTAAACGTATACGTATATACATATACATATACATATACATATACATATACATATACATATACATATACATATACATATACATATACATATACATATACATATACATATACATATACATATACATATATATATATATATATATATATATATATATATATATATATATATATATATATATATATATAATTAACAAGACAATTATTAACAGGTGTTATGTATTAATTATTTTGATTCACCCACTCAACTGTTACCCACATTTACAAGCGACATATGCCAATTATGATTCTAGGAATAAATGCTGTCTGATGAGAGTAGGTTCATTATTATTTTAATGTCTCATTAAATTGAGAGCTTTTCTGTCTGTGGTAGAAGTGAAAGCTATTTAACAGAGGAAGTAATTGATAAATATTTCTGTTTCCGCTTCTTCATCTATATTTTAATTCGTCATTAAAACATCACAAGGCAAGGTTTTTGAATAAATAATATGGTTAATGATACTAGAATTTTATTTTTAAGGTAGTGCCTTAAGTCACGGTTGGTAAGACTGACGGTTTTATTTTATCTGAACAACGGGACGGTCGTCTGAAATTACACTAATATTTACGATACGATGTGCTTTCTACAAAGGTTGTGAAAAACAATTTAACATATTTTTAGGATTCCATACATAAAATTGATCAATGAAACCCTTATAAGATCTCTCACCTCTCTTTCTGTCTTTCTGACAATCACAGCCAATTTCCTCAGAAGCTTGCGATGTACAAACTTCAATTTTGCGAAGTGTTTGTTACGAAGAATACAAAAGTATTTTTTCGTAATTACAAATTTTATATTTAAATAGATATCCTAAAAAATATGGAAAAATGGCGCATTCTTCCACCTCATTTATTTCAGAAACTACTGAATCAATCGCCAGGAAGAAAGAAGACGTATTCGTAAAATCTGGCTAGGTGATTGCCGTAAAATTACAGCTATTATTTTAGATCTTATAATTATTAAACTATGCTCCATATCTTTACACCATTTTAACCATAAATAAAATTGTTTCTAACCTTAAATTGCTTTTATTGCTTTGATGCCGCACGTGTATTAAAGCCAATCGTAGACAGTCTGAACATTTGTTATAACGAAAAATAAAAACTTTATTTTTTCAAACCAATTTTTAATTTTACTTATTTCTATCATTTTTAGGAGCATTTAATAGTTTACATAAAAAAATAGAGAAAAATTTATTTATACGAAAATTCAAATAGGGTAATTTTCCTTCTACCGTTAGTTGTAAATATGTGTATTTTTTATAATTAAAAGCAGTAGGATTTTTACGCAATATATATATATATATATATATATATATATATAAATATATATATATATATACGTTATGAAAAATTAAATATTTGTAAATAATTTAATAGAAATAGTATTAAGTGTTAATAATTGCTGGAATATTGATAGAATTTTCATGGTGCGAGTTCTACTTGTGCTTAACAAGTTATTGACAATACGATCTAATTATGTTCCTCAGTATTCGACAGTGTCTTCTATATCAAAATTATTCATCACAATTCCTCAACAGAAACCATTATAAATTTCCATCACGTACCTTCCATGTATTGTAAAACTCTCTCGATAAACTGTATTTGTAAAGAGGCGGGAAAACCCTAATGCACTTAATATCTATATAGACCGAAAGGCCACCATAAACGTGTATTGTCTTACATTATGTATTGTCTTCGTTAGTGTTGCTGTTCATTAGGTGCAATTAAAGGAGTCCTGAAAGCGGGCTATGTAGCCGCCCCACTACGATAGTTTAAGAAATTTTTGTCAATAATATAATTTTATTTTAAGTACCGGTGTTTTTTGCAAAGCTAACAAAATTTGTAAACCACACTTCGATCTTGGCAGTCAAATAGTTGACACCATTTTAATAAACATCGCATATTCCAAAATCTGTGTCAAATAATTCATTATTTGATGTGAAACATCTATAGGCGTAGGTATAAACCGGTGACGACGCTTGCCGTGGCGACGGGTCGCCACGCTATACTAAGGTATATATATACATAGTCTATATGTAGTAGAGTGTACGGTATTGCGACGTGTCGCCATGCGCAACCGACTACGCGACCCCTCCTCACTCAGTTCGACGCTGTTGTTTACTACGGTACACATAACCTGTGCTTTATTATTTTTGTATTAATTGTAAATAAATGTTTATTAAATAAAGTCACCATTTTCTGTAAGAAATTCGTAATACTTTATTTTTTCATTATGCTATATTTAGTTCCTGTAATAATGTTGTCTTTTATGCATATTACTTGTACGAACACAATGTTTCACATCTGCCAGGCATCCCGTGACGGCTCAATTTTTTTTATTTTGTCAGCGTCTTAACAAAATAAGTCACTAGTGTTGTAATATTCTAATAATAATTAGATATTGTTTTTTCACCTATACGTTCCATAATATAACGAAACTCACAAAGGTAATGAAAATCTAATATTAGCATTAACTGGGCAATGTTGAGAAATAGTTTTAAATTGTCGTCGTTAATTAAAATCGGTCAACGATGCTAACATTAACTAGATTTCTGAAAATATCAGTAATATTATAACTGGACGTGTGCAAAAAGAATTATACCCAAGTCGAGAAACCACCACAACACGATTTAGCTAAACATTGTATTTATCGTTGCTTTTTCACGTTCTAGCATAAACGGTTGGCATTACAGCCTTCAGTCTCCACCTAAGCTACAGTATTTCAAGTCAGCTCAAGGGGCGCTTCCCAACAATGTTTTCCGGAGACGCGTCGACGATGACTTGGAGCAGGTATGACTAATTATAAATCATGTCACAAATTTACTCCAAATCATTCCAAAACCTTTACCTCATAATTCCAGAAATAAACATCTATCAGCATATACATTTGAACTATTAATACATGACAATATTTTATGGGGAATCTATTTTCTTCATAGCGCTTTGTAGATAGCCATCTATACATCACCAGAAATAATTTTTTAAAACTAATATGGCTTCTTTTAATTATGCAATTTTGTGATATTAGAAATAAAAAATCAAAACATTATTCGAATTTTTTACGAAATGGCGAAGTAATCAATTCATATTATGAACCAAAGTTTCTTCAGTGTCTGCCTTTCTATATATATGCGATTTTCTCAATAATTACTGAAATTATTTAATTCTATTATCATTATCAGACAAATCATTTTGAGAATAAGGTTTAAATTTATAATTAATGAATATTCTATAAAAATTACCTGACCTGAACGCGGAAAAATAGTATTCGTCAAGAAGTATCTTGGCATTTGATGCTTTAATCATTCAATGTATTGAAACTATGTGTAGAAAAACTTTTCTCCTTGGAAAAGTTCTACAAAACTTTGATGGCATACGTGTATATATTATATAAGTTTCATGATAACTGTTTAAAAAAAAAGTATAATTTTTCAACTCAATTTTCGCGGACTTATTACGGAAAACTGCCTTAATCTTTATTAAATTAAATTTTATAATGATCTTCTCCAACTTATATAAATAAAATTTCCCTTGTACAATACATTGCAAGACGGGACCGATCGAAAGTTAAATATATATAATGTTTCATATCAAAAGGCTATTTCAAAATCTAGTAAGATGGATATAGGAAATTATTAATAAAATTATATTAACCGTTAGAGTGCCAACGAGTGCCATCGCGCTCGTGCGCGTACTAACTAAATTTGCTATGAGCGTGGGAGGGGAGGTCGCTCGTACGCATCGCTAATTTTTTATCTTTCTACGTGTTACATAAAGTTCAGATTATAATATTATTAGTAATTACAATATAAAAAGGATCCGGGAAAAGAAAATTTTTAACCCATAATGTCGGAATACGAAAATAATTCGAGTGAAAATGATCGTTTCTCAAGTTGAAGAAAGTGATAGTGGGAGTGACATTGTGGTGCGCTCACAATTTGGCGTAATGCAAATTTTGAGTGATGGTGATAATAGTGACGATAACAATTATTTTGCTGATAGTTTATAATATCTAGGTTTACTCATTAAATATATAATTACCGCGAAAAAACCCGTTTCAAATCAAATAAAACTATATGTACTCCAGTCGGACAAGCAATTCCCCTTTTTTAATATATCTAACATAATAATTACCGAAGAGACTAAATAACTATATATACATAAAATACATAGAAAGCCGCACACGTCCCAATAGCAATCAAGCAAAACTCAGCAGCTGAATGTCTCTTATCCTTTTGTCATCATGTTGAACATCTAATATAAATGCATTATATCTGAATTCGCAGATATGGCCTAATTCCAAGTTTTGATAAAGGCTCTGACAATTGCTTAAATTGCTCAACCAATCAGTACATTCCTTATTTTTACGAGATATTTATTACATTCCAGATGGACTGTGGCCTGCCAGCATCAAAGATGCTGCAGAAGCGCATAATAGGAGGTCGAGAGGCTCGCTTCGCAGAGTTTCCCTGGCAAGCGCACGTCAGGATTTTAGAGTTCCAATGTGGCGGAGTTTTAAGTACGACTATTTTACCTATAAATTAGATTTTCATCACTTATAAAAAACAGTTAATTGAGGCTTAACCTTGTACATCCTTTTCACTTCATTTCAAATTATTGAGTTAAAGAGGAAATATCTTGCACCATTTTTCTTCTTAACCAAAAAATATTTTATGCTAACTATATTCATAGCTAATGTTGGGAACAAATGATCTAAAAGTAAATAAAAATAGAAACTTTCTTGGTTTATTTTTAGCAGTTGAGAAGTTTCCATATTCACCTCCCCCTATGTCATTAGACCTTCTTGGTTACAATATGTTACTAAAGGACTCATTGAGATAAGACAAATGAGCTCAAACTCGTTTGTTTTACTGTTAACCATTGAGAAGTTCCCAAGACCACCCCCTCCTCTGTCATCAAATCCTCCCGATTAGAGTATGAAACCAAAAGACTCGTTGAGACTAGTAAAACTAATAAAAACTTGGTAGGTTTAAAATTAGCCCTTTAAAGGTTCCTACCTCTGCTATTATTATGTCAGCTACACCATCCAATATCATGTCAGCGAAAATAATTATTGTATCATCATCAGAAATTGTATAAATTTGAAAGTTTCATTACTACACGATAATTAGAAGCAAGGTTCTTTTAACTACGGTCACAAATAGGATCTGATAATGGAACCGAAGGTGACAGGAAATTTTTAATGATGAGGAATAAACTCATCGAGTTTAGAATCGTTTTACTTATTTTGACCTAAGTTAGGATACAAGAAAATAAATTGGTAGATAAGTATGTACAATGACGTAAGAAGACATGAAGCAACTAAGATATCGGTAGATCGGTAGGTAAGTAAGTAGGCGAATTAATTTAAAGAGATATGATTAAATATGGCACTTATGTTTTTGTGTGCGAGTGGTCGTCGGCACCGACTCCTGATATCTCTGAAAGTAGTATTTTTGAAATTCATTTATGTTCATAAATAATATTTTAGAGCAAAATTTCCAAATCAATACTCACATCTTTATTATTTTATGCTTTCCTGAGTTTTTTATTCAATGGTTATTTGTAATTGCTTAATTTTGACGTGATAACGTCTTATAAATCGATTAACATCAGCTGCACGCATGAAAAAGTGTCACGTTCCGCCTGAGCCTGAGCGTGCAAGCGAGAGCGCGGAACAAGTGATAGAGAGCCACGATCGGCCCAAGCATCGGAATTTATCTCTCTTCTCGCGTGACGTCAGAGCTAGCAGTTTGAATAGTTCTGCTACTGGAACGCTGCCACCATAAGCTCCGCCCACCTCGACGGAAGCCTAATAATTCAGTGATAATAATTCAATTTAATTCATAAAAGTATGCAATTTTTCATCAATGTTTCTTTATGACGTTATCACGTAAAACTATCGTCCGTAAACCGACTTTACAGACAACCAATTATTTCTTTTTTGTTTAAAAAATGTTTTGTAAAATTTATGGAAATAAAACTATGAAATAAAATTTCTAACTCCTCTTCTGTAACGGAATTAGCATCTGAGAATTTGAGTACCATGTAACATATTGATTACAAGCTAGCCAGCATCAGGAATAACCGAAGGTTATTCAACAACTGCATTTAAAAAAATTCTAATTAAAAGAAAATATTAAAACACACAAACAAACACAACATAACATATATATTAAGAAAATCGATGAAACTTTGCTAAACATACTATAATTACGATAATGTTCTTCACAGTTTCGAGGAGATTCGTGGCGACTGCGGCGCACTGTGTGCAACGGGCGCGACCTCGCGACATCGCCGTCTGGCTCGGCGCGCTCGACACCACCAATGCCATATCGCCAGCGCGGAGACATAGGTTACTATTTCCATAAAAAAATAAACCAATTCTGTCAATGTTACTCTATCTGTCCCTCTGATTTCCAGTATATTTCGCCTTTTACTTCAGAACATGTGATTCGATTTCCTTTGGATTTTTGCTCTAGTAAAATTTCGGTCTAAATTAATCACCATTATGTGCCACGATGAGATTTTCAAAATATTGAAAAAAGGGTAAGTGATTGATCATAATTAGTCAATGCGGTGCGCTAATGTACAACAGACAGTTCAGGATAAAATGGCCATGTTTTTAGAAATCCATTTTGAAGCTTGAATTAAAAAATATGCATTAATGCGTATACAATCATTTTTATTGAACCTTTATTTAATCATCTTCACAAATTGAGATTTTCTGTGATCAGAGAAATAATTAATCATGAAATATAAATCAAATAGTAAAACTTGCCATTGGCCATCTTATCAGATGGATTTGATACTCAACTAAAGAAATATCAGAAGCGTAATAATTTGTTTGTCTTTTTTTCACTGTGCTACCATGTTCTAGCGCTAGACAAATATGAGTTAAGGAGCCAGGATCTAATATTTCTTTTGATTATTTGTTTTTTTTCTATAATTTTCCTCTAACATATCCCAGTGAGGAAGACGCAATGCAACTCCATATTTCCAGTCTTGGGAGTCACATTATCTTCTAACTTTTAACACAGTAATACATATTATTAACCCACATATTTAGCATTAATTGTTTTAATATGACATGACATTAGTTTGTAACTTTAATGTAACAATAAACAAAAAAATACTTAAATATATGTATTGCTATATAACCTCCATAAAAATTTACGCTTTTCTCTAGTCGTACTGATGATATGACCATATATTCAAATCTGATGTTACTTATTAACGACAACGAATCTGGCGATGAGTTTAATATGGTAAGAGCTAGGCACCATTATAGGGTTGTACTATTTCGTACAATGATTGTTCCGTGTTACTTGAATAAAAAACTGGAGATCTGCCTGAAGGGTAGCGATTACTTGCGCACCCCTAAATGTTCAAATTTGCGAAATCATTTGGTGCAAAAAATGTTTTTGGTTCTTTGGAATTTAAAAAATAACACTTATTTGTATTTAAAAAAATTACAAGTGATTTGAACAGTTATAAAATATTAGCAGGTAATTTTAAAGTTTTAATGTTACATCATGTAGTGGATATTCTTACATTTTAATATTACATCATGTAGTGGATATTCTTACAGTTTTAATATTACATCATGTAGGGCAAGTTTAAATTAATACAATAAACTAATACTTACTTTAATATTTGAAATTATACACACATTGACACTGTAAATGATAATTTTGATTTTTTATTCAAGTAACATAGAACTACCACATACTAATTTAATATAGAAATACCACAGTACGAAAGAGTTTCAAGAAGTGTATTCTGTAAGCAGAACTTGGGTTCCTGCAAATTAAGAACTGTTGTATAAATTTGAAAATATTCAACATTAGTCAAATAAAATTCTAAACTTCTAACGTTAATTAATATATACCAAACTAAAATCCTAAACGTTATCGCTGTGATGTGCTAGGTTGATTACAAGGCATACGGCCTTTGATGGCACTACGCACCACAAGAGTGCGGGTTTGATTGAGGGCCGCTCTTTGAGCAGGTTTAGACTGATGTTCTGGTTGGCTACAAGAGATTGCTTTCGTAGCAATAAATCCGCCATGTGTATCAATTATATACATTAAAGTAAGTAAATAAATAAATAAAAGGTAAGTACAAACTAACCTGTGATAACTGACAGTGATACGTTGATCTCAACTTTATCAGGTAATCAAAATTATAAAAAAATTACCATAACACATAATCGTCAATTTATTTCAGTACACAATATTTTTATTTCGACCGACTATTGAGTCAATACAGTGTTGTCCCAGAATATATACCATTTTTTTTTAAGCCTACCAATCATCATTTCACAGCGTTCTCCAAAAAATTCTTCATCCCTTATTCGAGTTCCGCGCCACTCAACCTGACCGGTATGACATAGCCCTGCTTAGGCTGTCCCGACCCGTGCACTACTCACTCCACATCCAGCCCATTTGCCTACCGGGTCCCAGGCTGGGACTGAAAGGGCGGCCAGGTCTCATCGCTGGCTGGGGCAAAACGGACACCAGCACAGGCCATACGGGGACAAATATACTGCGGTCAGCCGTCGTACCTATTTTGAGTGAGTGTATTTTGTGTGATATAGCTTCAAAAAATATAGCACAATAGTAATTTCGATTAAAAGTTTTAACCAAGTTTTAGTACTTGCATTGTTATGAATGTATTGTAATTCACTGTTATTACTGATTCAGGCACCGAGCAGTGCATCAAGTGGCACCAGAGCAAACGGATTCTAGTTGAAATACACTCAGAGATGATTTGCGCTGGACATTCGGATGGACACCAAGATGCTTGTCTGGGTATGTTCAGTACATTTGCAATTTTGAATTGCAATTCTAGAGATTTTGGTATCATGGTTATTAGCACACTAGCACCGAGACAATATTTTTGACAGTCTCTAATTTCTTTCCTGTTTTAAAATACCTTCATACTTTACTTAAAGAACTCTTCAATGATAGACCCCATAAAGTTCTATTGAAATTTGTACAGTCATTTTTATGTAATGGTGTCACCTATGAATATTTGATTATTCAACCTTTTAAACAAAGAAGTGTTATTGTACCTACATAATCTTATTGTTGTAGAAGTACATATTTGTTTTTAAAAAGAATTAAAAACATGCAAAACCTAACATTTCCACTGTAGTTTCTATGAAACTACAATGGAAACTCAAATTGAACTGAGCTAACAAATTAATTAAAGACATCCGAATAAGCATCTTTGGGGTGATAAAACGCGATCTACCGACAGAGCAGAATAAAAACCTCATAATGGCATCCATTACATTCCCTTCGTTTTAAATTATAATCATTAGCAATTGTCTCCCTCGCGGGAACATTTAGCGCGATGAGACTCGACAGAGAATGAAAGGTTTTGTGGGTATTTTTTAGTAAGTCTTGTCTACGTATTCTGAATGACTTTACCATATTATGATATAACGAGGATTGAATGTCAATAAATACCATCCAGATTAAATAAGTACTGTTATCAAAAGTGAAAGAAGTCTTGTATTGAAACACGTTTTTCCAACAGAAAGTAATTTAGTTTAAAAAATTCTAATTAAGAAAGTATGCGTGTCTGTATATATGTGTATTGGCTTGTTTTCTAGGTTTACGTTTCCGTCGCTGGAAAAAATTATACGCATACGTTCAGAGTTTATTTTCGTGTTTATTTAAATCAGTACCATGCAACTGGACATCGTACTTCCCTAGTCATAACATAAAGGCCTTTTGTCCTGTAACATCACTTGAAAAATATTCCAGATCGGTCTTATTACGATTTATTAAGATAACGAGCCATTTCAGCCAAAACATAATATTTTTAACAAGCTTCTTATACCCATGGATCTAGTAAGCGATAAATCTGGAATTTACACTTAAAAAAATCATTTCTATATACTATTCCCAAGATTAGTCATCATAAGACGAAATGATACACTTCTCATTCAGGCTTTGCCTCCTCCTCGTAGAAGCAGTTATTATTTTGATTAGCATTAATATAACATTAGGTTAGCAAATAATAAACCAGTTATCTCAGTTCATCATTATAGCTTATTTCACAGCCAAACAGAATATTTCCCTTTTTTCCCAAAGCATAGAATGGCTTTTCTATATTACGAGTTTTTCACAAGCTCTTCACCCTTCATGAATAATGAAACTTTCCAAGTTGACTTTGTAAAATTTCCATATTTTGTTTTTCCTTTACTTGCCAAAACTCAGTTTCTACCTGAACAGACGATCATACTCTTCAGAAGGTCATCTTTAGAAGATCATCTCAAACGTCATACTCTTCATATATCTTACCAATTCTGTATAAGAATTTTCTATAATTTTCCAAAAGTCATTTTTGCCAATTTAATATCAAAAATTTTCTTCGAGTTGATCTGTCTGTAAAAGCACACAAATCACTGTTACGCTTCATTAATAGTAATTTCTCGTAACGGGCTGTAATGGACATTCGGCTACTACATATTCGAAAGATAATAAACTTTATCGGAGATAAACTGACAGAAACATAATTTGTCAACAACATTTTGTAATTATGAATCTACATCTGCTTTTCTTGGGAAAAATGCATATAATACAAAAAAATATAAGTTAGTCTGTTCGAGTATCAAAGAATGAAAATCTGGAATACCCAAAAGAAAATTTAGTAAAAACTTACGAAAAAAAGTTAGAAGCTGTCCAGACATTATTGAATTCTTAAATTATACTTTATTCTTTTTACAGGTGATTCGGGTGGTCCTCTTATAGTATTGGATAGAGGTCGCTACTACCTGGTGGGCATCACTAGCGCGGGCTTTGGCTGTGGGGTAGACCATCAGCCTGGAATCTACCACAACGTGAAGACAACATACGACTGGATCAAGAGCGTCATTCTGATGTGAACGTGTCTTATGCTCATTAGCTCACTACACAAGTTTTCCCCTGTAGACGCTGCTGAAACAAAACTTAGAGTTTCCAATTAGGATAACTTCAAATCTAATGACCATCACATAACTAGCTCGGAGATGGAATATGATGACTTCTTTTAAGATCTTTTCTTACTAAATTGATAGCCTCGGTGCTAAAACTTGTAATGCAACTAGTTTATGACCTACAAACCTTGCATACATTTTGATATGGGCATGAAATTTGTGTCGTCACCTTTGTTATCTATATTTCAATGACATGTACATAGTAGGCAATTATCTATTACCATGATTTTACTTATATTATACTTCTGTTATAAATATTGCTATGATTTTCCGATGAATTTAGCAAGTTTAAAAAAGTTTTACTATAGCTCAACACATATTTTCTTTTTATTTTGGTACCATTTGAATAAATATTTTTTATTCACCCTAAACCTTTTGCTTACATTGAAAAAATATTTTAAATACATTTATTAAATCATTTCGCTTTAAGTTCACGTAGACATTTTTAAAATTGACTTTGACATAATAAATTTGACATGAGAATCCATAACATTAAATATTAGTGCTGAGAATCATAGTTTTGTAAATAAAACGAAGTTTTTTTTTTTTAATAAAGTCGCCTTTTGATCAGCTGCTATAGAAAACCCGGCAGAGAACACCAGGCAAGAGATGTCTCCTCTAAGCAGCCTTGTCTTAAAATATTAGCTTAAAATAATACTTATATTCTTTGTTAATGAAAATAAAAACATAAATTTCTCAATTGAAGTTTACAACTAAGAAACGAATAAAAAACATTTTTAATTTCTATATTATTTCTGTTCAAAATAACGTTTTTAGTCAGAACACAACGAAGTCACTACCTTTAAAACTCTAGATTTATATATTTCAGGACATAGATCGTAAGATAACAAAGTTGCTAAAACAGAAGCACTCTGTAAAAAATAAGACATTTGTTTAAAAAAATCCTCTCAGAGTCAAATGGTTTGATTTCTTGACTTGAAACGATGCAGTCTTTATATATCATACTTGATACATTATATCAAAACGAATATATTACGTTTTCTTGGCATTGTGCGTATCATTAACAGCCATCTTGTCACACTTTCCGCCATCTTGGAAAGTGTGACAAGATGGCTGTACTATGCATATCTTTTTAAGGTGATCATCATATATGACATTTCACAAACAAGTGAAAGCATTTTAACCTTAGTTCAGTTAAGTTATTTTGATTAATTATTATCAAATTTTGATCTCCATTTTTTTTTGTTAATATAATCATTTAATTAGTTCATAGATTTTATTTTTACACTATTTATTTATTTATTTGTTGATACTTAATTTTAAATCGATACCAGCCAGTGGTTACATTGATAAATCTATGAGAGTTTTGAGTTATTGTGAATTTCATATTGAACAAAGTGTACAAGTACTGCACGAAATATTTTAAGTACAAATATGTACAATACTAATGTTATTTATTTTTAATTAACTACGTCACAATGTTAAATATTCCTATTAAAATTTAATAAATTATATAATTTTTCCATTTTAGTTTTAATTTAATTTTAGATTCAAGTTTAAAAAAAAATATTTTGTTTATTAAATTTGAAAAAAAATTATGAAGAACTATGTTTTTAATTTGCTACATTGTCACCTCGCATAGGACCTTCTGAGAGTTTCCTGTGTGATGAGACACAAGATGATGGGTGGCATTACAAATGAAAAACATGATACAAATGAAAACTGATACATTTTTCTGATGATCCTAATAGCGATAGAACAGTGCTAGTTATTGACATAATAATATAAACTTTTTTTTTTTTTTTTTTTTTATTTTTATATCCTGCTACTTAGCGATCTGTTTGTTTCAAACAATAATCTAATGTGTTGTCAGATTTTCATCAGCTAAATTATTCTTAGCAAAGACATGCACCCAACGGTGCAATCCTCATATTTTGTCCGCGAATCTTGTCGCAAGTTCAGATACGCTATTCCTCTTAAGGCGGGAGAATCTTAGACTGCCCTCTCCTTGAAGTTCAGCAGCTAGTTCGTTCATATGTTGGTCCAGTCTGAGTTGATATTTCTTGCTGTTTATTTCAATTTCGTCCTTCACAGTTCTCAGATTTAAATCTAGGTTCACATATTTGTTGCTTATGTGGGATGGTATATTAAACATGGCTCTCATTGTTTTACTTTGGAACCTTTCAAGTATTTCGATGTTACTATGGCTGGCTGTGCCCCAAAGCTGAATGCCGTAAGTCCATATGGGCTTCAGTATCGTTTTATAGATAGCCATTTTACTGGAATCTGTCAATTGTGATTTACGGCCGATTAGCCAGTACATGCTGCGGAGTTTGCTGTCTAGTTGCTTCCTTTTAGTCCATATATGTTTACGCCAAGTGAGTCGACGGTCGAGGTGCATACCCAAGTATTTGGCGTCATCTGATTGTGGGATCGCTGTATCAAAAAGTTTTACAGGTGGGCAGGTTTTTCTTCTAAGTGTGAAAGTTACTTGGGCTGACTTATCTGTGTTGACTTTAATACGCCACTGCTGGCACCATGCTTGGATGAGAGAGATATGGGATTGGAGGCTTTCAGATGCGGAATCGGGATTATCATGTGACGAAAGAAGTGCGGTATCATCTGCGTATGTCGCTGTGGTAGTGTTGGCATAAGTAGGTAGATCTGCTGTAAATATCAAATAGAGTACTGGTCCCAGTATACTACCCTGTGGAACTCCTGACTTAATTGGGTGCATTTCTGATGTTTCGGAGTTATATTTCACTTCGTAGCATCTTTTTCCAAGATACGATTTAATCAACGGAAAAAAGGAGTGCGGTAACATTTTTTTAATTTTAAAGAGAAGCCCAGTATGCCATACCTTATCAAATGCTTGGCTAATGTCTAAGAAGACTGCGGAGCAATATTGTTTATTTTCCAATGCTCTACTTATGACATCAACCAGCCTATGCACTTGCTCGATAGTTCCGTGGCCCTCTCTAAATCCAAACTGATGTGTTGGTATTATATTTGCTAAGTGTTCCCTCATTCTGTTAAGTATTATCGTTTCCAGTAATTTTCCAATTACCGGAAGGAGACTGATAGGTCTATAAGATGACACTTCTTGAGCAGGTTTACCTGGTTTCAGTATCATTATTACCTGTGCTATTTTCCACTGGCTTGGGTAGTAGGACTGTCTTAAACATGCGTTGAAAATAGCGAGTATGAACAGTATTCCTTTTTTTGGGAGGTGTTTCAAAAGTGTCGCGTCGATAAGGTCATAGCCAGGGCATTTGCCTTCCTGGAGTTTTAGGATTTCCCGCCTCAGTTCATTTGGTGTCACATGCTTAAGTGGTAAGCACATTTGAATAGGTGTCTTTAAGTACTCCTCTATTTCATTGTCCAGATATTGATTACTGCTGGGAAACGGTTCAAAAACTTCATGTAGGTGATCAGCATATCTGTTAGCTTTTTCACTATCATAAATAATATAAACTAAACAAATATTAACAAACTTGCCAATCGACATTTCTAGGAACTTACTTGGTTTTGGACTATTGGGTACTGTTCAAATTAAAAATCTCCTTTCGAACCTTAAATTGTTTTGTTAATAAGCATCCCATAATAAATCTGTCCCCTACACAAATTAAAGGGCTTCTGAAGACTTTCAAATATACATATATATATAGATATATATATATATATATATATATATATATATATATATATATTCATCGCGGAGACCCGGGTGCGATTCCTAGCCGTTTCATCGAGCGGGGCTGGACGGGTCTTACGGTTGGCTGTAAGAGATTGCTCTCATAATAATAAGTCCGTTAAAGTAGATAAATAAATAAAGTCTCATTATTACGAGTATTCGCAAATAAGGTGAACAATAAGAATGATCGCCAAATATATGATAGAGCCATTAGTATATTTTTATATTATCAAACATTTCAACAAAGGGTATATTTTGACTTTTCCAATGTTTTACGAACAAATCTACACCGCATCGCGAGCGCAAGGATTATTAATTCTTGATAAGCTACCATGCTCACAATAAATTGGCTGTATTTGATGTAATTGCCAATGAAGATTCAAAATAATTACTCAAGAGATAGTTTTTATATTCGATTTTATCTACAGTGACATTTAATAGGGCTGGGAATTTCTTGCAGTGGAATAAGTCCTCGAATCTCTATCGACCAACAATTGTGAATAAATGATATCATATTCTGGTAGAAGTTTTTCAAATCTATTCGGAAAAATGACTACTTCCATTTTACTTAAGGACAGGTTTAAATTTTAAAACAAGCTTGTAATGGTAGCGCAATGCATTTATTGGAGGACCGAGAACAAGTGAGACAGTACTTATTTTTTTACTTCTAAATAAATAACTCGTTTACTATGAAGACCTATGATTATTGCAACACCCATGAAGTGTTATAATTGGTGCCATAGAACCTTTTAGACCCACAAGCATCCGCCTCTACAGTAATCATTGATACACCATTTTCATCTAAACTGCCAATGAATTTTGCATATTCTACTTTTTCTTGTACCGCATCAGACATGCAACACTCTGCTGCTTGTTCCCACCATTCTCAAATGGTATAGACATAGTGGAAAATCGATGTGACTTAAAACAATATTTAACAGTGTAAAAATCACGACCAATAAACATTATACCAGCTTATATTAGCTTCTTGGTTCATGTCGATTTTCGTCTGACATTTCTGTATTGTTTTTAAATCGAAGTTCTCACCGTTACATATCGCAAATACGAGTAAAATTTGAATATAAACCTGTTCTCTTTTCTTTTGCAATACGTATATGAGATATGCCGCAATCAAAGTGAGGATTGTGTCTACTAAGAATTATAAACTGTTCTAATAATTAATATCTACCATTGTTTTACCTTTTAAGTTGAATATTATCTCATAGGTTTCTTCGTGTAAATTGAAAACGCGATGTGTAAATATATAAAAACTGAAATGGGAACAAGTATATAATAGATCCAAAGAAAGTTACTTCTCCAACACTTTCTAGAGCTGGTTGTATGCTCGCTTCCCTCCCTTGCTCCCGCTGTCCTTATGCGTATAGTCTGGAAGTAAATAATTAAGGATATATTTAATCTCATTAATTCAATAGAGTACAAACAACAAATATAACAATTGAGGACCAAGCCTAACTTTGGGGCCAGCCTGTTGGAAAGCGATATGTAATAAAATACAAATATATTTTTGAATAATACATGCGTTCATCTAATATATCGTGACAAAGAATCTCAATAAACCGTCAATGTAGGGGGATAATTACAATACTTGTTGCATATATTCATAGATATTACCTTATCCACCTCTCGGTTATCTTTCAAATAATACAGCTTCACATATCAATTGGTAAAAATATCATTATACTGTATTAATTAGCCTCGAATAATATACCTGAAAATATTTGCTATTCTATTATATAAATTAATCCTATTTATATAAAATACCTGAAAATATTTGCTATTCTATTATATATATTAATCCTAATTATATAATATACCTGAAAATATTTGCTATTCTATTATATATATTAATCCTATTTATATAATATACCTGAAAATATTAGCTTTGAATTTCTTCTATTCCTTTTTCATGCCTTTGGTTAAAAGGGTCGTACCTCTTTAAACTGAAGGATCTACCAATGAAAAGAAGCGAATGTTTAATTATTTCCAAATAAAAGGTTCTTCTATACGTTTTTTTATACCAATTTTGAATAAATTAGTGTTATTTGGAATGTTATCTTGGTTTAAATTTAATAAGAAAAACAGGACTTGTTTTTTACATTTATCCTTTATTGCACAGGCAGAATATCAAGGTGTTTCATTCGATTGCATATATTCAGAATTCAAATCAAAATTAACCAGGAGAATGGACAAAATAATTAAGAATGAACGAGTTAATTTTCCTTCCTAAAATAACTTACTGGAACGAATAACTAAAATACATTAAATAATGGAATGAAATTGAAACTAGTTATATTTAGATTGAGGTACGATTAAATTGAATATCAATATAAAGATGGAATTATTAGGGTAGGGACACTTTAAATTATTACATGTACACTCCTTTAGATATTTCTATTAAACTATTGATAAATACTAATTTTTCGTAATGTAAATATATTACCTAATATATCTTTCAAAGGCGTAAAAACCTGATTTTATTATGATGTATTACTATGCAATTCCCAGTTTCTACATCGCATCGTTTTAATAATAAAATGTATTACTATGCAGTTCCAAGTTTCTACATCTCATTGTTTTTATAATAAGATGCATTACTATTCAGTTTCAAGTTTGTACATCGCATGGTTTTTATAATAAAATGAGTTATTATGCAGTTTCAAGTTTCTACATCGCATCGTTTTTATAATATGATGTATTATTATGCAGTTTTAAGTTTCTACATCGCATCGTTTTTGTAATAAGATGTATTACTATGGAGTTTTAAGTTTCTACATCGCATGGTTTTTAGAATAAGATGTATTACTATGCAGTTTTAAGTTTCTACATCTCATTGTTTTTATAATAAGATGTATTACTATGCAGTTTCAAGTTTCTACATCGCATGGTTTTTATAATAAAATGTGTTATTATGCAGTTTCAAGTTTCTACATTGCATCGTTTTTATAATAAGATGTATTACTATGCAATTCCAAGTTTCTACATCGCATCGTTTTTATAATAAGATGTATTACTATGCAATTCCCACTTTCTACATCGAATCGTTTTAATAATAAAATGTATTACTATGCAGTTCCAAGTTTCTACATCTCATTGTTTTTATAATAAGATGCATTACTATGCAGTTTCAAGTTTGTACATCGCATGGTTTTTATAATAAAATGTGTTACTATGCAGTTTCAAGTTTCTAAATCGCATCGTTTTTATAATATGATGTATTATTATGCAGTTTTAAGTTTCTACATCGCATCGTTTTTGTAATAAGATGTATTACTATGGAGTTTTAAGTTTCTACATCGCATGGTTTTTAGAATAAGATGTATTACTATGCAGTTTTAAGTTTCTACATCTCATTGTTTTTATAATAAGATGTATTACTATGCAGTTTCAAGTTTCTACATCGCATGGTTTTTATAATAAAATGTGTTATTATGCAGTTTCAAGTTTCTACATCGCATCGTTTTTATAATATGATGTATTATTATGCAGTTTTAAGTTTCTACATCGCATCGTTTTTGTAATAAGATGTATTACTATGGAGTTTTAAGTTTCTACATCGCATGGTTTTTAGAATAAGATGTATTACTATGCAGTTTTAAGTTTCTACATCTCATTGTTTTTATAATAAGATGTATTACTATGCAGTTTCAAGTTTCTACATCGCATGGTTTTTATAATAAAATGTGTTATTATGCAGTTTCAAGTTTCTACATTGCATCGTTTTTATAATAAGATGTATTACTATGCAATTCCAAGTTTCTACATCGCATCGTTTTTATAATAAGATGTATTACTATGCAATTCCCACTTTCTACATCGAATCGTTTTAATAATAAAATGTATTACTATGCAGTTCCAAGTTTCTACATCTCATTGTTTTTATAATAAGATGCATTACTATGCAGTTTCAAGTTTGTACATCGCATGGTTTTTATAATAAAATGTGTTACTATGCAGTTTCAAGTTTCTAAATCGCATCGTTTTTATAATATGATGTATTATTATGCAGTTTTAAGTTTCTACATCGCATCGTTTTTGTAATAAGATGTATTACTATGGAGTTTTAAGTTTCTACATCGCATGGTTTTTAGAATAAGATGTATTACTATGCAGTTTTAAGTTTCTACATCTCATTGTTTTTATAATAAGATGTATTACTATGCAGTTTCAAGTTTCTACATAGCATGGTTTTTATAATAAAATGAGTTATTATGCAGTTTCAAGTTTCTATATCGCATCGTTTTTATAATATGATGTATTATTATGCAGTTTTAAGTTTCTACATCGCATCGTTTTTGTAATAAGATGTATTACTATGGAGTTTTAAGTTTCTACATCGCATGGTTTTTAGAATAAGATGTATTACTATGCAGTTTTAAGTTTCTACATCTCATTGTTTTTATAATAAGATGTATTACTATGCAGTTTCAAGTTTCTACATCGCATGGTTTTTATAATAAAATGTGTTATTATGCAGTTTCAAGTTTCTACATTGCATCGTTTTTATAATAAGATGTATTACTATGCAATTCCAAGTTTCTACATCGCATCGTTTTTATAATAAGATGTATTACTATGCAATTCCCACTTTCTACATCGAATCGTTTTAATAATAAAATGTATTACTATGCAGTTCCAAGTTTCTACATCTCATTGTTTTTATAATAAGATGCATTACTATGCAGTTTCAAGTTTGTACATCGCATGGTTTTTATAATAAAATGTGTTACTATGCAGTTTCAAGTTTCTAAATCGCATCGTTTTTATAATATGATGTATTATTATGCAGTTTTAAGTTTCTACATCGCATCGTTTTTGTAATAAGATGTATTACTATGGAGTTTTAAGTTTCTACATCGCATGGTTTTTATAATAAGATGTATTACTATGCAGTTTCAAGTTTCTACATAGCATGGTTTTTATAATAAAATGTGTTATTATGCAGTTTCAAGTTTCTACATTGCATCGTTTTTATAATAAGATGTATTACTATGCAATTCCAAGTTTCTACATCGCATGGTTTTTATAATAAGATGTATTACTATGCAATTCCCACTTTCTACATCGAATCGTTTTAATAATAAAATGTATTACTATGCAGTTCCAAGTTTCTACATCTCATTGTTTTTATAATAAGATGCATTACTATGCAGTTTCAAGTTTGTACATCGCATGGTTTTTATAATAAAATGTGTTATTATGCAGTTTCAAGTTTCTACATTGCATCGTTTTTATAATAAGATGTATTACTATGCAATTCCAAGTTTCTACATAGCATGGTTTTTATAATAAGATGTATTACTATGCAATTCCAAGTTTCTACATAGCATGGTTTTTATAATAAGATGTATTACTATGCAATTCCCACTTTCTACATCGAATCGTTTTAATAATAAAATGTATTACTATGCAGTTCCAAGTTTCTACATCTCATTGTTTTTATAATAAGATGCATTACTATGCAGTTTCAAGTTTCTACATAGCATGGTTTTTATAATAAAATGTGTTATTATGCAGTTTCAAGTTTCTACATTGCATCGTTTTTATAATAAGATGTATTACTATGCAATTCCAAGTTTCTACATAGCATGGTTTTTATAATAAGATGTATTACTATGCAATTCCAAGTTTCTACATAGCATGGTTTTTATAATAAGATGTATTACTATGCAATTCCCACTTTCTACATCGAATCGTTTTAATAATAAAATGTATTACTATGCAGTTCCAAGTTTCTACATCTCATTGTTTTTATAATAAGATGCATTACTATGCAGTTTCAAGTTTCTACATAGCATGGTTTTTATAATAAAATGTGTTATTATGCAGTTTCAAGTTTCTACATTGCATCGTTTTTATAATAAGATGTATTACTATGCAATTCCAAGTTTCTACATAGCATGGTTTTTATAATAAGATGTATTACTATGCAATTCCAAGTTTCTACATAGCATGGTTTTTATAATAAGATGTATTACTATGCAATTCCCACTTTCTACATCGAATCGTTTTAATAATAAAATGTATTACTATGCAGTTCCAAGTTTCTACATCTCATTGTTTTTATAATAAGATGCATTACTATGCAGTTTCAAGTTTCTACATAGCATGGTTTTTATAATAAAATGTGTTATTATGCAGTTTCAAGTTTCTACATTGCATCGTTTTTATAATAAGATGTATTACTATGCAATTCCAAGTTTCTACATAGCATGGTTTTTATAATAAGATGTATTACTATGCAATTCCAAGTTTCTACATAGCATGGTTTTTAGAATAAGATGTATTACTATGCAATTCCCACTTTCTACATCGAATCGTTTTAATAATAAAATGTATTACTATGCAGTTCCAAGTTTCTACATCTCATTGTTTTTATAATAAGATGCATTACTATGCAGTTTCAAGTTTGTACATCGCATGGTTTTTATAATAAAATGTGTTATTATGCAGTTTCAAGTTTCTACATTGCATCGTTTTTATAATAAGATGTATTACTATGCAATTCCAAGTTTCTACATAGCATGGTTTTTATAATAAGATGTATTACTATGCAATTCCAAGTTTCTACATAGCATGGTTTTTATAATAAGATGTATTACTATGCAATTCCCACTTTCTACATCGAATCGTTTTAATAATAAAATGTATTACTATGCAGTTCCAAGTTTCTACATCTCATTGTTTTTATAATAAGATGCATTACTATGCAGTTTCAAGTTTCTACATAGCATGGTTTTTATAATAAAATGTGTTATTATGCAGTTTCAAGTTTCTACATTGCATCGTTTTTATAATAAGATGTATTACTATGCAATTCCAAGTTTCTACATAGCATGGTTTTTATAATAAGATGTATTACTATGCAATTCCAAGTTTCTACATAGCATGGTTTTTATAATAAGATGTATTACTATGCAATTCCCACTTTCTACATCGAATCGTTTTAATAATAAAATGTATTACTATGCAGTTCCAAGTTTCTACATCTCATTGTTTTTATAATAAGATGCATTACTATGCAGTTTCAAGTTTCTACATAGCATGGTTTTTATAATAAAATGTGTTATTATGCAGTTTCAAGTTTCTACATTGCATCGTTTTTATAATAAGATGTATTACTATGCAATTCCGAGTTTCTACATTGCATCGTTTTTATAATAAGATGTATTACTATGCAATTCCAAGTTTCTACATAGCATGGTTTTTATAATAAGATGTATTACTATGCAATTCCCACTTTCTACATCGAATCGTTTTAATAATAAAATGTATTACTATGCAGTTCCAAGTTTCTACATCTCATTGTTTTTATAATAAGATGCATTACTATGCAGTTTCAAGTTTGTACATCGCATGGTTTTTATAATAAAATGTGTTATTATGCAGTTTCAAGTTTCTACATTGCATCGTTTTTATAATAAGATGTATTACTATGCAATTCCAAGTTTCTACATAGCATGGTTTTTATAATAAGATGTATTACTATGCAATTCCAAGTTTCTACATAGCATGGTTTTTATAATAAGATGTATTACTATGCAATTCCCACTTTCTACATCGAATCGTTTTAATAATAAAATGTATTACTATGCAGTTCCAAGTTTCTACATCTCATTGTTTTTATAATAAGATGCATTACTATGCAGTTTCAAGTTTCTACATAGCATGGTTTTTATAATAAAATGTGTTATTATGCAGTTTCAAGTTTCTACATTGCATCGTTTTTATAATAAGATGTATTACTATGCAATTCCAAGTTTCTACATAGCATGGTTTTTATAATAAGATGTATTACTATGCAATTCCAAGTTTCTACATAGCATAGTTTTTATAATAAGATGTATTACTATGCAATTCCCACTTTCTACATCAAATCGTTTTAATAATAAAATGTATTACTATGCAGTTCCAAGTTTCTACATCTCATTGTTTTTATAATAAGATGCATTACTATGCAGTTTCAAGTTTGTACATCGCATGGTTTTTATAATAAAATGTGTTATTATGCAGTTTCAAGTTTCTACATTGCATCGTTTTTATAATAAGATGTATTACTATGCAATTCCAAGTTTCTACATTGCATCGTTTTTATAATAAGATGTATTACTATGCAATTCCAAGTTTCTACATAGCATGGTTTTTATAATAAGATGTATTACTATGCAATTCCCACTTTCTACATCGAATCGTTTTAATAATAAAATGTATTACTATGCAGTTCCAAGTTTCTACATCTCATTGTTTTTATAATAAGATGCATTACTATGCAGTTTCAAGTTTCTACATAGCATGGTTTTTATAATAAAATGTGTTATTATGCAGTTTCAAGTTTCTACATTGCATCGTTTTTATAATAAGATGTATTACTATGCAATTCCAAGTTTCTACATAGCATGGTTTTTATAATAAGATGTATTACTATGCAATTCCAAGTTTCTACATAGCATGGTTTTTATAATAAGATGTATTACTATGCAATTCCCACTTTCTACATCGAATCGTTTTAATAATAAAATGTATTACTATGCAGTTCCAAGTTTCTACATCTCATTGTTTTTATAATAAGATGCATTACTATGCAGTTTCAAGTTTCTACATAGCATGGTTTTTATAATAAAATGTGTTATTATGCAGTTTCAAGTTTCTACATTGCATCGTTTTTATAATAAGATGTATTACTATGCAATTCCAAGTTTCTACATAGCATGGTTTTTATAATAAGATGTATTACTATGCAATTCCAAGTTTCTACATAGCATGGTTTTTATAATAAGATGTATTACTATGCAATTCCCACTTTCTACATCGAATCGTTTTAATAATAAAATGTATTACTATGCAGTTCCAAGTTTCTACATCTCATTGTTTTTATAATAAGATGCATTACTATGCAGTTTCAAGTTTCTACATAGCATGGTTTTTATAATAAAATGTGTTATTATGCAGTTTCAAGTTTCTACATTGCATCGTTTTTATAATAAGATGTATTACTATGCAATTCCAAGTTTCTACATAGCATGGTTTTTATAATAAGATGTATTACTATGCAATTCCCACTTTCTACATCGAATCGTTTTAATAATAAAATGTATTACTATGCAGTTCCAAGTTTCTACATCTCATTGTTTTTATAATAAGATGCATTACTATGCAGTTTCAAGTTTCTACATAGCATGGTTTTTATAATAAAATGTGTTATTATGCAGTTTCAAGTTTCTACATTGCATCGTTTTTATAATAAGATGTATTACTATGCAATTCCAAGTTTCTACATAGCATGGTTTTTATAATAAGATGTATTACTATGCAATTCCAAGTTTCTACATCGCATGGTTTTTAGAATAAGATGTATTACTATGCAATTCCCACTTTCTACATCGAATTGTTTTAATAATAAAATGTATTACTATGCAGTTCCAAGTTTCTACATCTCATTGTTTTTATAATAAGATGCATTACTATGCAGTTTCAAGTTTCTACATAGCATGGTTTTTATAATAAAATGTGTTATTATGCAGTTTCAAGTTTCTACATTGCATCGTTTTTATAATAAGATGTATTACTATGCAATTCCAAGTTTCTACATAGCATGGTTTTTATAATAAGATGTATTACTATGCAATTCCAAGTTTCTACATAGCATGGTTTTTATAATAAGATGTATTACTATGCAATTCCCACTTTCTACATCGAATCGTTTTAATAATAAAATGTATTACTATGCAGTTCCAAGTTTCTACATCTCATTGTTTTTATAATAAGATGCATTACTATGCAGTTTCAAGTTTCTACATAGCATGGTTTTTATAATAAAATGTGTTATTATGCAGTTTCAAGTTTCTACATTGCATCGTTTTTATAATAAGATGTATTACTATGCAATTCCAAGTTTCTACATAGCATGGTTTTTATAATAAGATGTATTACTATGCAATTCCAAGTTTCTACATAGCATGGTTTTTATAATAAGATGTATTACTATGCAATTCCCACTTTCTACATCGAATCGTTTTAATAATAAAATGTATTACTATGCAGTTCCAAGTTTCTACATCTCATTGTTTTTATAATAAGATGCATTACTATGCAGTTTCAAGTTTCTACATAGCATGGTTTTTATAATAAAATGTGTTATTATGCAGTTTCAAGTTTCTACATTGCATCGTTTTTATAATAAGATGTATTACTATGCAATTCCAAGTTTCTACATAGCATGGTTTTTATAATAAGATGTATTACTATGCAATTCCAAGTTTCTACATTGCATCGTTTTTATAATAAGATGTATTACTATGCAATTCCAAGTTTCTACATAGCATGGTTTTTATAATAAGATGTATTACTATGCAATTCCTAGTTTCTACATAGCATGGTTTTTATAATAAGATGTATTACTATGCAATTCCCACTTTCTACATCGAATCGTTTTAATAATAAAATGTATTACTATGCAGTTCCAAGTTTCTACATCTCATTGTTTTTATAATAAGATGCATTACTATGCAGTTTCAAGTTTCTACATAGCATGGTTTTTATAATAAAATGTGTTATTATGCAGTTTCAAGTTTCTACATTGCATCGTTTTTATAATAAGATGTATTACTATGCAATTCCAAGTTTCTACATAGCATGGTTTTTATAAGATGTATTACTATGCAATTCCAAGTTTCTACATTGCATCGTTTTTATAATAAGATGTATTACTATGCAATTCCAAGTTTCTACATAGCATGGTTTTTATAATAAGATGTATTACTATGCAATTCCAAGTTTCTACATAGCATGGTTTTTATAATAAGATGTATTACTATGCAATTCCCACTTTCTACATCGAATCGTTTTAATAATAAAATGTATTACTATGCAGTTCCAAGTTTCTACATCTCATTGTTTTTATAATAAGATGCATTACTATGCAGTTTCAAGTTTCTACATAGCATGGTTTTTATAATAAAATGTGTTATTATGCAGTTTCAAGTTTCTACATTGCATCGTTTTTATAATAAGATGTATTACTATGCAATTCCAAGTTTCTACATAGCATGGTTTTTATAATAAGATGTATTACTATGCAATTCCAAGTTTCTACATAGCATGGTTTTTATAATAAGATGTATTACTATGCAATTCCCACTTTCTACATCGAATCGTTTTAATAATAAAATGTATTACTATGCAGTTCCAAGTTTCTACATCTCATTGTTTTTATAATAAGATGCATTACTATGCAGTTTCAAGTTTGTACATCGCATGGTTTTTATAATAAAATGTGTTACTATGCAGTTTCAAGTTTCTAAATCGCATCGTTTTTATAATATGATGTATTATTATGCAGTTTTAAGTTTCTACATCGCATCGTTTTTGTAATAAGATGTATTACTATGGAGTTTTAAGTTTCTACATCGCATGGTTTTTATAATAAGATGTATTACTATGGAGTTTTAAGTTTCTACATAGCATGGTTTTTATAATAAGATGTATTACTATGCAGTTTCAAGTTTCTACATAGCATGGTTTTTATAATAAAATGTGTTATTATGCAGTTTCAAGTTTCTACATTGCATCGTTTTTATAATAAGATGTATTACTATGCAATTCCAAGTTTCTACATTGCATCGTTTTTATAATAAGATGTATTACTATGCAATTCCAAGTTTCTACATCTCATTGTTTTAATAATAAAATGTATTACTATGCAATTTTAAGTTTCTACATCTCATCTACTAAATATAGAAAAACGTAAATTGCTAGGCATACTATATCCTTAATAGGCGCAAAAATATGTTGTATATTTCAAAAATTATAACAACCAGAATTATCCCCATAATTTTACTGCAATTTTTGCGCAGGCTTCTAAAAATCCTTCTTTTTCATAATTTTGGGTACACTAGTGTTGGGATTAACGCCTCCCAATTTTCAGCGCATCATTGAGATATGATACTCAAAATTATAAAAATAAAGTTTGGAAACCCTTGTAATTAGTCTTTTCAAACGATACCGCACACACTATATATGAAATTTAAAAAAAATCGAGGTTTTAATTTTTTCATATCAAAATCATTTTACCACATATTACCAGAGTTTAGAGAGAACTTGGCGAAAATAGAAGTTTTTCGTGAAAAATGTAAATACACCTTAAACTTTCATTCAATTGATTTACTTCAAATAATTATTTTCAAGAAAACTTATTTTTTTAGAAGAAAATTAATTTTTTTTAATTTTTAAGATAATGATTGGCACATTTAGATCAAATCCCCAAGTCGTAGATCAAATAAATAAGAAGATAGAAAACAGTCAGAAATATTACTTAAAAAGTTTAATTTATGAATTCCCCATAAACGGAAATATCCACGCAACTATGGAAAACTGTCTTATCAAAAGTAGTTGTATATGTAAAATAAAAGTAGTTGTATACGTAAAATAAAAGTAGTTGTATACGTAAAATAAAAGTAGTTGTATACGTAAAATAAAAGTAGTTGTATACGTAAAATAAAAGTAGTTGTATACGTAAAATAAAAGTAGTTGTATACGTAAAATAAAAGAAATTGTATACGTAAAATAAAAGTAGTTGTATACGTAAAATAAAAGTAGTTGTACACGTAAAATAAAAGTAGTTGTATACGTAAAATAAAAGAAATTGTATACGTAAAATAAAAGTAGTTGTATACGTAAAATAAAAGTAGTTATATACGTAAAATAAAAGTAGTTGTATACGTAAAATAAAAGTAGCTGTATACGTAAAATAAAAGTAGTTGTATACGTAAAATAAAAGTTGTTGTATACGTAAAATAAAAGTAGTTGTATACGTAAAATACAAATAGTTGTATATGTAAAATAAAAGTAGTTATATACGTAAAATAAGAGTAGTTGTATACGTAAAATAAAAGTAGTTGTATACGTAAAATAAAAATAGTTGTATACGTAAAATAAAAGTATTTGTATACGTAAAATAAAAGTAGTTGTACACGTAAAATAAAAGTAGTTGTATACGTAAAATGAAAGTATTTGTATACGTAAAATAAAAGTAGTTGTATACTTAAAATAAAAGTATTTGTATACGTAAACTAAAAGTAGTTGTTTACGTAAAATAAAAGTAGTGTATACGTAAAATAAAAGAAATTGTATACGTAAAATAAAAGTAGTTGTATACGTAAAATAAAAGAAATTGTATACGTAAAATAAAAGTAGTTGTATACATAAAATAAAAGTAGTTGTATACGTAAAATAAAAGTAGTTGTATACGTAAAATAAAAGAAATTGTATACGTAAAATAAAAGTAGTTGTATATATTGTCATTCAATATAATTAAATAAAGGAGATAGCATTCCTAGTATAAACGTTGTAGATATTAAAGATTGAATTTGAGTAATTTCATGGATGCTTGTTCAGAATTTTCTTTTAATTATTGTTTGAAATATGACATAGTGTAACCATTAAAATCTCTATGGAAATAATAGAATTATAAGCTTTTTAAAATATGGAGCGACTTATATGACCATGGCACTTTTACTCAATTCAAGATAAGCCATACACCTATAACAAAAGTGTAGAATTGACATGTCTGTACGACATGTCATTATGATTTACAATGCTACTAAAAGTAACAGAACATAAATATGTTATTTTTATGTTCCATCATTGTGTCAGTTTGTGTGTATATTTTAACACGCATCACATAACAACTACTAACTTAATTCAGATGGAATTTTTTGAAGTAAAACTTCTTTACGCACGCTTGACTTGGGGAGTAAGCTGGTGAATGCGTAACGAGATCGTTACGAAAAGTATGATTGGGCGAGACGAACGGAAGTTGAGAGGGAGATATAAATTATTGAAAACAGAAAGAGAGAGAGTTACGTTTCGTATACTGCTGTAGGGACAAGAGAGAGAGGTGCGAGCACACATTTTCTTTCTCTCTTCCTCTCATAGATAGTGCATGAAATATATATATATATATATATATATATATGTATGTATATATATACGCGAGTTTGCTAGCGTTACGCGAACGGTGATTTTTTGATTATTTTGTAATTTCATTTCGTTCTTGAACAATTTTATAAATTATTATTTTGTTCAATACATTAAATATTCTACGTTTAAAGTGAATAAAATTGTAAATTCATTTTAAAGTTCATATTTTGTGAATTTGAAGTTTTACTTCAGTCGTGTGGTCTAAAGCATACTCGTTTTTTTCATCATTTCACCCGATCAGAAGATATCGGAATTAAAACTTTTTAAAAATTCATTTGTCATAAAGAAATACATTACGACTCGACGCGTAATAATTACATAAAAGTATAGTGTATCTACGGTAGATGGCGCTACGTATATTTTAAATCGCTTAATGAAATTTTCCACTGGATATACAGAGGTAAAATATGAACTGGTGCAGGAGGGGTAAATGCTTAAGTAAACAATCTGGATGCGGGCAGTCACGTTAGGGTAGACGTCGTCATTGGTCGTCTTTTATTTCGATATTGTATTTATTCGATATAAGCTTAAGTGTTTTCCTCAATTTTCCTGAATCGGCTGCCCAATATTTGTGATTTAAGTACTTTTTTAGGTTTTACTATAACGTTTTATAAATTTGCTTTATTGTCTGCATATATAATGAAATTATAGAATTGGCGTGTCTGTACCTTAAAGAAAAAAGGGGAAACAACAAAAGTAGAAAAAGAACACAAAAATTTTGTTTTCATAATGTTTGTCCATTTATCTGTAAACCTGTTTGTTTGTTCGCGCATCACGCAAAATCAGATAAAAGGATTTTGATGAAGTTTTAGAGGTGAATTTATATAGTTTATATTTTATTGCATTTGAGTATTAAAAAAATAAATGGCGATTTTAAATTTTAATGAAAAGTGTACATACTTTTCCTTTTAACAGTTTTCTCTTATAATTTATGTTATAAATGGCGTTACGTGCATTAAACTTAGAGTTAACTTAATAAGGTTTTTTTTAAGGTTCACAAGCGGATGAAGTCGTGGGAATAACTGGTAATAATTTATAATTAGACACACTATACTCAACCCTAAAATGAGGTTTGGGGGTATGTTTCTTATGGCATTCTTTAATTGTGTCTGTTCAATACTCAAAGACATAAATTTTGACTTTTAAAGGAAATATAAGTTTTAAATAACCGGTAGCAACGACGAGCGAAAATAATTTCAAAATTCCTAAAATTTAATCTTCGAGAATAGGCACACATTTTTTCTGTTACTAAATTTTGTCAAGAAGTTTCATCTACATAATTAGGGTAATTTTAAATAATTTATAATGCAAAGAAATACATACCGAAACTTAACCGCACTTAGAGAAATACACTTAAAACATATTTTAAAAACCTATTTCTACCACGAATATTCACAATAAGTATAAGTTTTTTTTATTTTATGGACCACTATTTAAGTATGAATTACTAAATAATATTATTTAAAAGCACAGATATATCTTAGATTTGTATGAAAATAAAACATGTGTTACATGTGTAACACGAATACCTCAATAACTATCATGAATATAGTATCAGTCACTACACGCATGTTTAGTGAGCAACTTCATCCTGTCGATTTATTTCGCATCGTGCGCGCTCATCATAAAATTTCACTCTCATCATTTTTTCATAGCGCATCTAAAGAAGTACAACTTCAGTAATGTTCTTTAATATATATTGGCTCTCAGCACTGGAAATGGCCAAGTATTTTGAGATGCATATAATTAATGCAAAATGGTATGAAAAGAAAAAGGCTGTGCCCTGCAGTAGTTTGGTCTAGACTAACATGTTGTCGTGACATGTTATAATATACTGATGTACATCTTACTTATGTTCGCTCTTTTATCCCTTGGTCGTTTTTAATTGCAACCAAATTAATTCTATCCCGATATAAACCCTAAATCCATCTTCATAACATAGGCTACATACTAACTGAAGTCTATGGAGTAATTAAGGTGTGAAAGCGGAATAAATAAACAAACAAATTCACTTTCGCGTTTATAATATTAACATATAATTTTCATAACAATGCGCCATCTATGTACATAACTTTCTAAGATTAAAATGAATTGTTTATATAAGCAAAACCTTTTAGTACGTACTTAGACATATACAAACATTTAAAGGCATGGTGTACTTGTTTCTATTAATAATGTCTTTTAAATTAATTAAATAAGCCTAAACATTTTATGTATTTAACAACTTTGATTTATAGTGCGTCCGTCTCACATATTACCACAGGAGCAATCTCTTCTAGTCAACCATTATAATCATTTTGGAAAAATCGGTTATTCCGTAGACTACAAGATATTTTTTAATATACAATATAAGGTGTAGATAAAAAAATGTAAAAAAAACAAAATCTTTGTAAACAATAATAACAGTGCAGTATACACGTATTAAGACATAAAATTAGAATACCAATAGTTATTTGATGTAGGAAAAAAAAGGAAAGAACAAGAACTATGGTTTAGGAGAGGTAGGACTTTTTCAGTAGGTCTATAAAGACATTTATCAAGGATATGTTCCTGATTTCAGGATTCAATTGTTGTCCCAAAATGTTGCTATTTAAACAGTAAAGGATTTTTCTTAAGAGGTAGAAATACTTCTACTTCTGGTAATAAATAATGTGTATTATATTTCATAGGCTTATAAATATTACGAATTTCTGTGGGACTCTAAGATTTAGAGTCTTTTTCAATAAGCTATTGGAAAAAGTCTAGTAACTAGTTTTTTTACCTATGTTTTTTGTGGACGTTTTCAATAAAGTCCTTGGTACTTACTATCTTACATAAAACTTGAAAAGAAAACAGTTTTAGAATCCTTATAAAATGCTCTTTCAAATTAAATCACGTGATACATAAAATTGAAAAAAACATTTCGAATACATCATTTGTTGTCACAAAAAATTCTATAATAATATTTTCGAGTACCAACTACTAGATAGGATAGATGGATGAATGGGATTAAATGTACTATGTCACTAATTTAAGTTAAATATCAAGCTACTTTATTAATTTAAAGTTACTAAGTCTAAAGGGTCCTGAGGAAAACAATTGTAACAGACAGAGAGATGGACGGACACGTAAGTGATCTCATAAGGTTGCCGTTTTTTCCTTTTCAGATACCGGAGCCTAATTAATATAACCATCAAATCATAATCGCAAGTATAGTAGACAGAACAAAAACTTTGCCTTTCTATCTTTACTTTAGGTGTCTAACGCAAGATTCCAGTATATTTCCAGCATAAGACACTGGAACTAAAAGCGCTGGGCGTGGATACAACCTAAATACACGAACCCAGTGGTAACATCGTACATTACTATAGAACCCTGAAAATACAGATAAAGCGTAAAATAAAGAGTATTTTAGGTGATTAACGCAAGATTCCAGTATATTTCCAGCATAAGACACTGGAACTAAAAGCACTGGGCGTACAAACAACCTAAATATAAAAACCCACTGGTAACATCGTACATTACTATAGAACCCTGAAAATACAGATAAAGGGTAAAATAAAGAGTATTTTAGGTGATTAACGCAAGATTCCAGTATATGTCCAGCATAAGACACTGGAACTAAAAGCACTGGGCGTACAAACAACCTAAATATAAAAACCCACTGGTAACATCGTACATTACTATAGAACCCTGAAAATACAGATAAAGCGTAAAATAAAGAGTATTTTAGGTGATTAACGCAAGATTCCAGTATATTTCCAGCATAAGACACTGGAACTAAAAGCACTGGGCGTACAAACAACCTAAATATAAAAACCCACTGGTAACATCGTACATTACTATAGAACCCAGAAAATACAGATAAAGGGTAAAATAAAGAGTATTTTAGGTGCTTAACGCAAGATTCCAGTATATTTCCAGCATAAGACACTGGAACTAAAAGCACTGGGCGTACAAACAACCTAAATATGCAAACCCACTGGCTACATCGTACATTACTATAGAACCCTGAAAATATAGACAAAGCGTTAAAATACAAAATCCGATACGACTAAAGTGCAACCTTGAATTCAATCGGCCAAGTTGACTTGCGTAAACATCCGCTGTGCTCCGCATTTCACAGCTGAAGCGCACTGAATTACATAAGCTGCATGATTTATTGGAGCGCGCATGTAACGGTGGCCTTGGAACGCGCGAAGTAATCTCGATTGCAGCGAAGACCTTGCACGGCTATTTCAGCTGTGGCGGCTCGACGAATATATTTATTACAAAATTATATTAACCAGCAGACAATACGCGATACGAAAGGAAAAGCCGCTACATCTGGTGGCTAGGGACGTAACTCTCTCATAATTCCGAGATTCTCTCGAATTTAACCTGTTACACTGCTGCGCGATACAAATGAAAACATCACTACAGCTGAGTATTTGCCAGCGTTGTCAACACCCTCACGATTCTGGGATTCTTCCAGAATCAGTATGTTACTTTTGATCACCTACAATAACCAAGAAATTAAACAGTAAACTATGCACTAATAGTACTTGCTACTCGATACGAAAGGGAAATTTCTTACATCTGACTGTTTGCTAGAGACGCAAACTATCTTGTAATTCCGAGATTCTCTCATAATCAGTTTGCTACTTTAGATCACCTCTCATAGCCAAGAAATTAAACAGTAAACTATGCGTTAATAGTACTTGCTGCTCGATACGAAAGGGAAATTTCTTACATCTGACTGTTTGCTAGTGACGCAAACTATCTTGTAATTCCGAGATTCTCTCATAATCAGTTTGCTACTTTAGATCACCTCTCATAGCCAAGAAATTAAACAGTAAACTATGCGTTAATAGTACTTGCTGCTCGATACGAAAGGGAAATTTGTTACATCTGACTGTTTGCTGGAGACGCAAACTATCTTGTAATTCCGAGATTCTCCCGAAATCAGTTTGTTACTTTTGATCACCTCTCATAGCCAAGAAATTAAACAGTAAACTATGCGCTAATAGTACTTGCTGCTCGATACGAAAGGGAAATTTGTTACATCTGACTGTTTGCTAGAGACGCAAACTATCTTGTAATTCCGAGATTCTTTCATAATCAGTTTGCTACTTTAGATCACCTCTCATAGCCAAGAAATTAAACAGTTAGCTATGCCCTAATAGTACTTGCTGCTCGATACGAAAGGGAAATTTGTTACATCTGACTGTTTGCTAGAGACGCAAACTTTCTTGTAATTCCGAGCTTCTCCCGAAATCAGTTTGTTACTTTTGATCACCTCTCGTAACTAAGAAATTAAACAGTAAATCATGCGCTAATAAATACTGCTGCACGAAACGAATGAGAAAGTTGCTACATCTGAGTGTGTGCCATAGTGGTCAACTCTCTTGTAATTCCGGGATTTTCCCGAAATTAGTCTGTTATTTTTTATTACCTCTCGTAAACAAGAAATTAAAGTAAACAGTAAACTGTGCGCTAATAAATACTGCTGCTCAATACGAACGGGGAAGTCGCTACATTTGCCTATTTGCTAAGGACGTAAACGTTCTCATAATTTCGGGATTCTCCCGGAATTAGCTTGCTACTTTTGTTCACCTCTCGTAACTGTGAATTTAAATGGTAAACCATGCTTTACTAGATACTACTGCGCGATACGAATGGGAAAAACGTAACATCTGACTGTTTGCTACGGACGCCAACTTTTTCATAATTCCGGGAATCTCCCGGAATGAGCGTCTTACTTTTAATCACCTCTGGTAACTGGAAAATTAAATGGTAAACCATGCGTTAGTAGATACTACTGCGCAATACAAACGGGAAAGTCGCTACATTTGACTGTTTGTTTGGGATGCCAACTTTGTCATAAATCCAGGTTTCTCCCGGAATTGGCTTGCTATTTTTAATCGCCTCTCATGACCAAGAAATTAAATGGAAAACCTTGCTTTACTAGGTACTACTGCACAATACGAATTGGTAAGCCACTACATCTGACTGTTTGGTACGGACGCCAACTTTCTCATAAGTCCCGAATTCTCTCGGAATTAGCGTTTTACTATATATACCACTGAGCAATACGAATGGGTCGCTACATCTGACTGTTTGGGACGCCATCTTTCTCATAATTTCGAGATTCTCCCGAAATTAGCCTGCTAACTTTGACCACCTCTCATAACCAAGAAATTAAATGGTAAACCATGCGTTACAAGATTCTACTACGCGATATGAATGTGAAAGTCGCTAATCTGAAGATTTGATAAGGTTCTCAACTCTCTCATAAGTTCAGGATTCTCCTGGAATTAGTCTCATACTTCTGGTCAACTCCCATAACCTATTCTCTGTAACTGTTAATCATCGCACCAAGTGACAAAACCAAAAATTAGTAGTGCAGTCAAAAGTTACATAATACAAAGTGATCATTAAGCTGATTTGTGACTTTTACCAACCTTTATTTTAAATTAGAAGAAACGGTCTAAAACGGTTTGATTTTTACCTCACCTGTGTTAATTTTATATTAGACTTCATAATCTATTTCAATATGGTTATTTTTCTTCTCATAATTTGGCACCCCTACTCTTTGCCTGTATGAATATGCTAATATCAAATACAATTAAACCGAAAGATCGATTATGTGCGATCAATGGCGCAAGAGTGAGCCAAAACTTGGAGAAATCAATTTATTTTTAACCACCTAACTTGTAATTTCAAAGTACATTAAAAGCAACTTGATAACCCTCAAAAAGACTCGGATACACTTTATGGCAAGTAACTTTTTCTAGACCCGTTGCAATTGGCCATCAAATAAGAACATCATTTCTTTAAATTAAAATAAAAGCCCAACTTAAACATATTTTTTTTTATTTTGAAGCTTATATAAGAATTTTATAATTTCAAAATAAATTAAATGACCGCCTCTTTATTTAAGTAGTATGTACAGAGACACCAGTTTTTAGTAACTTTCTCACATAAATCAATACTAACCTTCCTTTAATATTGGTTTTAAGATAATTTAATGTTCGCAGATTTATAGACCAAACTATAGACTTACCATAACTTCATGGAAAAAAAATCCAGGGATATTTGGTCAAATGATTTTGGTGGTCAATAAACATAACCAAAACGAGAAATTATATCACCTGGAATCTTATCTTTTAATAAATTAATTTCGTCACGAGCTGTAAGCATATAGCTATAAGCTGTGTAGAACTAATTTTACGGTATACAGTTAAATCAGTTTTACTCAAGTTTTCCAGCTCAAAATCATTAAATTCGTGGCCAAAAAAGTCCGTGATCATTTTTTTTAATCACCCTCTCGCAGTAAGAGCTTTCCCAGAAGCATTCTCATAAAAAAGGCAATGTTTTGCCACCAGATCCAAATGCACAACGTACCATTAATTTTTCTCACTCGAAATGCTGTAATTTTGATTATTTACGAAGTTATTCAAGCAAGAATTAACTTCATCACTAAAGATATTTTTTTTATGAAACAGTGAATCAAAATTAATCTCATTTAACAAGCAATCAGAAAAATTTCAACACACTTAATTTATCTAAATTTTATATGTCTTAGAAGGTAATTTATGAACATAAATTGTGTTCTAATGGTAATTTATTTTCGAAATATCCACAGATGAAAGTTCAAGTTCTTGGGACCAGTGTCCTATCGATTGATTTCAATCATCACGCACTCTTTGATTCACAGCATGGATATTTTCGGGGATATTTGCATATTTTTGACGTACTAAATTCTTCACACCACAAACTGGACTAGTCGACTAAAATTTGATGACTAAATCATAAATATCAGACTCTGTTGATCAATTATTATGAGAGAGTTACGTTTCGTATATTACTGTAGGAACAAGAGAGAGAGGTGCGAGCACACATTTTCTTTCTCTCTTTCTCTGACAGCCAATTATGTTTCGTATTGAAGTAAAACTTCTTTACGCACGCTTGACTTGGGGGGTAAGTTGGTGAATGCGTGGCGCGAGCGTTACGAAAAGTGTGATAGGGCGAGGCGAACGGAAGTTGACAGGGAGATATAAGTTAGTGAAGACAGAAAGAGAGAATGTTACGTTTCGTATATTACTGTAGGGACAAGAGAGAGAGGTGCGAGCACACACTCGCATATATATATATATATATATATATATATGCGAGTTTGCTAGCGTTACGCGAACGGTGATTTTTTTATTATTTTGTAATTTAATTTCGTTCTTGAACAATTTTATAAATTATTATTTTGTTCAATACATTAAATATTCTACGTTTAAAGTGAAAAAAATTGTAAATTCATTTTAAAATTCACATTTTGTGAATTTGAAGTTTTACTTCATTTGTGTGGTCTAAAGCACACTCGTTTTTTTATTTTCCAATAAAATTAAACAACTTCCATACGCTGTGAAAATGTGTACCTTACCATGATTATTTGCTGAACTATACGAAACACAAATGTCAATTTTGATGGCAATCTAACGCAAAAAACTTGATGGCTGTTACATTCAAAAATTATCATATTAATGATAATCTATGTGTAGAGTAATAAAATAAATATTATTATCAAAATCAATATTGTATGTTTTATAATTTATTTTGACGTAATACAATTTTTTATTTATATATATATATATATATATATATATATATATATATATATATAAGTTTAAAAATCCATGTACTTAAAGTGTTATTTTGGTATTGGAATATTAGAACATTAGTTAACCTAATATCCAAAAATCTCACCCACTGTATCTCATTATGATTTCTATCTGCTTTTCCCTATATGTGAAAAATTCAATGATGGTCTTGAGTTGTATTGCGGATGAACGTGCTGTATCTTTTTGGAATATAGTGAAAATTCTAACTTTCTCTGTATTGATTTACATACTTCGTGATGTATCGCGCAGCTGCTAAGTAGCTTAGTAACTCAGTTTTATGGTTTTGTAAGATCCAAATAATTAAACTGCTTTTATAGAATTAACTAAATTATTAAAGAATTAATTAAACTGCCTCTTAAAGATATGTTAATCGATATTTTTTTTTTAATTTTGGTAACGTTTTTATTATTTTTTAATTTTAAAAATAACAAAAACAAATTTGAAGCCTCACGTTTACTTAAATCTGTATAAAGGATATATATCGGAACAAAAAAATGTCTAAAAAACGAATTATTAAATGGCTGTGTTACCAATACCTTCCAAAGAGTCAATTTTTTTAAAAGAAATACGCAGTAGTGGCTGTTACATGGAGTATGTCAATAAAATCAGGAATAATTAGTACTATGATCTTCTGTAAGGATTCGCCACTTTTTCTTGTGGTTCCAGAGATAAACGAATTTTTCATACCAGCTCCATACAAATTTTTCGTAAAAAGTTATGTCATTCGTTTCCATGCTAAACATGCGTGACATATTTAAGTATAGTAATGATAAATAAAAGCTGTGTTCAGCAAAAAACACCCTTAAAATTTAAAATTCGTAAGCCTATAAAAGTCGATTTTCAGCTCACCGTTGGTCGACACATGGCTAATACCAACAGCATAAAATTTGAATGTTTGTTACTCAATCACGCCTGAACAAATTTACGTGAAATTCTGTATGAACATAGATTATGGTTTCATTTAATATATACCTAAGCTACTTTTGGTATAATAAATTGCATAATTCCTGAAACATGAAATTTAATACATTTTATTCAATAATACAAATTAAAAACTACAACATGTTTGTAGATGGCGTGAAGTGTATCTTGAATCTATTTGTCATGTGTCTCAAGTAAAAACACAAAAGCTTATTTATAAAAGTAATACATTTATAAGTGGTACATGTTAACTGAGTTACAGAAATTAACCTGTTACGTGTTCCATGCCTACAAAACCTGTTACAGATGAAGAGTATTCTGCAGCCTTAAACTTTTACAAATAGATCCTATCAGAAATCAAAATTTGTTTTGCAGCTTATTTATGAATATTTAAAATGTAGCGCAGCCTAATAAGTCTATTGAGTCAACAGCATGAACAAAATGACAACAATAAACAGATAAGCCTTGCTCGCGCAGCAATCCCGCGCGCCTCTTGGAATGTCTTCTGTTATAATATTCGCATTAACAGTTTAAAAAACCGTAATAACACTTTGAAACATATTGAATAACCGAAACACCTTTAACGAGTCGCCAGGCGATTACATTTTATTTCTGTAAAACTATTATTACTATGCCATATTAATTCTGTACCATGTTAAAATATCTCGTTAATTCTATACCGTGTTAATATACCATGTTAATTCTGTATTATGTTAATATACCATGTTGATTCTGTACTATGTTAACATACCACGTTAATAATAAACTGTGTTAATATATCATGATAAATCTGTACTATTTTCATTAACTATGTTAATATATCCTGTTAATTCTATACCTTGTCAATATTATATTAATTAATTATATACTGTATTAAGATACCATTTTAATTCCAATACCATGTTAATATACCTGTTAGTTCTATACCGTGCCAATATGCCATGTTAATTCTATACTTTTTTAATATACCATGTTCAGTAGCCGCGGTATTCCAGAAAGTGGCCTCTTTTTTATATTTTTCGATATAACCCTAAAGACATAATACCTAAAATTATAAAAAAATATAATTCTTATAATATAACAAGCCCTTTCAAATGAAACCCCACACTACACATAGAATCTTTATTTTTTTTTCGAGTACTTAATCCCCCCGCCAACATTTCGACACGAATATTTTTTAATGTTTTCTATTGAAATATATGCGTATTAATATGTATTATTATTGTGCCAAATTTCAAATTTCTACGTCAAGCAGTTTTCAGAAAACCGGCTAAGATACACGGATAGACAGACATATAAGTGTTTCGTTTATCCTTTTGAGGTATAGAACCCTCAAAAAGAAAGTTGAATACGCTATTATATTTATGTACTCGTAAATCCCCGGTCTCTGGTGTCCATAACCTGCATGTAAATCACGCCACTATAATAAAAATCCATGCAAAAGGAATTCAATCACACTTGCATGGTAGCCAAAACACTCTCAATTTATTTTTTTTATTACAAATATGATTTAATCGTATTGAATTAATTATAATTGCATTAGGCTCATTCCTTCATAGACAAACAACTTATTATTCTAGCAGCTAAGCACCTTTCGATAGCGCTAACATTTCAAAACACTCAAAACATTTACAAAGGGCAAGTAATGAAAGTAAAACCAATACACAATATTGACAGCAACATAAATACTCAACGCACAATGTTTCTCGGAAAATATTATTCAGCACTATTAACTAACATACTCTTAACACATCGTTAACAAATAGTTAACAGACTAACGTAACGTCGAGTGTAGAAATTATTCAAGTGACATTAGTCAAAAGCCAAGTCAATACATGTATTTCGAAGAAAGAATAGATTTTGGAGAGGACTACAAAGGAAACACAAGAGCCGTATTTATAGGCTTAATTCTTAACTCATGATAACTTTAACGTATGATTTAGCTAGGAAAGTTCGTTTTTAAATTTATTTCCATTATTGAAAGTACTTATAATACCACCTTTTCTGACCTGGATTTGAATTCTAATCATAATTAACTAGTTAACTAATCTACACTAATATATAACAGTTGTAAAGATTGTGATTCCGTTAGTTCGAGGTTATTCCGAAAACTACGAAATCGATTATAATAATTCTTTGGAGGAATTTTTCTCACATCTAGGTAAAAGAGTGTTTGAAGTGATAATAGCAAGACAACGCACGCCAGCAATAAACATTATCTATTTCCTTAACTTTCGGAATGTATGTCAAATATTTTGAAAATAAATTTAGTTCCAAAGTAATACAAAAAACATTTATAATATTGTCTTATCCGTCTGTCCATTTGTGACTATCTTACAGTTTCTGCAGATTTAGACTTATGCGAGTGAAGTTTTGTAAGTAGACGCTTTGTGTGGATATAGCAATTAATTAATATTGTAAATATGTGGTATATTAAACAAATATAACTCCTAATATATTTACATACGTGGGTGGCGAATGTGGTAAAAAGTTTTCTCGCATGACGAAGACGTAACTAGAGTTCTAAAAGGAAATTAAAATTTAATTTACTATTTTTCGTTTTGAAGCTCATAAAAAGCGACAAGCTTATAAAGAACATTTATCATCTCGTAACAAGCTCATAAAAAGCTCGAAAAATATTCAGCTTCAAAATGGCGTGCAATATTTCCTCCACCACTAACTTTCCAATCGTGGGCTCGAAAAGTTTGAAAAATAACAGCGCTTAGAATTAGAATTTTTCTATGGAATTATTTCATTTAATTTGCATCAACAATTTCCAAAAACAAAGATAAAAATGGAATCCTACTAGATGATTGTCTCGCTACATATCTGGCTTGTTTTTTTTTTCTCTGCTAAACGGAACTTTAACATATAATAAAAAATACTCGAGATCTTAAAAAAATCTAGTTACATATTTTATGACTCGACTTTCTTCGAATCAAGAATATAAAGCATAACTTTTTAGATATATATTCTAGCCGATGGGCCATTGACAAAACGAAGAAAAGAAACTTGATTTTATATCTTACTGGGAGATTCCGAGAGCGTAGACTGATAGGCAACACCAAAGCATGTATTCCGCATAACTCATAATTCCAACAGATGTACGTTACAATTTCCGGTAAAAACACAATTTACTCTCACAATAAATAAATACCAGGGACAAACTTTCAGAGTGATGGAATCGACATGAATGTTACTCATACGTCAGGTTGTCCGGAGTGAGAATTCCAGAAACCAATATAGTTTCCACCAATTCAATATTAAAATTATAATTATTATGTAACAATTAAACAAAATAAAATACCAGAGAAAATTATAAAAAAAATACAAAAAAACCATAAAAAATTAGTGTGCTAAGATCACATAGTAAAAGTGAAAACTTTAGCCACTAGCATAATCGTAGTGTGTATGTGGGAAATTTTGAATAAAAGAAACTAAAAAACAAATGAAACTAATTAAATTATATTCCCTAAAATAAAATTAAAGAAAAAAACACTAGCATCGAGATTTGAAGTCAGACTTCCGTAAGTCATCCAGTGCTTTACCGCTGCGCCAATGACTCAATGTAATACTAAGTATGTCAATTCTATTTGATAATATTAAATACTATTAAATATTGAATGGGCTAGGCAGTCAATATTAGGGATAATTTATGATAAATAAATTAATTTCACTTCAAAGAGGTACGGAATATTCGATGTGCCGATTAGACTCGAACTTGGCTGGTTCTTATATTTACAAATACTACTAATATCAAGTCATATTTAATAGAACGACTGTAGCCATCAGGCAATGACAGTGGCTGTCACAAGGTGTATACATGGCGATGTTTGTGGCAGTTACAATGATAAACACTACCATGACGGCAACAGTAGCAGGAACTGTCACCATGTAAACATCGATTTAGGTTCTCATTTATGGTAGATATTGTATTAAAGTTATAAATAATTGTAAAATATTTCATTTCTACTCGCATTCTCTATCCATAGATTAAACTATTTTGAGATCTTTTCATATAATAATCTCGTTATTGTACTATAAAAAAACGGAGAAAATATTTCAAAATTTTCCTGACAGGCTGATTGAAATCTAACTACTTATTTTGAAAATGCAAATCATTAAATATATTCAAAATGGATTAATAAATTTTTGAACATACTAATATTGTACCTAACTTTTATAAAAATTGTTCATTAAACTAAAATTTAATATTACTTTTTATTCATATAAAAATAATATTTAAGTTACTGAACTTCTTCTCACCAAAAAGGTGTATAAAGCCGCGCGCGTGCAATAGAAGATGGTGACAATGTTATTGTCGTTGCTATAGCGAAATTGTATTTCGATAGATCGTCTTGTGAGTATTATTCTAATAAATTCTGTTGCTTCAGAATCGAGTATTAATTTTTATTTAGTAAATTATTTTAAATTGTATTTTTGATAAAGTACAAAATTTTATTGTAACAAACCATACCCAACTTACGCGACGCATCATCCATTTTCATTATAAAAACTGGCTATAATATTAATAAAAAATTCTGAGTACCATAGTTTTACAAAAAGCAATTGAACACAATCTATAGATACGGCCCAATCGACAAGTCTACGCTGTGGTCTATTGATTGAATAATAGACGAATGAATCATCGACTTTCTTCAGCGGGAGCGATACCCCGGACCAGCGTCGTCTTACGCAACATCGACACAGCGCAACCGACCGCTTACTTAATGGTTATCGATATGTGAAAGCAACTCTATAATTTGGTTCTATTATAATTCTTGCTGGTGTATTGTTAGATTTTGTTCGACAATATTTTAAAATACTAAACGAAACGGATTTTAACTACTGGTAATTTGTTACTGTAAACAAATTCTTCGAAAGATAATTATTGGTTATTAATGAAAGAAAAGAATGGCGCACTTCTGGAAGAAATGAAGAACTAAGATAGGTATTCAGAAAAAAGTGAAAGCCGGTCTATAAAATTATGTAATACCAATGATTATGTATGGAAATCAGACTACGGTCATATAAAACAGGATGAAAATCAATTGGGTGCTATTAAAATATATGCGTAAAATATTTACGAGCAAGAATTAAAAGCACAGGTTAACGACGAAAGTACATGCCACATCGAAAGTACATGCGACGTTAAAAGAAATACAATCCTGAAAGTAAAAAAGGTGCTGAAAATGCAGTAAGGATTTAGCAGGTTTATTTTCTGAGTTATTGAATTACTAACACCAACTTCTGTCACAAAAGATATTTTGAAATCTTAACACCACAAAAAAATCAAACTATGTATACATGATATTTATTAACGACTTACCACCTTCCATAAACAAAATCTAGTAACGTTAATTCTAAGAAACTGACCAAACCTTTTTAAAAGTCTTCCGTAAAGTTGAATTTTTAATCTGTGATTGTTTAGAGTTCTGAAGTAGTATATTGGCATGCAAATTAAAGGCTTTTTTCCTCTCTTGGATTCTATAGCTCGTGAGGATTTTAGAACCCTTAATTACGAATCTGAACTCAGTTAGTGGCTTTCACATCAGGATTTTTCACGACAAAACACTGTGAAAATTCCGCAAAAATTGAAAGTACTTATGTGAAAAAATTCTGTTAAAAATTAACATGTAGTTTATATTTCTTTTACTTGCATGGATTTCCTACGTGTGAATAAATATTTTGAAATTTTGAGGAACGTTTCCTTTGTTGGTCGTAGCTTCTATTGAAGGATTGCATTATTAGCTTCATTCGAATCATCACGCTTAAACAACTGGCAGTAGTCTAGCATCATGCTTGAATTCTACTTTGCCATTTATTCCTTTATGTCCTGGTGAAATCTTTCATCTTACCCTTCGCTTAAGTTATCCGAAAAGTAGCTTAAATGAGACTCATAAGACAACAAAATCTTTGGAAATTTTGAATCATGTCATTTATTTTTCCTCCATGGTTTAAGATTTCATGGTTTCCTTATAAATTTCTAATAACTTTTTTAACGATACATATGCAGCCAATCTTATATCGAAGTTTTTATCTTTAATCAATTTTCTTATATAGCAGACAAAATAAGCTTTCTTTTAATTTAGCTTTGGATATAGACATTCTTCAGAGAAAGCTTTCGAATAAGATCTTTTAAATATATAAATCAATCGCCTTGTTTATTTAAAGTCTCAATAAAATTGATACAAACGACACTAAGTTTCGTCAACCAAATTAGTTCTAGCCTGTCATTCGTTTATAACGTTATGTTGTAGCGTCATTAACTTATCTTTGTTCTAATTAGATGAAATTGTACGCTTGTTTAATTAATTTAGCCACAATTACTCTATGATCGTGATGAAATAGTAATCTTATTAGGACATAATAAACTTTGTTTTAGATAATAATTATAAGTTTAACTAGGCAAATATTGTATTCAATCTAATTTATTGCACAAACATATCAAAACATTAAAATGGAAATTAACAAAAAACCTGATAATATGAAATTTTTCACTATTTTTCCAGTAATTAAAACAACAAAATCTATAAAAATCACCACTCGCTCTTCAGAAAGAAAATTCATTGGAAACTCGTCCTCAAAAGGCGCAATATCGGGTGAATAAGACGCATGTACCAGTCGACTCCGATATTTTTTTATGAGCTACTTTTGAGAAATATAATGTGATCCTATTGACTATTCCGTTTTTTAATGAACAATCTAATTGCTAAATCTCTGCATCCACCGTACATTATTCCGAAAGCGACTCCAAAAGGATAACTCTTGAAACTTCGTGAATAGCTCAGCATTTTGATATTCAGTTCAGGTTTAGGTACTAAAATTTATATTTATCCTTTATATAGCCATTTGCCTTTACGTGTATGATTAACTTACATAACCTATTCCTCACCATCAGAAACTAATTGTTTCAGCTAACCGAGTTACGTTTTAGTGTCGACAATTATTTACAAAGGTTAGCCCATAAGATAGAAGACGATTTCGATTTAAATCCATTTTCATTGATATAATGTACTTGGAGGAATGGCATATGCTGTCATTAACCAAGCACATTCTAACCTATTTATACTTTTGCAATAAAAGCTCTGAACCTTTCGACAACCTTTTCGGAAAGTTTCGATTTTTTCCTGAAAATTTATTAACCAACCAAATATATTTTTATGGCTTATGGCTATTATTACCAAAATTTATTTAAAAAGAATAACACTAACTCTTTGAAAGAAATAGTTACAAAATTAGCATTGAAAAATCTGTAAGATACCAGCTATGAAACTTAATTTGTAGTGAATACATTTATAGGATTCCAGTCTATTCGTGATAATTGTACCATGTGACCATTGTACCATGTTCCATTTGACCATTTCCAGCATAATTGTCACAGCATCTCAGTTTTTATAATTTTAGATTTATATTATGCTTCACCACACACATGTGTAGTATATGCGAGTTTAAGTGGATATTATATTGGATAGATCTTCCTGATTTAATCCATCTTTTTAAATAAAATTCAAGTTTTTAATTCACTTTTCTATTTTTAAATGTATTCCATTCATTGTAATTTTGAACCAATCCAAAAAGCGACTAGAAAAATGTATTGACGATAACAGAACCTTACCTTTACTTTTCCAATATACCATTTACCCTTTTTTTAATTTAGTGTCACTCTGATTGACTACATAAGTTTAACTAAAACTGTAATTTTTACAATGTTTGCCAATGATTTTTCAAAGGTTTAAAAAATCTACTAAATTTCGACAAAGCTATGTATCCTGTGGAAAGCACTTTGGAGCTCTGGTCACTTTTTGGAGCTCTCTCCATGTCAAACCAATAACCTCCACCTATTTATTAATAAATCTCTTCTAGTTTTCTCAACGTCCTCCTTGATTTCATCAACCCTGAGCATTCCACTCCAATGCTATTTTTCCAATGATCTATTTTCCTCAATGCGTGCTCAATCCATCTCCACATTTTTAGAGGATCTACTCACAGATGAAACGTTCCTAGGTAATACCTCATGGTCAACCGTGGTGATTGCTGCTGTCTCTCAGATTTTGAAAATAAACCTGTAGCACACATTGTAAAGGGCAGAAGTGGTTCTCAAATAATATAAATAAGACAATTTCAAATAATAAAATTAATATAAATCCAGCACTCGGTGGACAATGAATGCAGCCCGCGTATCGCAACATTTCGGTTCGAGCGAAAATAGCTATCACCCTGCGGAGCACCTCCGGTGACAGGAAAACCTGAAGCCCACGCATGACGATCAGTGGTGACATGTGAAACCCGCCGGCGGTGGAGGTCGGTATGTCAGCCCGCGGTGCGCGTGTAGTGGCTTCCAGGCTCGACGGTCGTACGTCTCTATCGCGGTCCTGTGTCCCAAGTCCTGTGTATTGCCGTCTCTAGTTTTTAACTTATTTTCGGTGTATAAAAGGGCGTGTAGAAATCACTAAAATTATTCAGTGTTCTCTACCTGGACTTCTATTATATTATATCGCATTTTACACGCCTTGTACACACTTAAATAGTTTGAAGTGTGGGAGTGAGACTCTATGTAGCTATCCAGTCTCGCAAGCATACAACAGAACAAATTTTACATTACTGTTAAAGATGTTGGCAGATGGAGGCTAACGGAATAAGGAAGAATAGGTGTATTTTGCTTGATGGAGATATTGTTAGCATATCATTAGTTTACTCAAACAAAACTTGCACATATTTATTGAGATCCCCAATTTAGGCATTTACTTGAAGCATTTTCTCCAACAGCGGTAAATGTTAAATTACAAAAACTATGAAGTCATTACAGATTTACTGATGGATGTACATAATTAGATATTATATGGTGGATGTAATTAAATTACAGAGTGAAAGTTAACTTTATTAGTTACTTTAGATGCATTACAATCTTGTAATTCAATAAGTAATTAATTATCCAAAAGTACCTTATCAATAAAGATTTCTATCAATGAACGATAACACCTTTGCGCATGACATATTTTAATGTTTTCTCAGATCACTATTCACCCAAGGAATATTCCGTTTTAATGTTTTCTCAGATCACCATCCACCCAAGGTATATTCCATTTTAATGTTTTCTCAGATCACTATTCACCCAAGATATATTCCATTTTAATGTTTTCTCAGATCACTATTCACCCAAGGTATATTCCATAATTATCTCGTACAATGTATTTATATTCTATATACCTTTCGAAAGTTATATCCAAAATGGAATTAATATATTAATATGAATTATATTTAATTATTTACACGCATATAGAGAAGCATTAAAACTGTATGCCTATAAATCTCAATAACGATAATAGGCTAAGTTTACAATGAATACAGAAATTAATAACATCGTAGACTCTAGAATACATAACGATGACATTCTTTAAAAAGTTTATTTTCACTCATCACAAATAAATCACACTTTGGCGCAACCGCGATTAGGTGGTTGGGCAATTGTGTACAGTAGAAATTGAAGAATTCGAATATTATTCGGTTCTAAATCCCTATGTCGCAAAAAAGTTAAGACAACACAAGAAAGTTATTAGATACAAAAGAAAAACAATAGAAAAACATACAAAAGAAAAAAACATTTACCAATGCAGAAATAAATTATATCAATAAAATGTTCCATAATCGAAACGGCTCAAAAGATTCACAAATATTTAATCGAATAGGCCCAAGAGAAAATTGTTAAAAAAAAGGAAAGTTACCATACTGTCTGATGTGAAAATATCAAAAGAACGCCTTGTGAACAACTTCACTCGTAAAGTTGTACTTAGTCTTACATGGCCTCCAAACAATTAAGTCGGACTTACATACTCTATACAAAATGTATCCACAGAAAATGAATCGAAAAAACACGATTGCAATCACTAGTAGCAGGAATGCACCATTCTCGATAAACGATTTTAAATTTTATAAAAATTCGAGAAAAGTTACTAATTAATATTCACAAATTTGTGAGAAATGTTCTCAAAAACCTTTAACGTCATTTTAATTTTCCTACAACAGTGTGTTAATCAATTTTCAATCGTTTCAGTTTTAAGCCAATCCAGGTCGACATAACTTCAGTCGTGTTCTTAACTTAGATTATTCTTAAAGTATATATTTTTTATAATTCTTAGTTTTTTTTAAATATTAAATTTTGTTTATTAGAAAATGTCCAACCAAATCAATATTTAATAGCTAAAACCTACACACTTGTGTAATAGCCAGATTTCACAAATATCCGGCAAGTGGCTGGTTTTTTCCAAAGACATTATGTAACCAATTTGACTCGCATTACGTCTCTGCTGTTGACATCAATATATTTATAAACTAGCTGTCAAATCCGGTCATATGCAATCACAAATAAGTCATACTCTGTTGTCTTATTTGAATGAAATTTATTTGACACATTTGTTGTGACACATCACTACGTAAGGAAGGAAATTTGTATGCAGCTATGAAACATACCAGGAACTTTTAAGGATAGGTAATTGACAACTTTAAATTAACTAACTCCCTCCCAGGAAAAGAATCGAAAAAACACGAATATAGGTGCGAAAAATAGGTGTTTCTTTATCTCTATCCGAGAGTCTAATACAAACTTTTCAATCTGCTAATCTTAATTATTTCCAAATTTTCATTCAAATTTCCACTCCCTTTAGTGTATTTTTTGGAATATAGAATTCGAAATTTTTTTAAGGAATTTTTCTAAACCTCATGTTTAGAATCGCAGTGATAATTATCAAGTAAGCTTTAAATAAACTTTAGTGACGTTTTTTATATTAAATACTATGTACCCTTAAACATATATGTACTTAAATATATACGGAACAGTTCGTAGTGCTAATTACAGAACAAAAAGTAAACTAAACATTTCATGCAAGTGTGACGAGCCAACCGCAAATAAGCGAAGCTCTGCTTACTTTATAGTAAGCACATGGCGTCTACATCAGTTTGCCTTCTGCAGTAACGCGAGAAAGTGATCCGTTATTTTTACTTGAAGAAAGAAAAATATGACTTACTCTATGAATAAATTGGGTAAAAATAAGAATCGTACATCGTATTTCTTACCATAGTTATAAACATTAATCAAAGTTATTTCGATATTAAAAAAGTTAACCAAACATTTATTTTTGTAGATTGAATTTTCAACAGTTTGTGTGAACAGAATAAACATATGCACGGCACAAGCATACGAGAGCGAGATTCAACGCTGAACGTCGTTTAATATAAGCAATAAAAATAATAGTGAGCGAAGGTGGGGGTATGCTATGCAGTTTAATTGGCACATTAAAAACACAGTTAGTCAACATCCGTTTCAAGAACAATTTCACGAACATACCACTTCTATCCCATTATTAGTTCTGCGATGCTAATATTACTAGTAATTAACTCAAAAATACTTAAATAATCAACGTTAATATTATATGACAAGCGGACAAACATGCCCACATTTTTAACGTTGACACGGAATCTAACAGCGGAGCAACGTGTTACGCATACGCTTGTGAAAGTTCATAAAAGTTTGGGGATATTTGGTAAGCGCTTGAGAAAGGACAGGCTCCGGGATACGAGAATCCGGTTTGAAACGGATTTTACAATGAACGTTTTGTAACAGCCATGCAGTTTGTTAGATAATCAACCTTTGTTGTTTCTAGAAGTTTATGTATCGACTCTTGTATATCAGACTCATGATTTGATCTTTTATGACCACTTTGTTAATAAGCTCTTAAAGCAAGTAAAAATATAATTAAATGTGTCACAAGTGTTAAGTTCTTCTAAGAAAAGACGGTATGTTACTCTTTTAATTGTGTAAGTTAGGTTTTTAACGTTTTAATTTCGTTATAGTGTGGTATTTGAAATATTTATTCATCTTGACGTCCAAGTAATTAAAACGGTAGTTAATATTTCAAGTTGTTTTAATAAATTCTTTGGTCTCACCGCCACCTACGTATAATTCCTTCTAATTTTGAATTTTAACCAATATCTCGTTAAAGTATTCATCGACTTAAAATGCAGTTAGTGATTTAGTATGTATATTGAATTGAAAGTTATGTGTATTGAATTTTCTTTGTAACTTTACTGTTAATAGACCAAAAATAATAATAATAACGTCCTTTTATTTCCTTATTTCCATGTTAGATTTGCCAAAAACAATTTCTTCAAAATTATACCGATACAACATAAAATAAACTTACGACATAAAGTAATATTATATATATTTAAACTTTCCAGAACTAGCGGTCAGACAAACAATCTAAACGGTATCACAGTTCGTCTAGCAAAAGTTGAGTCAAATAAATTATTTAAATGAAAGGAACAAAACTGTGTTCACTATGAAATAAAGTAATATTATATTTATTAAAACTTTCCAGAATTAGCGAACAATGTAAACGTCATCAAAGTCCGTCTAGCAAAAGTTGATTCAAATAAATTATTTAAATGAAAGGAACAAAACTGTGTTCACTATGAAATAAAGTAATATTATATTTATTAAAACTTTCCGGAACTAGCGAACAATGTAAACGTCATCAAAGTCCGTCTAGCAAAAGTTGAGTCAAATAAATTATCTAAATGAAAGGAACAAAACTGTGTTCACTATGAAATAAAGTAATATTATATTTATTAAAACTTACCAGAACTAGCGAACAATGTAAACGTCATCAAAGTCTGTCTAGCAAAAGTTGAGTCAAATAAATTATTTAAATGAAAGGAACAAAACTGTGTTCACTATGAAATAAAGTAACATTATATTTATTAAAACTTTCCAGAACTAGCGAACAATGTAAACGTCATCAAAGTCCGTCTAGCAAAAGTTGAGTCAAATAAATTATTTAAATGAAAGGAACAAAACTGTGTTCACTATGAAATAAAGTAATATTATATTTATTAAAACTTACCAGAACTAGCGAACAATGTAAACGTCATCAAAGTCCGTCTAGCAAAAGTTGAGTCAAATAAATTATTTAAATGAAAGGAACAAAACTGTGTTTACTATGAAATAAAGTAATATTATATTTATTAAAACTTTCCAGAACTAGCGAACAATGTAAACGTCATCAAAGTCCGTCTAGCAAAAGTTGAGTCAAATAAATTATTTAAATGAGAGGAACAAAACTGTGTTCACCGTGAGAGTAAGAAAGTTCTCAAACTGAAATGAAAAACTTTTGAGAAAATCTTAAGTTTTTTATTCCTCAACATCTCCTCATGAATTTTCTCTTATTTTTAGTCGTCTGCTTCATTTCTGAAGGTTATATACTTGAAAAGCATTCCTCGCTTTATTCACAAGCTTCCTCCACTTTGTCTGTTTTTCGGCTTCCCTGAGGGTGATAGTTTCATACCAACGGCTGTCTGATCAGCCGCTAAGCCTCTTTTCTTACACTTTACCCACCATAACTAACTTATCGAAGTTATCTGGCACCTGATGGAAATGTGATCAAAGTAACTGAGATTCCTTTGGTAATATATTATCGAAAGTTGAATTTCGATGTTTAGCCGCTTGAGGATAGGCTCGTTCTTAATTTGGCTAACCATGCTGTAAAGAGCATCCTTCTCCAGCTCCACGTCTCGAAGGCCTGTAATGAATTGACAGAATTAAAATGAAAAACATATGCGAAGTCACAATTCGACATGGAAAAAATAACAATTTCAAAAAAATTAAGAATTTCGATTCTTCCCTCACATTCAGGCATCAAGCTACCTCCACAAATTTTTGTACACATAAAACCTGTATCATAGAGATTATAATAATATAATCTAGACACCATAAATATCAATAATACAAGACAATCAGACGTGCCCTATTACCGATTACCGCTTCGAAAATAAATGTAAGTATAACTCGATAATTTGACAAGTAATCAACTTTTAATGTAGCTTTCAAGAAGGAGAAGATCTTCATCTAAAAATTGGAACCTTCTTTAATTTTTATAATTAGATTATAAATATTTCCTTTAAAAAATGGCATGTGTTACTATACGTTTGTCTGTACGTGTGTGTATGTATGTATGTACATATGACGACTACGATCGTAATTCTTCGCCGATTTTGGTGATTCTTTTTTGTTCAGAATGCAAATCTAATGATTTTCAATATATTTTTAATAAGAATGGTTTAATTTTCATAAACAATTTTCTGAAAAAACTCTAGTTTTTCTGCGACAGTTCTCTGTCTGCATTTTGTGCATATACCATTTCCCTCTTGTCTCTGCTACTAATTTCCTTTTTATTTTTAACTTTTCCTAGAATTGTTTATTTAATAACAATTTAAAAAATTTGCTCAATCTTAAATTAACTAACGATTTTATATCCATGAAGAACATAACATTTTATCCCAAAAATCAATTTATTTGTTAGTCATTAAAAAAATCTCCGTTGGAGATAAAAGCATGAATATAGGTACAAATGTTTGTTATATATAGTAAAAACGTTTATTATTATATAAATAATATTATAATTGCGACAATGAGCTTTTACATCTCAAATTGTTGGCTATTTTCAATGCTGATATCTAAATTTCAGCTGATATAAATAACAGGTAGTAACACGAAATTCTGGAGTTTAATGACACGAAACTCTGAAACGAGAAGCGCTGAATATTTTGTCGATTTTACCCTTTATTTCATCGAAGTTAATTACCATCTACAACGAAGTTAATTTCAAGGCTAAAACATTAATAATACGCTGCAATGAAAGTTTTCTCCCGTATATATAAAACTTAAACCGACAATAAACCCAGAATCTGTCCAAGAATGAGTGTCTCGCACAATCGTAAACAATAATTTCAACTGCGAGCTGGCCGGCGCATGCCGGCAGCCGCGCGACCACAAAACGAGATAAAAACTTCTGAATTCAACATCCGGATATGGAAAACGGTTTCACTCTCTTTAGAACGACTTTTACGGCACAAAATAAGGCAAAAAAGAATTTTTATTAAAGTCATATTCGTGGATCAAGATTAAGTGAAAGCCTCTTGTCGAGTGAGGGTCAACTTAACTTAGTATTTACGTTACGTAAAACGTAGATTGTTCACGAAACCGGTGATAAGTAAGTCGGGCATTGAAGTCCATTACTCGTTATATGTATAAGCCAACCAAGAACATACATAATTTTAAGTTTTAAACAAAACATGAATCCTGAACTTGTAACTTGTAGTTATCTCTTATTTCAAGTTGATAACTCACGAACAAACGTCTATGTTAGATCACCGTTACGACGGTTATGCGACTTGTAATGTAAAGAGATGTTGTCTCTGGACATTCTTGGAAATTCACTTCCAACAAGTTATGATCAGCTATGAAGAAGAGAGTAGGTAAAATTCATGCACAGGGCATAAAGAAATTATTTTACTTTTCATTTTAATTAATTTACTCTTTGATCAAATTACTTATTAAGAACGACTTAAATAGACAATTTTTATTTGAAGCTTTATTTAATTGTTTAGGTAATCACACGTGTTTTTCATATTGAATTTATATCTTTTTTAAACAAAATACTGTGTCGTTTAATTATGTTAACACACTCTCATTTATGGTAATATTTAAATGATTATCTTGTAATTATATTTATTTTTCTGTATTTTCCATAGAAATGTTAGAACACTAGCCTATATCTCCTTTAAAATCAGAAGTATTTTTCAACTGTTTTGTTTATTACAAAAAATAAGACCAGTAATAAATTTCATTTTAAACGATTCCTATTTAATAGCTTTTTTAAATTAATTGAATATTTTTAAAAATACAAGACAATATTACCGAGAATACTAAAAGAAATTAATCGTACAAATAGCGAACACTATTCATCCTCCAAAGTTGCCTATATATACTAATATATAAAACGAAAAAAATTATTTACTTCTTCGTTCGCTTTAATATCTGAGACCACATATCCAGTTTCAAAAGTTCTGTGTGTCGTAACGCCCATAAATTACAGGCTGTATATAATCATGGTATGATTCGTAGAGGCAGAGTTGTAATGAAAATGTGACAAAAGACGAATAATATGTTTAAACGATGCAAGGTAGAGCGAAACAGGCTTATTTATTATCCGAGTGCTCCTGTTAATATACCCCCGATCCCGATGACTGAAGACCTCTGGCAGAAGAAGCGGAGGCGTTGAGCCAGGGGAAGTGTAACCTAATTAAAATAATTCTACGCGGGTGAAACCCGGAACGTAGAATCAATTACAGTGTGTTTGAATTTTATCTCCAATAAAAACAATCAATGGAACATTTTAACAAAAAAAATTTAACCGAATTACCGAATAAGAACGGCGTGAGAAGTATATAATAATGAAAATATGAATATTTAGTTGGAACATTTGCGGTACAATATCGTATCCGAAAATAAATGAATTTACAAAATACTGCTAGTGCTGGAAGTTTTTGGAATCGTTGCCGAATCGACGCTTCTCTCCTCTCTGACATTCACACCCACACACACACATGGATCAGTGCTACATTTCACTCAGCACCGACACCAAGAACCTCTAGTAGGATCAGTAGTTTGATAATTGATTTATGTTCGGAAACGATATTTTACCGCAAATGTTCTAATTTATACTTTTCAGTTCGCTTCTTATTCGGTAGTTATTTGAAGCCTGTAATTTTTTTATAAACACGTTTTATTTTCAATTTTAGTGCCTATGATATCCTATGTTACCCAGAATTTCATGAACTTACTATGAATTCAATATTAATACTATCTCATTTGTGAAATCGGAATAGACGTTTACAGCATTTAATGAACCTAAATGTATATATATATATATATATATATATATATATATATATATATATATATATATGTGTGTATATGTGTGTGTGTACATGCATGTGTACACACAAATATATATATATACACGGACATATAAAATACATTCCCCCTTTCGTTTCACCGTAGTCAATGCTTCAAACCGGTACCCTTTAATACTACATATCCGCCTATAAATATTCTGGTTGCTTTATGTCTTTATATATACTTGTATATACTCACTTGTCCATCTACCTACGTTCTAATATATGGTCAATTCTTGCAGTAGTTTTGGCTGGTAATTACTTATCTATCTACCTACTAATAACTTAGTTGCTTCATGCCTTGGTATGTGCCTATTCATTATTTTCTTGCTTAGGTTAACACAGGTGAAATAAGTCCATACTCAATGAGTTTACCCTCATCAGTGAAAAGTTCCTGCCACTATCTCCCTGTTCTATCACTGTACCCTGATGTTGCTAAAAAACCTTAGTCATATGAAAACTTTAGAGAATCAGTTACTTGAATATCATTAGACCTGTATCGTTAAATTCGATCATGGCAACTATGCTGAACTTTGTTGAAGAAGTTTATTGTACACCTTCAATATCTATGGTCAAATTCTAATCATTTTTTATGATACTACACTGGGACCATTCAAATAAAAACAGTAAAAAGGAATAACAAATTTGTTAAAAATGTTTATAAAGATTAATTAATGCCGGAGATTAGAGATATACAAAATAGGCCATTTCACTGCTGCACCAGGCTGAGGAATTGGAATCCGGAGTTCAATGATAGTCTCTACTTAAGACCCACAATAATAATTTAAAAACAACAGAGCTCCCAGTTTCACGTTTTAAGCAGACATTACCATCACAATGTGAAAATTTGCTTCAGACTCAATATACTATTTAAAAACGGCAGATCCAAAAATCTCACGGTTTAGGTAGGCAGTACTCTGTATCTTCAGGACTGAAGACTTGTAATCCGGAGTTCAGTATCAGAGTTCAAACTTGAGACCCATAATACTAATTCAAAACAGCAGATCCTCAATTTTCACTATTTAAGCAAGCAGTACCCACACAGCGGCAAGACTGAAGAGTTGAAACACGAAGTTTAATAGCAGAACTTCTTTACTGCAGAACTAGAACTTCTTCTAATTTAAAAACAGTAGGTCCTCAAATCTCACGGTTTAGGCAAGCAGTAGACATGCAACATTAGGCCTAAGGTGTTAGAACTCGAAGTTTAATGACAAGGTATCTTCTTAAGACCCACAAATTTAAAAACAGGAGATCTTCAAGACTCGCGGGTTAGGCAGGCAGTATAACTATAGCATCAGGATTTGTTGACATTTTATTGTGTGTACCCTTATTTACACTAAAGAGCTAGAAATAAGTAAGGGCCTCCCTAGACGATCAAAACTGCTTGTCAAGCATTTACGCGCTTGCCAAGCATGCTTGATGAGACTTGATCTCATGTTCAAGCACTCACACTCATTTGCAATTTAGTCACCATAGAGTGACTTGACTATAATTTAATAAATTTTATTAAAATATTGTGCAACACGTAGTTTGCTTATCAAATACATCAAGCACACTTCTAAACTTTCAAAATCGTTTGACAAACGCGAAATATTCACGTGCTTGACAAGCAGTTTTATATATCTATCTAGGGAAATTAAAAAGATCCGCAACAAATCAGTGAGGAATTGCAAGGCGCGAAAAAAGTAAAGAAGTTAAACTTTTTAGCGTAGCCTTCTATTCTGATAGTTAAGCAATTAAACGAAAAAGAATCAGTAAAATGGATCAAGAGTTACGACTTGTAGAGTGAGATATATATATATATACACTCGCAGGACTAGCAAACCAATGGACTGAGATATTTATGGATGTAAGTGTAAGGGACTGAGATATATGTAGATATACCTAGGACCAACAGACCAATGGACTAAGATGTATATAAATGTACATACTCGTAGGACCAACAGGCAAACGGGCTGAGATGTATATAATGCTAGGAACAATAGACCAACGGACTGAGATATATATAGGTGTACATACTCGTAGGACCAACGGACTATTGAACTGAGGTGTATATAAATATATATACTCATGGACCAACAGACCAACGTTCTGAGACGCACGTCATTTTTCAAAGGCAAATTTGGATATTGAATATATTTGGCGTTAATTTTATAGAAATTCATTATTCACACTTAAATGAAACTACGTGATGTAATATTATTTCTACTTTCTTTAATTTTATAATTAATTAAAGAAAGTAGAAATAATTAATAAATTAAAGAAAGTAGAAATAATACTACATCACGTAGTTTCATTTAAGTGTGGCAAATTTGGATAATAGTTTATTTTTAAAAGAATTTTTAAATGGTATCATTTTTTAAAGGAATATTTCTTCTTTCCCGAATGTATTAAAAGTTAAATACTTGTAAAATTACCAGAGTTATAATTACCTCAGCCTCAAGTTTTGATAATTGATGATACAAATCATCAAAATTGGAGGCTGCCTTGCTAGTCAATAATACAGTGCACACCGTGAGGTTTATCACTGCTTAAAGTGTATAATCTGCTTATTAGAGAATATTCGAGTATAGTAATAACCAAACATAGATTTTCCATAAACGAAACCGGGAAATAATTTCCTTTCATTTTCAAGCCGAAGTGCTTTCAAAAACAACAGAATAGCTTCTTCCTGCAACAAACATCGTTAGTCTTCAGAATGGTGGTTTTTTATTTGTTTTCTTTTATTTATTGTCTCTTTAATACGACCTACACATGTGAGCATACGTGCGTGGACTTGGAAATAAAATGTAATAGATTCATAGATAAAAACTTTTATCACATACTGCATTAAAAAAGCTTCACAACAAAATTTAGAAAGTTCAGATCATATGTAACTTGACATTTTTATGCATTTTACTAAACTACATAACTTTATTTTAATTATTTATTTATTTATATACAATTACAAAAATGTTATAAAAAATATCATAAATATTACAATTATAACTATGAATCTATACATTTCCATAACGATCAAACTTTTCAATAAGTTTTTTTTATCTCATTACAAACAAATGACTGTTGCAACTGGGACCAAATCACTGCTGCAACTTTACACCTTGGAAAAGTGGCGAATTCCGATATAATCCAAATCTAAATATCGGTGAAACATATAATTATCGACGTGATGAAAAGCTTTCTGGCAGTCGAAATAAGCAATGTCAACCAGAAACACTATCCATGAAACAGACACGATTTCCTGACCGTCAAAAATCCAAATTAAAAGCCGTATTTTATTAAATTAAGAAAATATTATACAACATCATTTCCACTTCCTGTAATTGCAAAATTTCAAAAACTTGCGAACTCTTACATTTTTTTTATCCTTTCATCTTCTCCCGTCCCTGTTTCCAAATATTTTTCTCAAAGTTTAACTTATTTGCAAAAATCTATCCACACCTCGTATTTACGACGGCCATGATCTCATTTCCCCGAGGCGCTGTACACGCTAAATTCAACACTCTGCTTTCCGCGTCGCGACACCGCGGACGCGCGTCGAATCGTTTAAAAGTAAGATCAAGGTCGACAAGTGAAACTACCTTGCACTTGGAACGAAATTGCATGGGTAGAAGCAAGCAGTAATGTGGCCTGATTCGGATATTAGCCTCATCAACTAAAAAGGCTTAAGGGTTTAATGGATTCTTGGGCAAGTTTAGGAAGCTCTCGAACCTGAAAGACTCGTCATAAAGATCATTAAATCTAGGTACTCTATCTAGGTACTCTTGTCATTAGTTAAAATCAAAAAATTATTGACGGAAGTAAAGGAAAAAAACTAATTTTCGAGAAAAAATTACTGCTGCGTTAATATTGTTGCTATGGTGATGTTGCATGTTAACTAAGGTTCTAACGGTTATTCTTTTCAATAATAATGCAAACAAGTCTACTTCTCTTGATGCGAATCGCCTATGTTTATAACACAAAGTTGTTGATTTAGTACTTAATTCTAATCGTGTTAAATATTTATTGTTTGTCGGAATTTTCGTTGGGTAGTCCTTTTTATTTGTTTCCAAAAAATTTTAAAAAATAACAGAATTTTTAAATGAAATTTTCACCAACTTTCAAATGTGCGAATTTTTTTAAATTATTTCAGGCCTATCAAAAACCGATGATTTCAAAATAATATCATGAAATATTTTTTTTGTTTACTTGTTTTAAATTAAAAAAATACTAAAAAAATAACGGAACCCTTCAATTAAATTTTCACCCACTAACAGATGTCCGAATCATTAAAAATTTTACACACGTATCAAGAACTGATGACATTAAAATAATTTCATAAAATAATTATGAAATTATTTTAATGTCAAATATAAATAATAATAATAATAGTATAAATTAGTTTAAAACAAACACTAGAAAAATAAAGGAATTTTCAAATTAAATTTTCACCCACTTTCAGATGTCTGAATTATTTAAAATTATGCACACATATCACGAATGATTACAACACAATAATTTTACGAAATTTAAAAAAAATTGTAGTCCAAAAATAAAAAAAAAACTGAAGAAAGTAAAAATAAATTAATAGTTTAAAAAAGTAAAAACAAACACTCCTTTAGAAATTATTATACAAAAAACAAAAGATTAATTATAGAACCGGTTTTCTTTTGTCTACTCAGTAAGGACTTTAGTCTAAGCCACGTTTGTTATTGAATATAATATTTGAGTGTAAAAGTGCGCAATGCTGTTTCTCAAAAATAAATGATTTTTCTTCTCAAATTAATATATAGTGAATGAAAAACTTAACGTTTTAATTGGGTATCGAAATAAAGCGCCTCACGCTTTTACACTCAAATATTATACTAAACAACAAATATGACATACATTAAAGTCGTTACTGAGTAAACAGAGAAAACAGGTTCGATAATTATTATTTTTTTGCTTTTTAGTTTTTAAAGTGTTTTTTTTTAAATATTGAATATATTTGGCGTTAATTTTGTAGAAATTAATTATTCACAATTAAATGAAACTACGCGATGTAGTATTATTTCTACTTTATTTAAGTTCTTTACCTCGATCTAGGTTTCGTTGCATTACAAGATCTTCAGGTGGGCTATTAGCAAAGATTCGTTTTTTTAAAGTTTTGTTATACTATGTATATAAGAAAAACTTAAAAAAAACGAATATACTTATTTTCATACTGTAATAAAATGAACACGTTTAAAAATTGTCTTCGCGGACGATTTCAACTATTTAACGTAAATGTTTTTTTAATATCATTCTGTTCATGAAAAATAGTTTCCCTAAATAAATATTCATTACACTAAAGCGGAACTCAAAAGAAATCTATTATATAAAGCACAAAAATAAATGCTTCAGAGCTCATGTATGTTTATAAATATTTAATATAATACCGTACTTCCACCAAAGGCTTGATAATTTTTAATCAATTTTACTTGAAATAATATCACACTAAAGAGGCATTTTCCCTAAAATATCTAGTTCAAAATTTTTTTATATAAAAAATTGTTAAATGTGTTAGAATTCTTGTTGTATTTGTTACGTTTCATAAGTTTAATCTAATTGTTTACTGAATCACCATTGGCTAGATTTATAGTTTCGTATCGGAAAAGAAACAATGAAATCTTTATAAATCACTTATGTATTCATCCATCCGTCACAGTCGTTTTTATCAGAAACAGTTTGACTATAAAACTTGACATTTAGCATATTAAACACTGTTACTAATAAGAAGTACTTAAACTTAAGTTATACTACTCTTATTCTAAGAATACTTATACCATTCATAAGTTTAGTATAACGGAGGTATTAATTACTACTAATAAACTCGTAAAACGATGGAATAACTATTCAGCAGTTATTTCAAAAATTCAACGTGGCTACGTTGCGTTTCCTATACAAACACGTCAAATGTGAGGTTGTGTCTATGATTGTCAATACAAATTACATCTGTCACATCAGATTGTGCTTTAGAGCGTAGTTAAGATTTATATTATTCTGTGTTTGTGAACGTTCTTGTTGAATTTTTCTATTTTTCTCCCAGTTACAAAAGAGCATGATATGCTGAAAAAAGCACGAGCTACGTATGAAAACGTCACTAGACCAGCATGTACAAATAATGGTTAATTAAAAATTTCGCAATATAATTTTGGAAAATGTCATAATTCCCCTTAAAATATTCTAACAATAAATCTGAATATCACTTGAATCATCATCATCATATATATTAATACGCTAAGGTTAAGATGTTACACTCCCTTTTTAGAAAAAACCTCACAACTAATCCACATAAATTATATATCATTTTATAGATAATTGCTTGCTCTACCGGCATCAACAACTAAAAAATTTATTATTACTATTGTTTTTGCAAATTAATTAATTATTAAAATTATATACACAAAACAGCAATGCTGCCATCTAACGGCTCAACATCAATATGATTGACGGTCGGTAAAATGTTTGTTTAATTTCAAATCCACTCACGTATAAATAAAGTGGCGCTTTAGCTCAATGCTTTTGATACTTGCGCCTCTATATGTCAATTTTAGTACAATATTTGTTTGATCTGTCATCTGAGCTTCATAATGGCATAAATAATGCGAAGACTTCGCACGGGTCACGCTAGTTATATTTGATTTAATAATTGTCATAAATATATATTGCTTTAGGTGCAGTTATACCCAATAAATTAAATAACATTTCTCCTTGACACTTTCGATTTTACCAATTTCATTATATAAAGAAGTTTTCTTTAAAATTATCATAAACACCATAAAATTGCAAAAACGTTCTTTTATATGTGCTTGCCGAAATGTCATGTTTTTAGGTTATACCGAAGTTAAACTGAGGTCGGAATAGTGTCTGACAGATAAAGGTATGACGAGCTTGTCGTATGCTGAGTTTAGTTGCTGCATTTTTATCTATTCTCTATTTATGCAAGGTATAACTTTAAATTCCAAGTTTTTTTTTTTGCCTGAATATATCTCAATATATAACCTGTTTTAAGTAAGATAGTATTCGAGATAGTGCTAAAAATATACACTAAAACATGTCTCTGAAAAATAAAAAAAATAAAAGACAGCGTTACTAGAGATTTATCTATGTTTTCTGAAAAACTATAGCGATGATTGTCAATACTCTAGTTTTTAAGAAATTCACGGTGTTTTACGGCTGGAAAAACTTATTACAATTTTCTAACAGTGAAAAATAGTATTAATATTTATATGTAGTTCAATAAAACTACTGTAGACCTTTTCATTTTTATATGTTGATGTGTTATGTGTCAGAGGTGTACACAATCCTCGCAGTGTGAGTTCTACTGTACTTAACAAGTTCGTTTTTCTGATATTGCTCCATTTCACACATTCAAATTTATTCACTTTTCCCTCAAAATGTACATCCCTCAGACTCATGAAACTATCGTCAATTCATTGTGTTCCCAGATGCAAGTCACTAAAACCCCATAGCATTATAATATATATATATATATATATATATATATATATATATATATATATATATATATATATATATGAGAATTACTGTGAAGTTTCGTCATATATGTTGATTACAGAGCATATATACATTAAATTGGGAGCGAGTGAAGATACAAAAATGAAATCTTATTAATATTTCCAACATATTGGTCGTGTGTGTGTATACCCACGTGTGTGTGTATGTGTGTGTGTGTGTGTGTCTATGTGTATGTGCACAGTGGAATTTATCCTGAGTTATATATAAATAGAACCTGATGTTATGTGAAAAGTATGATTCCAAGGTATGCATAACAAAATTTGAATAATTTTGACGAAGAAGTTACAATTATTTGGAAAATTTATCATCTTATTGTATAGCAGTTTTCATGAAAATGCCTAACAAAAAATTACAAAAACAATAAATGTCTTTCCAGCCACGTGAACATATTAGTTCTTCAATTTTTTATTTGTATTAATAAATAATGTGGTTTAAATAAAATATACTGCTAAGTACCTAATTCATTTCTTTATTCTTTCCATTACTCCTCATTTATTTTTGTGATTTCGTACCAGTTGGTAAAGAACCATCACACATCTGCTGATGGTTCTGGTACTTTTGTCCATCTTCACTTCTTCATTCCGAAATAAGTATTTTGTTTTTGGAAATAAATTATGACATTAATACAATAAATGCCAAGGCTGATAAATTTTGTGAAAACGCTGACAGATGGCGCTAGCAGTTAAATCGCAACAATTTAGTTTTCTCATAATAGATTATCACTAATATAAAAAGTGAAACCTTTTCTCTTTATTTATTTATCTGTCTTTTTATTACGCTTGAACTGCTTAACAATCTTTGATACAATTTTGCATGTAAATAAAACATAAATTTGATTAAAAAGTACACTATATATAACCTATCATTTACAGAACCAGAGCAGTGAATATAAATGCTATAAAAAATGCACCAATATGCCAAAAACTGAATGCGCCCCTCCTCAAAAGAAATTGCATATATAGTAAATAATGAAATACATAAGGTTTTATAAAGATGAAACTGAGAAATAACTCTAAGATGAAGGAGGTTGTTTGATAGAAATTTTCCACGATTTTTCACTTTTGTCTCAAAACTAATACAACACTTACATACGTACATAAAACGTATAACGTTTTGGAATTACCGAGTGCCTAACTTTAATTTGTTAGACGGATTGTATTTCCACACATAAATACTTTTTCGGCTTTAATTCCATGATGTCAAATATCCTTAATTATACTGTAATTTATTTTTTTTTAAATATCTACTTTAACACATTACGAGGATATTATCACTTTATCGGTTTCCAAGTAAAATTATATTAAAATATATTTTCGTGAAAACTATTTCAAGAAAACAATTTAAGGACACAGCTTTAAATTTGCTTTCAATTATTCCAATTTCAAAAAAGCTGTTTTTCCATTTTTCCACAATCAGACTTACGATGAATCCGAATTAATATCAGAAATACCAAAGTGTTTTTATTTCTGATATTAATTCGGATTCATCGTAAGTCTGATTGTGGAAAAATGGAAAAACAGCTTTTTTTAAAATTAGAATAGTTGAAAGCAAATGTCCTTCTCCTTGTCCTTCTTTAACACCGCAGCAGAGTAACGAATCTTCGTGATTTTTAATTGAGAAATGGTTAGCAACTGTTATACCGGAAAATCTAAGTTCCTTGGAAAATATTTTATTTTAAACTGACATACAAACAGAAGAAAAAAGTCACGAAGCAACGCTATCATAAATAGATAACACACAATAAGACTTTTAATGCTAAATAAAACATTGTTGCGTAACATCGTATTCATGGATACTTATTGTGAAAACTTATGAATTACATTAATAAATAAATATATTTTATCTAGAAAAGTTCCTTTCGCACTTATCATTTATAATTCCACATCTTCTTGCTATGTTTACGCGGTACCAACGAATTTAGACTTGATAGAGAATCCTGGAGGATGGAAAGTTTGTTCGTTTGATATGACACGAAACCGTGGTTCGCATGTTCAACATGCACTTACTCGTTCATTTTTCTTTTATTATCTTGAAACTTGTTCGAAGGCTTTCCATATTTTTCTATGCCAATTTCTTATTTTCCAGATAAATGTGCTATCTGGTCACACCGATGTACAGCCAACTGATGTAGCGGAAAGCGAGACAAACGAATCCGCTGCCATTACCACACTCTCCAATACAAATCATTTCAGTCCTCACTTTCACCTGCTGGTTCTGGTCAACAAATCATCGCCGTGATTAATGACATAGACACTCTGTTATTATCGACACAATTTGAGCAGCAGCCACCGTTTATCGACACGCATTTGTACGATTGGTGCAGCTCTAAGGCCTATATCTTTTTTAGGCTATTCACCTTGGGCTTGTGTATGATACTAGTTACCGGAAAAGTGGTATGTTGTGTACTGTGAGTAATTTTTAATACGACATTGTTATTCGCTTGTCTATCCGTGGTAACTTAAAATTACTTTTAACCGCAGCATCACTCGCGTGTTTATAATTACAAACTTGTAAGTAGAAAATAAAACATTAGGTGCCATTTAGATTAAAAGGAAAATTTCGTACACAGTATTTATTTTTGTGGCTTTATAATAAACATCACAATGAAAACAGAAATATTTCGCTATGAATTATTGATTAAATGGAGTGATTCTATTGTTTATTTATATTGCATTGTAGCGTTTCAAAAAATCACGTCTATCCGTTGTTTCGTTGCTTCTTTATTCCGTTTGTGTACTTTTCAGTTTCAAATAAGGTTTTTTCCAAATAAGTGAGATTTCCCGGGATAACAGTAGTTTAGGTTATTTCCTGGTCCGCCAACTATTTCTCAATTCAAAAATCATGATGATTCGTTACTCTGCTGCGATGTTAAAGAAGGACAAATAGAAAAAATTTTGTATTTATAATATTAATTGAGATTTCACCGTAAGTCTGATTGTGGAAAAATGGAAAAAGTGGTTTTTTTAATTCGCATATTTATTATATATTTGCATATTTAAAATAATTTAATATATATTTGCATATTTATTAAATTATTTTCTTGAAATAATTTTCACGAAACGGTAATTTAATATAATTTTGCTTAGAAAGAGATAAAGTATATTTATCTGCATAATGTGTAGAAGTAGATATATGAAAAAAAAATAAATTGTAATATAATGAAAGAAATTTGATATTTTGGAGGGAGAATCGAAAAAATATTTATATGTGGAAACACAATCCGCTTAACAAATTAAATTTAGGCCACCGGTAATTCCAAAACATTGTACTTCTTTCATATATACGTATGTAAGTATTAGTTTTGAGATAAAAGTCATTCTTAGAGTCATTTCTCAATATGTATTTCGTTCTTAACTATATATGTATGTGTATATATATATATTTATATATATATATATATATATATATATATATATATATATATATATATATATATATAATGTATGAATAAAGTATATTGAAGTTAATTTTGTAGAAATTCATTATTCACAATTAAATGAAACTACGTGATGTAGTATTATTTCTACTTTCTTTAAGGTCTTTACCACGATCTAGGTTTCGTTATATTACAACATCTTCAGGTGGGCTATTAGCAAAGATTCAGAGTCAGAATCAGATTCAGAAGAAGAGCAATCTTTGCTCACAGCCTACCTGAAGATGTTGTAATACAACGAAACCTAGATCGTGGTAAAGAACTTAAAGAAAGTAGAAATATTACTACATCACGTAGTTTCATTTAATTGTGGACCAGTGATTAAGATAATTACCTTTTAAAATCACTAGTCGTCATCATTCTAATGATTTCTTCTATATTTAGCCGTTTAATCTTAAGTTAAGCCAAAGTTCTCGATTAAAAATATAAAAAGTAAGGCAGGAAGAAATAGCGAAAAAGAACGTATCATGCTATATTTCGTGTCACGACACATCATTTTTTGCTATAAACACCGCTTATAGAATTTCATTTTTAACCGCTCTATAAATAGCAATCAGAGGGCACAATGTCCGACGAATATGGTGGATGAGTGAGTAGAACCCAGCCGAGCTCCTCTAATTTGTCACGAATACGTTTTTTTTTAACATGTGGTCTAGCATTATCAGGTAGAAAATAAACTCTACCCTGTTGACTATTCAATTTGTTGCCTAAACGGTCCAATCGTTCACAGTAAATATTTGCATTAATTGTAGATCCCTCTGGAAGCAACTTGCAATGAATAATGCCCTTGACATTCCACCAGCAGCTGAGCATCACCTTTTTGACACTTATTTTAGGTTTGGATGCTAAAATTCCTGTTTCTCCAATACCCAGCCATTGACGTTTGCGTGTATGGTTAACGTATGTAACCCACTTCTCATCGTAAGTTACTAACTGATTTGGCCGTTCCAAGTTACGTTTCAACGTCAATAACTGTTGACAAGTATCAACTCTGCCATCGTCACACCGTATTTTGAAATTTTTCCCAATTCGTATAAATGTTCTTCTATGGTGCTATGACTGCATTGTAGCTCAACTACCAACTGACGAGTCGCTAGTCGAGGATTCTCCTCAATTAAGTGTCGTAATCGTTGAACGTCCAATTCAACAGAACGCCCGTTACGGGTCCGTCCTCAAGATCGTAGTCATCATTTCTGAACTTTCTAAAGCAGACCTTTGCTATCGCGTAAAATACCGTGGACTCGCCCATCGCATGTCATATATTATTTGTGGCAGTTTTTGCATCGTGACCTAAACAAAATTCGTAAAGTAACAGAATCCGTATTTCATATCGATTTGAGTCTATTAACTTTTATATAATTCACTTGAAACTTCAGCGCTGATTGTTGTCTACTAACTGCACTACGGCCTATTTGTACCCTACAGTAAAACCTTCTAGAAGTTTCGAGAACCTTTCTAAAAAAGTCCCGAAATTGTGGCTAAAAACTTAAAAGCCAACCAATATAATAATCGCTATTGAGCCAAGTCTTTTCCAACCGCTCGAAAAAGTCACAAGAAAACAATATATTGGTCTCTACCTAGAGTCGGGTGATGTCTACCTGGAGAGCCAATGAGCAACGACCATCTCAAAAATGCGTCTCTATCTAACCATGGGTTCTTCTATTAAAAACTCAAAGAATAACGACCCGTGTCAAAAATCTTACCTCGTGCCAAGACCAAATTGGCCGCGGATCCCATGACCGCGAAATGGGAAAGCAGAACATTTGCTAAAACCAGCAACGCCGTTAAGCAAGTTTTTATTGAAATACCACATCCTCAATGCACCTGCTGGACCTACACCGAGGTACAAAAACCATACACCGAGGCACTACGGGCAATATACTTAGGTATATTGCCATATACATAAGTTTATAGGTCGAGGAATTTAATCCCTGCCAATCTCGATAAGTCGGAGCATGTTTATATAACCATAATTATATTTATATAACCTGGGCCCGCATACATATCCTGGACTCTCCCATTACCACAGTCGGCTCCTCCCCAGCCTGCCCTTGAAGAAGACAGCCTCGAACTAGAAGTGTTCTCTCCAAAGAAGTGTTCTTCACCTAATCCTCTCCCACTCCTCAAGCTTTATCTCCGAAATTGCTTGAATGAAAATTATAGAAAAACATATATTTTTTACATTTTGCTGAATATTAATTGAGATCTCCATATTAAGCATCTACTTTCTGAATTGAATACTGTGATGTACAGAGGAAAAATGAATATAACGAAGTAGTTAGGTTTCATTTACCCGAAAAATATTACGTTACCGGAAAAATTTAACGCCGATTATAAATCGTGACAAATTCGCGATAATTTTATGCCTTAGAAATAAATGGTATACAATATTTTGCATAGTGAAACAATAGTACTAAATGGTTCAAAATAAAAATCATATATTCTTAACAGTTCTAACTTTTATATGTACATAAACATGTACGGAACCTCCTTTCCTTTTTCCCTTCTTAAAATTCCGTGCCTCAAAAGGAAAAACAGAACCATATTCATAAGGGAATTTGAGGGAGGGATTTAAGTACTCGAATTTTTTTTTATTCCGTCATTTGAAAGGAGTTGTTATAAGTGTCTCAATTTTTTTCATAATTTTAGGTATACAGAAATATACTGAAAAATATGAAAAAACATGTTCCGCCCACCTTATTTTCGAAACTACTCAACCTAAAATTTTGAAAGATAAGGGTTTTTGAAAGCTCACGTAAAAGTTATGAAAAACTATAGCGATAATTCTAGATGTGATATTTATTAAAATTCGCCATGTTTTAAAGCTATGAAAGATATGATGGGCAACATACTTGTGTTTTTCTAAATTCACAACCGATTTTCCTCAAAAACCGTGGGATGTGGAAACTTGAAATTGGCATAGTAATACATCTTACTTTTTAAAATAATCATATAAGAATGAAAGTGGGGGTAAATAAATATCTTAATTTTTTTATGATATCATAAATTTTATGGAATATCATTTGAAAGGACTTCTTGTAAAGAATACAAAAGTATTTTTTTCATAATTATAAATGACCTTTTTAAATATTCAAAACATAAGCAAAAAGAGAGCATTCATCTCTTATTTCCGAAAGAAAAATTACGAAACAAAATTAGTTCGGAAAATCTGACCAGAATATTACAGGAAAACTATAGTGATTATCCTAATTCTTATTTATTTTTTAAATATGCACCATGTTTTTAAGTCAATTAAATATTTAGTAGACAACATATTTACATTGTAAAAAAATAATATTTGTTAACAGTTCAATAGAGCCACTAAGTCCCCTTAAATCTTTATAAGCACCTATATGTGTACGAAACCTATTTAAGTAGTATGAGTTCTATTCGTTTTTATCAGGTCATTTTATTTTTATAAGTTTTCCCTTAAGCATGGAAAAATACTTCAAAAAAAATAATTTTCTTTCAGTAATCAGATTCAGTTCAACAAAACATCCCCTAACCCTCCCTCACCACCCCACATTTCACCTCCGCCCATACCTATTTTGCCCAAATGGAAACTTGATTGCGCGATTTAAAATATACGTACCGCCATCTATTTGTGAAAGTAAGTACAACAATATGATAATACACATTTATATAATTAGGACACATTAAGTAGCTAGGCACTTCTCAGTTATTGCTGCACTAATGCAATGTAAATTAATTTTTAAAATGTTAAATTATCTTCCGATTGAGTGAAACAATCGCGATGTAGTGAAAAAAACAATTTACTTCAAATTGACCTCTACATTTTTTTTAAAACTCCGTCCGCATTATGTCAGTAGTTTTTACCTGTATGTGCATAAACATATACACAGACAGATAAAAATTCCAAAAATTATCTCCATAGCTTTTATGACTCATGCATCGTTCCTCGAATTATTTTTTTTATAAATATATTTAACAGACAAGCTAAGTTTACAGTTTTCTTATATATATATATATATATATATATATATATATATATATATATATAGACCAAGGTCATCGTTTATTGCGTTTTTGTGTCCACGAATCACTTATGTCTCTTACAGTCAATCTAATCAATAGTACAGCGTATTTAAACTGTTTGAGCAAAATTTAAAACAGCTTTAATTTGTAATATTTTTTTAATAAGCCCATTTAATAGCAGGTACCTATTTGCGGCTCCACTCAATCAATAAGCCCCCTTTTTACGGCATCATCAAATAGAAACATCTGTCTTCACAAGGACAACTTTCACATCCTCAAACAAATCGCGGTAGCACGAACGAGATCCTCAAGCACTCTCGACGCTAAACGGACAGATGTTAACTAACGATGCTTTTACAAAAGGCGTTCTGTCAATTTCTAAACTGTTTACCTTCACCATTTCGCGTCGTAAGATGAAAGGGAATCATGTTTTAATCAAAAGGTGGACAGGCAATAGATCGTGGCAGTTAACCCCTTGTAGGCGTCCACCATGTTTGGGGTTAGGATTTTTTGTTACCTAGGATTTTTCAGCAACAGACCACAGGGCACAAAGTTGTTTGGAATTAAGAGGAAAGATTCTTCTGTCTATATAGCGCATCACGTGACCTGCCCACTCCTATTTCCATTAAGAAGACCATTAATCGACTTGGCTGACGTAAATCTTTGCTACCAATTTTTTAAACTAATATATTTACGTTCAGCGACTTTTAGCTTATTTAATAAATTTTTATTTAAAATTCAATTACGTACATCATAGGTAAATATTAGGATTATGGAGTTGTTGAAAATTTTAAAACAAATGATAAGTAAGACGAGTTTAGTACAACAAGAGTAATCCCTTATTGCTGCTCAAGGTTAGAAAAAAATAGCAACGAGACAATGCAATTTGAAGTAATAATAAAAAGTAATTAGTGTATATAATGTATAGTGTAAAAATAAAAAAATTACATTAACACTATGTAAATATATAGGTTATATAATGTGCTACGAGACAATGCAATTTGAAGTAATAATAAAAAGTAATTAGTGTATATTAATATAGTGTAAAAATTAAAAAATTACATTAACACTATGTAAATATATAGGCAATATAATGTGCTACGAGACAATGCAATTTGAAGTAATAATAAAAAGTAATTAGTGTATATTAATATAGTGTAAAAATTAAAAAATTACATTAACACTATGTAAATATATAGGCAATATAATGTGCTACGAGACAATGCAATTTGAAGTAATAATAAAAAGTAATTAGTGTATATTAATATAGCGTAAAAATAAAAAAATTACATTAACACTATGTAAATATATAGGCAATATAATGTGCTACGAGACAATGCAATTTGAAGTAATAATAAAAAGTAATTAGTGTATATAATGTATAGTGTAAAAATAAAAAAATTACATTAACACTATGTAAATATATAGGCAATATAATGTGCTACGAGACAATGCAATTTGAAGTAATAATAAAAAGTAATTAGTGTATATTAATATAGCGTAAAAATAAAAAAATTACATTAACACTATGTAAATATATAGGCAATATAATGTGCTACGAGACAATGCAATTTGAAGTAATAATAAAAAGTAATTAGTGTATATAATGTATAGTGTAAAAATAAAAAAATTACATTAACACTATGTAAATATATAGGCAATATAATGTGCTACGAGACAATGCAATTTGAAGTAATAATAAAAAGTAATTAGTGTATATTAATATAGTGTAAAAATTAAAAAAATTACATTAACACTATATAAATATATAGGCAATATAATGTGCTACGAGACAATGCAATTTGAAGTAATAATAAAAAGTAATTAGTGTATATAATGTATAGTGTAAAAATAAAAAAATTACATTAACACTATGTAAATATATAGGCAATATAATGTGCTACGAGACAATGCAATTTGAAGTAATAATAAAAAGTAATAAGTTTATATTAATATAGTGTAAAAATAAAAAAATTACATTAACACTATGTAAATATATAGGCAATATAATGTGCTACGAGACAATGCAATTTGAAGTAATAATAAAAAGTAATAAGTTTATATTAATATAGTGTAAAAATAAAAAAATTACATTAACACTATGTAAATATATAGGCAATATAATGTACTACGAGACAATGCAATTTGAAGTAATAATAAAAAGTAATAAGTATATATTAATACAGTGTAAAAATAAAAAAATTACATTAACACTATGTAAATATATAGGCAATATAATGTGCTACGAGACAATGCAATTTGAAGTAATAATAAAAAGTAATTAGTGTATATAATGTATAGTGTAAAAATAAAAAAATTACATTAACACTATGTAAATATATAGGCAATATAATGTGCTACGAGACAATGCAATTTGAAGTAATAATAAAAAGTAATTAGTGTATATTAATATAGCGTAAAAATAAAAAAATTACATTAACACTATGTAAATATATAGGCAATATAATGTGCTACGAGACAATGCAATTTGAAGTAATAATAAAAAGTAATTAGTGTATATAATGTATAGTGTAAAAATAAAAAAATTACATTAACACTATGTAAATATATAGGTTATATAATGTGCTACGAGACAATGCAATTTGAAGTAATAATAAAAAGTAATAAGTTTATATTAATATAGTGTAAAAATAAAAAAATTACATTAACACTATGTAAATATATAGGCAATATAATGTGCTACGAGACAATGCAATTTGAAGTAATAATAAAAAGTAATAAGTTTATATTAATATAGTGTAAAAATAAAAAAATTACATTAACACTATGTAAATATATAGGCAATATAATGTACTACGAGACAATGCAATTTGAAGTAATAATAAAAAGTAATTAGTGTATATAATGTATAGTGTAAAAATAAAAAATTTACATTAACACTATGTAAATATATAGGCAATATAATGTGTATACATTGCCCACGCACAGACATTCCTCCATGCAAATGTACATATACAACTACACTCAGATAAGCACGTATGTTAGGTTCACATACATATAAGAGGAGAGAAAATTACCAAAGTAAAGGATAATCAGAGGTAAATTTTTTTTAAATTACTTTTGAACTTGTATACAGCAGCGCATAATAAAAATGAGTTTTCATACGAGATAGATTTGAGAAGGAGAAACTCTTCAAACAATAATTCAAATTTTTCAAATCTATAAATTTAGAAAAGCTATCAAACGGATAGATTTCACGCCGAAGGCGCGTTAAAATCACAAACTTCTACTGAAAAAAATTACAATTTAAACTAAAAATATCCATCACCGAAAGTGTTAACAACCAATCTATACACTGCCACCAGAGACAGGCTTAACGTAAAAGAAATGCACTTCGCGGTCAGCAATGCAATAAAATTAATAGAAACTAACAACAATTTAACGAGATTTTAATACTTCTCCGTCAAAGAGTCGTTAAGTTATGATTAGATAATTATTAATAATTAAGTGAAAGTATACGCAACATTAGTCATCGCGCAGTTAAACAGTTAACGGTAATAGCTTCGCGGTTATTATGTATTACTTAAAATTAAATTTAAGGATACACTTGTACAACTTTCGTAGTAGAGGAAATCCCAAGTAGAATGCTCTTGTTAATTTATATTGTATTGAACAAGAGAAGGCTCTTGTTAAATTGGGAACAGAAAGTGTAAGTTGTCTTAAGAGTGTCACAATTTCTTCACTCACATATACGAGGTGTGTAAATTAATTAATGAGACTGATTTTCTAGTGTTCAATCTGGAAACACTGGAGATGCGGTATATGGAAGGTAGGGCACGTAAACATCTGATACAAGTCCATTGCAAGTTTGAACCCGCTAGAGTTGTAGCACTGTCCGTAGTGATTTTTTGGGAGAAAGGTTTTTAGTGCCTTCTAAAAATGCGAACGACGTTGTGTTATCAGGTTCTGTTTCAGACTTGGGTGCAGTGCAATGAAAACGTTTGAAAAACTGTGCCAGGCCTATAGAGACAGTCTTTTATCGAGAGCATAGTTTTTAGGTGGTTTAAGTCGTTTGCAGAAGGAAGATAATCAATTGAAGACGAACCTCGCAGCAGAAGGCCTTCATCTTTAAGAATAAATGCGTTCAGATCGTTGTTTGATAGTCCGAATGATCGGCAAAGAGTTGAATTTCACTCACACCACTGCTCATCAAATTTTGACCAATAAATTGGGGATGAGGAAAATTTGTGCAAAAATGGTTCTGAAAAATATTTTTCGGAACGATTTCTATTAATAAGTATTTGCCCAGTAAAAACATTCCTGGGCCTTGAGCCCATGTGACTTTTTTTATTTTAGGACATTAGAGAATATTCATACAGCCGTAACTGACTAAGTGAAGTCTATTCCAGTATCCGAGTTCCAGCACTGCTATGACGAATGGAAGAATCATCTCCAGAGCTGTGTGGCTTCCCAAGGTAGTTACTTGGAAGGGGACAGTATTGAACTGCAATTTTATTTTAATAAAAACAAGAGAAATAATCAGTCTCACCCCGTATATTTGATCAATTCTATAATAACTTTTACATCTCAGAAGTTACCTTGACCTGGACAAAAGCAATTATCTTAGCTTGTACGTTAAATTGAATCACGTTTCACTAATTCTATTCGCCAGTTCTTACTGATGGAACGAGAATAAAATGAAATAAGGTTGAAAATATTTACGAGGACTTTTGTGACATTATGTCATCATGTTCTTTGGCCACTTCTAATTCGGTTACGAACTTGATACTTGACACTGGAATAGTACATGAGTCACAGATACTTGAAAAATTAGACATTGCCAGTTATTTATCTGATAGAATGTATTAGTTATTTATCTGATAATATCTGTTGATTATTATCTGATAGAAAAATTTATTTGGTCACTTTTCCAGGCAAATCGTATTGACGTAGCAGCTAAGTCGAATCGTGTATAGATCTTTTTCTACTTTTTCCAGACTAAAATAAAATAAAACTGTTGAAGAAGCATCCAGTTGATATTAACCACTGTCCCACACTATTTTCAAGATTAAACACGGGGTTCAAAAACCCAAATATTTACTTATAAAATCCATAATATACTAACAAAATTATATAATTGCTTCACTTTTATATTTTTTGTGATGCTTGTGAATTATTTTAAGGAATATTTATTTATCTAAGCTCTGATTATGACGATAATAATGGAGCTAATAATGTTATACTGGTTAGAGCTCTGTTGCAATCTCTCTCGATTCTGTATCCTAGTTATACAACAAATTTATCTGTACAACAAATCTTAATATATTTTTAATACACTAGCTGACCCGTGGGAATATTCCGCACAGTATTATGATCAAACGCATAATATTAATAATATAATTACATGTTAGATGAATATATTTGTATTGGGAATGTCATCAACAGATGGCATTTCTTATTGAGAAATAATATACATGATATATGTTTATTAGGAATCCATCAACATATGGCATGGTTAATAAAAATACACTTTTTATAAAAAAAATTGTTTTATTTAATTTTTACCAAAACCATTAATTTTAAACTATTTTTCGTCAACAGCGGAAGATATAATCTTTAAAATGATGTTTGAATCATTCATTTTGATGACGAATTCAGGGAGATATAGCGTTACCACAAAAACACCTTTAATAAATAATATATATAATGGATATAATTAAAACTTGTTTTTTGTTAATCATATTTACTTATTCATAGCAAAACGTAAACATTTTAACCTGTAATTTTAACCTTGACATTGAGAGGATCGCAGCCAAAAGCTATGGAATGCTTGGGTTTATATTAGTTATAAAAAAGGGATTCCAAAGATTTTATAGTATTTTAAATTTCATAAAACGCTCTTGTATAATTAGAGTTCCAATACATCATTGTTGTCTGGAATCCTCTATACTCTTATTCTAACAATATTGAGAGCATGCAAAAAGTATTTGTATACTTTACATTATCACACTGTTAGTTGTAAACTACCTGTACATTGATTAATAAATATAAATGTGATCATTGGCCTTTATTTCTAGAGGTAATGGTTCTTTATAACGTCTAGCCAAAGATGTTGGAAGACGGGCGCGGCCCGCTCTCACTAGATATGTCATGTCTGTTCAAACATCGTGTCATGGAATTGTGCAAATGCACACTTCAAGCGGGAAAGTGTGAGTGTATGCACTGGATTTTTACGCACACGACCGTCTTTGTGTGAGTAGGTTAACATTGAGTGTACTGTTTATATTGCTTAGTGTGCGTGCACCCAAATGACACGCAGGGATTCGTATATATGGCATATCTAGTGAGAGCGGGCCGCGTATGCTTTCCAACATCTTCGCGTGGTAGACACAGGAACCAGGATAATCTTTACTGAATCAGATGAAAACTCCCACACCTATACTTACAAGTCGTAATGTTCCCTATTCTAGGTTCAAAATGCGCTAACAAATTATGATGTTAGAACGCCGCTTTGACGGATGTGTGACATTTATATAAGGAGATGATATTATGTTCTCACATTCAATCCAGAACAGACGCGAAGAGCAGACTTAGGGTGATAAATAGACGATGGACAAATGAATAGACAGAAATGTCGATTGATTGTTGTTTTCATTTTCAAATTGCTATATTTATCGCTTATTATATTTTAATCTAAACTTAATTGTTTTAATTAATTAATTACGCATTGTCGGAATAATCCAATTTTATGCCTTGTATGTTTTAAAATAAATATAAGTAATTTTTTCATAAATATAAGTATGTTTTTAAGATAGATATAAGAATTTTTTGATTTTGTTCTTAGTTGAAATTTCGGAATGCAAATTTGTATATAATTAATGTTTATATAATAATTCTACTACCTTTTGTTTTCTTTTTTCCCTATTTAAATAAATTAAATAAATTGAATAAAAATGTTTACATATACGAACCGTATCAAATCTGGGAGGAGAGATACTAAAACATAAGGCAATACTTTATACTGCAAAGAGCCATTCTTTAATGATTCAGAGCAAATCTTTATTGATAATAATATATATATATATATATATATATATATATATATATATATATATATATATATATATATATATATATATATGAAAATATGTCAGACGGTTAAAGCATTAAATACAAAAATTTAATATATTTGGCGTTAATTTTGTAGAAATTCATTATTCACAATTAAATGAAACTACGTGATGTAGTATTATTTCTACTTTCTTTAAATTCTTTACCACGGCCTAGGTTTCGTTGTATTACAACATCGTCAGGTGGGCTATTAGCAAAGAACTTAAAGAAAGTAGAAATAATACTACATCACGTAGTTTCATTTAATTGTGATTAAATACAAAGTTTTTCCCACGTGTGAAATTGTAAACCATTTCCTATTTACGTAAACGTGAAAACCGGACTTGGTGTCCGGTTTTCACGTTCACATCATCTCGTCGTCGAAAGATCTTTGTGAGCAACAACTGGCTCGTTACGGAATCAATTGGCAGAACGAATATCATTTCTAAAGCCACCGTCCGTGACACGAGAGTTGCTACCGATAAGTTGCCAATTTCTCACCCACGGCAATTTGGTTGAAAACGAAAGTGACACACCGCCATTGTTGTCGGAGTGCCGCATGAATCGAACGAGGTCGCTGCTTGGAGTCTACTGCTAGATCCCATCAATATAGCGATCTTGCTTCGGCCTTACGATATGTATCGAAATGTACGAAATCAGTTTATTTGTTAAAGCTTAGTATGTATCAAAATGTATGAAATGAGTTTGTTTGTAAAAGCTTAATATGTATCAAAAAGTATGAAATGAGTTTGTTTGTAAAAGCTTAGTATGTATCGAAAAGTATGAAATAAGTTTGTTTGTAAAAGCTTAGTATGTATCGAAAAATATGAAATAAATATGTTTGTAAAAGCTTAATATGTATCGAAATGTATGAAATGGGTTTGTTTGTAAAAGCTTAATATGTATCGAAAAGTATGAAATGAGTTTCTAGTCACATTTTTTCATGTTTTTTTTAATAATTGTTGGTTTAGTAGTTTCGGGAGTAAGAAGGAGGTTGCTCCATTTTCACATATTTTTATATCTTTTTAAACATGCAATTTAAAATTGTGAAAAAAATATTTTTGTATTCCACATAAAAAACCCTTTTATATTCCACATAATGAAAAAAAATTAAAAGAAAAATTGTTGACTGTTAAATAAAAAACCACCAGGTGGTAAATAAAGAACAATTAATTTACGTAAGGATATATTAAAAAAAAAAACAGAATATATGTTTATTTGTGAGACGTGTTACAGTGTCATATCTCAAATTTCTACGTCAAACTATTTCTGAGTAAACAGCCGTAATAGACAGGTGGATACATGATTGTCAGTCATTAATTGCTAAGGCAATTTAAGAAGAAATTGTTATTCGTATTTCATGTCTTTATTTTTTTCATATTGCTCTTCAATATTTTGGCCTTTGATTTTATAATTAAATTTCAGATTGCCTAATGTACATTTTCAAAAATTAAAACCATCTGCCAGTGACAAATAATAATGTATATTATTACTCAAAGAAGCGGTTACGAATACTAGAAGAGGAAATTAGGTTTTCTGTTTACAGGCAATTCATATGACTAGAGTTTTATTAATTTTTTTTTATTACATATTCATCGATCTTTGCTAACATACAAACACAGAAAACTTTTGTTACCCAATCATTCAATACTTATTAAATTTGGGAACCTAAATTTTCAAATAATATGCATTTAAAATTCATTTTTCGAGCTACAGTCAAGATAAAAGTACAAAGTTCTTTAGATAGTTGTAGGTGAGAATATAATAAAAAAAAAGCTGTAGTTCGCGTCTTCAATCGCGATTATAAAGACGGCAAAGCTTGTTCTTAATCCAATAAGGCTAACGCAATGTTTCTCTTTGAATATTTTTTTAAAAGTTTTTTTTGTTTTTTTGTTCATCTTCAGTGAAACTATTCTAATTTTCATCTCTTAATTATTATGTATACACGTTACCAAAATTATACAATTTTGGTAACGTGTATATATCATCCCAAAACAAAAATGCTATTTATATATTTAAAAAGGATATGGTACAAGTTATAATGTGTGTTACAAGTTACAATACATATTACAGGTTACGATGTTTGTTAAAAGTTACGGTGTAGGTTCAAATTTAAGTTGAATTTTGCAAGTTACAATTCATTTACAGGTACAAGTGACAATGTAGTTACAAATTGCGACATAAATTATTATTGCAGTGTACATTACAAGATACAGTGTATGTTACAAGTTACAATTTATGTTGCAAGTTATAATATGGTAACAAGTTATAATATATGTTACAAGTTAGAATGCATGTTACAGTTAATATTTTAACACTAATCACGAACTATGTCCATTCTAAGTTTCATGAAAATTTCTAAAATCACTTAGGGGTGATTAAAAACATATAAACACACTTTTCATATTATTACATTATTCCACACTATTAGAATTCTCATGGTGGTGATTCTTTATTTGTTTGGCGTTTCGTTAGGTAAAAAAATACTTCAAAAGGAGACAGGACAGGAGAGGTAGAAGTCCACATAGTATTGCCCCCTAAGGGTTTTTAAATGCTATTTCTATTGTTGAAAAAAGCCGAGTAAAACTAGAAAAAAAAACGAAAAAGACATTCACTTTAAAAGCAACAGTATAATTGCCAATGTCAATTAAAAATGTATTTTTAATTGGTTTAAGCAATGATCATTAAAAAAGAAATCGATAATTATCATTTCTTGTAATTGTTTCTAGACGGTTATCATATATTTTGTCACTTTTTTATTATAATTTTATTTGAAATTAATTATCCTCGTTAAATTAAAAGTATAAAGGTGTTTTTTAAAAGTATACTACTTTAAAATGAAAAAAGACATATAAAAATCATGACAGGTAGCCATGACATTGGTTCTATAGAAAAGGTAATTATATGCCATTTGTGTTTAAACACGATTTCAGGTATATAGGTACCCCGACTGGTTCGAATGAAACATAATCTGGAAGTCTAATTCTTAGCTAAGTAATAATTTGTTTACGATTCTCGTTTTTGGTTGAATAGCTATCTCAATAAACAAAATTGCTGGATTTGGAGTGAAGAAAATCCATATTCCATTGTTGAGACGCCGTTACATCTGCATGAAGTCACTGTTTGGTATGCTTTCTGGACTGGTGGAATCATTGGTCCGTATTTGTTCAAAGATGATGCCGGCGAGAACGTTATAGTCAATGTAGAGGGACTCAGATCAATTAATAATTTTTCGTTCTCCGTTGAATGGCATTAATGTTGAAGAACTTTGGTTTCAACAAGATGGTGCAATATCCCACACAGAACGCGACACAATCGATTTATTGCGAGAAATATATAGATTATGATGAGTGCATAATTTCGCGTAATGCCCTTATGAATTCGCCTCCACGATTGTGTAACATCACACCTATGGATTATTTTTTGTGGGGATATCTAAAGTTGCTAGTCTATGCCGATAAATCACAGACGTTGGACCCCTTGGAAGACAACATTCGCTGCATAATTGTATATATACGACCCCGAACAACGAAAAAGTGGTTGAGAATTGGACTTCCAGGTTGTGCTTCATTATAGCTAGCAGCGGTGCCCATATGTCTGAAATCGTATTTAAGTACAAATCACATATATCTTAAACCTTTTCAATAAAGCTAATAACCATGGCCATTACCATGATCTTTATCTATTTATTTTTTTCATTTTAAAGTTGTATATCTCTTTAATTATGTTGAGAGGCAAGTAAATCTGTATTTAGACTTTCAGATTGAAATAAAGGAACACATATGTCAGTATTTTTATTTTTGAATCTATTTTATATAAAACAAAATGCAGTCCGGGTGAAGCCTTTTGCTAAATTGGAGGATTCGACGCTCACCAGATCTACATCACTGTTGGCTATGTAATCAGGAGAGAGCTCGCTGGGTCGATTACTTATAAAGGAATTGTTTCACACCAATGAGGAGTCTTATTAATTAATTAAAACAATTTCTTTATTAATTAATTTACTAATTATAAAGTTTACTATTACTAGAACTGTTGCAAACTAGAAATTGAACTCGAAGTCGAACAGATGAACTGATTTTGCAGCGTTATGATTCCTCTTATACACCGCTAAGTGGTTACTTTGTGCGGCCGCCTGTTGTAATGTCAGTGGTTACGAACCTGCGGTCGCCGAATCGTTGCATAGGTTAGTGCACCCACCGGGAATAAATTTGTCCAGTGACTTAGTGGCGCAGCGATTAAGTACTCGAATTACATATGGAACGCAACGGAAGCCTGAGTTCGAATCTCGATATTTGTGTTTCTTCTTCTATGTTTTGTATAAAAATATTAGTTATAATAGAATTCAAATAAAGTTCCCTCTCTTCTATGCTCAAATATAATTCAAATTTATATATTCTATGTTTATAATTGAAACGTAGATTTTCTCCTTAAGCAAATTGTATTTATCTATTATGCGTTGTATTTTGCATTCATAACTTTTTTAAATTAATTTATATGAATTAACATATCATATTTATTATAATATTATCAATTTAATTAATTTTACTTGTTTTTTTTAATTTTCTTATTCAAAATTTCTGTCACATACAGTACAATTATATTATATTAGATTTCATTTATACTGTTGGGTCTTATGAATTTTTATTACAATAATGCAAACGCTATCGACTACTGGGGATAGTTTTATTTTAAGACGTCGGTCTCGAATGTGTTAATATTTTCAACGACGTTTCAATGACATTTCAAAAAAATTGAAAAAAACAATAGTAATAAATAAAAAACAACCTCCATTTCATTTTGGAAAGTTCATACAATTGCTTCACAAAAATTTATTCAGTCACAAATGTAAAATGAGAAATAACAGAAATGTTTATCCTTAAAGCGATGTTTTATATTTTTTATTTCACCTTTTGGGTAAATATTATCTGTGTGGACTGCCCGAAATCTCCATATGAAGCGCCATAAAGTTCTAAAACTATAAAATTTGTGAGACTGTAATTGATCCACGAAAGGCCCAGGCGAACAGACGGACGGACGTATATGAAGTTATATGAGTTCCTTCTTCCACTACGGAACCCTAGAAATTAGCAGTAAAATTCAAATAAACAAATCACAATTTATTTTCGAAGAGTAGCTTGAAAATCAATAAATACTTGCAACAGAGAATACTGATGGCGGTAAAGCTACCCCGAACAGTTGCTTTTGGAGTTAACTACCCTCCTCTATACCAAAATTTGAAAAATCCACTTTTACGCAGACTTCAAAATATCTAAAAATTAAAACCTATTTAAATACAACGTTTTATTAAAAATAATAGAAAGAAATGGAAAAAAAATTCCCAATCTCGATTTAGTTAACTTTAACAGCATTCTGATTGATTTGTCTTTATCATTAAGCCATAATTCATAACCAGTCGCTTCAACCCTATCTCTATATCAATTTTACTACCTCAAAAACTTTTTTCAGATATTTTCCAAAAATGTTGATCATTTAAAAGCAGGTCCCAGAGTTATTCAAAGTATCCATTATGGATATGCTCATCATGCTTCTCGGAGTAGAATTTAAATTATTCAAGTTTTAGAATAATAATGTTAAAAACAATAAGGATGTTTCTTCGAGTTATATTTTTGAGAGCAATTTTTAGAATTCTGGGGGCAAATGACTAGAAACGAAATCCTAATTACGAAACAAACCCCACCCCCCTTCCCCCACTCCCCTCCGTCTGTAAGTTACAGCATTATTATTATTTCAATTTAAGTCCGATACCTATACGGAACACACACCGTGAGAGGACGTGTTGTTGAATGGACGTGCGATACGGGTATTTTAATTATTCGTTGCGGTTTTTATGTTTTTTAACTGATAATAAAAGAAATACTGTATATAGAAAATTTTCTTATGAAATTTGTGTTAATGGGATCAGCATTTTTGTTTTATTCTTTTATGGAGGCTTTAAATGATATGCCACATGAAATAGGAAGCCTACGCTGACAGAGTAGGCGTTTGTGAATTTTCCTAAAGATTTTCTTTGCAATTATAGTATGACCGCATGCTACTATTATTCGTAACGCGGATTATATGCCCTTGATTTAGGCTCTACTATTTTCCAATGCAATGTCGATGTTTATATCCTATAAGTTATATTTCTAATAATTTTACACGCTTTTTACAGTTGCTATCTTTATCATCACATCACGTTTGGCACGACAGCCCAGGGTGGGCCAAGGCCTTCTGTTGGAGATTCTTCCAGGAGGTTCTACTCTTCGCCTGGGTTTCCCAGTTCTTTATCCTGAGAATGTTAAAATCTTCTCCCATTGAATCGATCCATCGTAATTTTGGTCTACCTCTTCTACGAGTTATTAGAGGTTTTGCGATGAAAACTTTCTTTACTGGGTTTTCGTCTTTCATTCTAGATACGTGGGTAGCCCAGTTCATTCTTTTGATTTTGATGGTTTTTATGACATCAGGCTCATCAAACAACCTATAGACTTCTGAGTTAAGACGTCTTCGCCAAATACCATTTTCCTTGACACCCCCAAAAATTCTCCTCAGAACCCTTCTTTCAAAGGCTGCTATTTTATTCTCTCCAGTTCTAGTCAAAGGCCAGGTTTCTGAACCATATGCTAGAGCTGGCCTAATAAGAGTTTTATATACTAATAATGTTGTTTTTCTTGTAAGAAAAGAAGATTTAAGGATGGAGCTTAGTCCATAAAATGCTTTATTGGCCGATGATATGCCATTCTGAATTTCAGAGATAGTGTCATTCTTATTGTTAACACAAGATCCAAGGTAATCTATCTTTATATTTGACATAATTTTTAATATAAATTGATATTTATCTTAAAATACTTGGCAGATTTTTAATTATAATAGCGACCGATTTTCAAGCTTCCATACCACAAAAGGAAAAACGTGTCTGCCCATATGTTTTTCACAGCCGTTTAACTCAGGAATCGCTTGACATAGAAATTTGAAATCTGGCATAGTAATAAAATATATTAACTCGCACATATTTCAGTAGTGAACACTTTAAAATATTTATATGGAAATATTAAGGGATGTAGTTTAATATACATTTTTTTTTATAATTCCATCAATAGTCTGGGATATTGTTTGAAAGGACTTATAATAAAGACTTGAAAAATATTTTTTTTCATAATTTTAGATAGTTTATCACCGTTGTTCCAGTATTTCCGAAACTACTCAATGTTATATAAAAAAATGGGTTTACAGAATTCTGGACAAAAGTTGTAGGAAAATTATAGCAATTGTCTTACATTTTATGATTTTAATGTACCATGTACCATGTTTTAATACCTATGTAAGATATTGTAGGCAATATATTCGCATTGTGAAATATTAATACTTATAAATAGTTTAAATAATACCTAAATGTATACGGAACGTTTATATCTACCTAAATGTGTAAGTAATTATTGTAGCACGAGTTCTACTCGTATTTGACAGGTTAATTAAACCTAATTGTTAGATCGACTTCAAAATTGAATAATCTTTATCAAAGTACTATAACTGTTTGTAATTGAATGCTCCATTATAATACCGTAGAAAAGAGCAGAAATAATTGGAGGTTTCCGCTCAAAAGATATTTCATTTAAAATTGATTACAATTTAATTAGTTATTAATCTTATAACGATACCATAATTTATTCACAGCGTGATAAACTAATTAGGGACATAAAACTCTAGGAAAAATGTATATTCAATTGTTTTTGCGAACTAAAATAGATATCAATGTGTGTTATTACATAATGCTTTCCGCTATCAAGTACCCAGGGCAGAGTTAACAGTTTATAGTTATTAAAAAAAGTAATCCTTGTAAATAAGTGAAATAGAAACAAACCACTTGGACCGATAGTTACTGCATTTTGACTATATTCCAGGTTTATGTTTATTTTCAAGAAACTTATTGCAATATTTATATAGAAACAAACATTAATTTGATATCATTGTTATCTGGAACAAATTTGTAAATCAAGAAATAAAAGCTTGGCGTTGTATAGTTTATAGTTATTAAAAAAAGCAAAACTTGTAAATAAGTAAAATAGAAACAAACCACTTGAACCGATAGTTACTGCATTTTGACTATATTCCAGGTTTATGTTTATTTTCAAGAAACTTATTGCAATATTTATATAGAAACAAACATTAATTTGATATCATTGTTATCTGGAACAAATTTGTAAATCAAGAAATAAAAGCTTGGCGTTGTATAGTTTATAGTTATTAAAAAAAGTAATCCTTGTAAATAAGTAAAATAGAAAAAAACCACTTGGACCGATAGTTACTGCATTTTGACTATATTCCAGGTTTATGTTTGTTTTCAAGAAACTTATTGCAACATTTATATAGAAACAAACAGTAATTTGATATCATTGTTATCTGGAACAAATTTGTAAATCAAGAAATAAAAGCTTGGCGTTGTATAGTTTATAGTTATTAAAAAAAGCAATCCTTGTAAATAAGTAAAATAGAAAAAAACCACTTGGACCGATAGTTACTGCATTTTGACTATATTCCAGGTTTATGTTTATTTTCAAGAAACTTATTGCAATATTTATATAGAAACAAACATTAATTTGATATCATTGTTATCTGGAACAAATTTGTAAATCAAGAAATAAAAGCTTGGCGTTGTATAGTTTATAGTTATTAAAAAAAGTAATCCTTGTAAATAAGTAAAATAGAAAAAAACCACTTGGACCGATAGTTACTGCATTTTGACTATATTCCAGGTTTATGTTTATTTTCAAGAAACTTATTGCAACATTTATATAGAAACAAACAGTAATTTGATATCATTGTTATCTGGAACAAATTTGTAAATCAAGAAATAAAAGCTTGGCGTTGTATAGTTTATAGTTATTAAAAAAAGCAATCCTTGTAAATAAGTAAAATAGAAAAAAACCACTTGGACCGATAGTTACTGCATTTTGACTATATTCCAGGTTTATGTTTGTTTTCAAGAAACTTATTGCAACATTTATATAGAAACAAACAGTAATTTGATATCATTGTTATCTGGAACAAATTTGTAAATCAAGAAATAAAAGCTTGGCGTTGTATAGTTTATAGTTATTAAAAAAAGTAATCCTTGTAAATAAGTAAAATAGAAAAAAACCACTTGGACCGATAGTTACTGCATTTTGACTATATTCCAGGTTTATGTTTGTTTTCAAGAAACTTATTGCAACATTTATATAGAAACAAACAGTAATTTGATATCATTGTTATCTGGAACAAATTTGTAAATCAAGAAATAAAAGCTTGGCGTTGTATAGTTTATAGTTATTTAAAAAAGCAATCCTTGTAAATATGTAAAATAGAAAAAAACCACTTGGACCGATAGTTACTGCATTTTGACTATATTCCAGGTTTATGTTTGTTTTCAAGAAACTTATTGCAACATTTATATATAAACAAACAGTAATTTGATATCATTGTTATCTGGAACAAATTTGTAAATCAAGAAATAAAAGCTTCGCGTTGTATAGTTTATAGTTATTAAAAAAAGCAATCCTTGTAAATAAGTAAAATAGAAAAAAACCACTTGGACCGATAGTTACTGCATTTTGACTATATTCCAGGTTTATGTTTGTTTTCAAGAAACTTATTGCAACATTTATATAGAAACAAACAGTAATTTGATATCATTGTTATCTGGAACAAATTTGTAAATCAAGAAATAAAAGCTTGGCGTTGTATAGTTTATAGTTATTAAAAAAAGTAATCCTTGTAAATAAGTAAAATAGAAAAAAACCACTTGGACCGATAGTTACTGCATTTTGACTATATTCCAGGTTTATGTTTATTTTCAAGAAACTTATTGCAATATTTATGTAGAAACAAACATTAATTTGATATCATTGTTATCTGGAACAAATTTGTAAATCAAGAAATAAAAGCTTGGCGTTGTATAGTTTATAGTTATTAAAAAAAGCAATCCTTGTAAATATGTAAAATAGAAAAAAACCACTTGGACCGATAGTTACTGTATTTTGACTATATTCCAGGTTTATGTTTGTTTTCAAGAAACTTATTGCAACATTTATATATAAACAAACAGTAATTTGATATCATTGTTATCTGGAACAAATTTGTAAATCTTGGCACATGTTGGCGTTCCGGGAAATGAGCCAGCTTTTAAGCTTGCAAAAGAAGCTCGTGACCTTAGTGATTTTGATAATACTGGAACTGCCTTTGGCGACGTAAATTCTTATGCAAGGTACTGTTTACGAGAAGAGGTCATCAAAAAAGATTATCAGACATGTGAAATTAGCGCAAATCGTGTGCTCACCAAGACCATCACAAGACTTATAACTGGGCACTTTCAAGCCATGCAAATCCACCCTGATGATACTAGAACCTATCGTCGCTGTAACAACTGTGATATCCCCAGCCCGGACCACATTTTCATCTATGCTGCGATTTTGAGTTCTCTGTTTCATCTTAGATAGTTTAATTCTCTTCTGATAATATTATTAATATCGCCAAATATGTAATTCCTGCGCATAAACGTTTGTCATCTCATCCTTATCTTATGTGGACACGACACCAACCAACTAACCACATCGTTGAAGTTGCGCCGATATCGAATCAAAAATGGTGACTACACTGGTTCTAAAATTGTACAGCAGTAAATTGAATTTAATGTAAATTTTAATTAGTAATCAAATTTTATGCAAGCGAAGCTATGTTTTATGTTTCTATAAAATAAATATTATGCAGCTATTTTAATAATCAATTTACTTATATTTAGAACGTTAATATTATTAATTTATTTGATTTTATTTTTTTTTAATTTTCTTATTGAAAATTTCCCTCACGTACACTACCATTATATTGATTACCAAAGATTTAATTTATAAGGTGTGGTCTTAATCATTTTGATTATAATAACGCAAATGTTACCGACTACTGGGGATAGTTTTATTTTAAGACGTCCGTCTCGAATGTGGTAATATTTTCAATGACGTTTCAAAAAAAATGAAAAAAACAATAGTAATAAATAAAAAAACAACCTCCATTTCATGTCAGAATGTACATACAAGTGCGTTACATCAGATAGAGTGCTCTAAAAATGAATTCATACATTCAGTCACAAATGTAAAATGAAAAATTACACCAATTTTTATCCTTAAAGAGATGTTTTATATTTTTTGTTTCACTTTTTGGGTAAATATTGTGTGTTGACTGCATATCTCATAAATTTTATGCAAGCGTAGCTATGTTTTATGTTCCCATAAAATAAATATTATGCAGCTATTTTACTGATCAATTATACTTATATTTAGAACATTAGTGTACTTAGATGACAACATTAGCATAAGTGTGAAGTCCCGTGGATATAGAGAAGAAAAAACTTACTCATTTTAGTACTAAAGATCCTAATGAGTTAACCTCAACTATTTGTGGGTATATGTGTTTGTCTTTGTGCTTACTTTTTTTACTTTTTTATATTTCATATCCGGAAAAAACAAATACAAGTCATGACATTATAACAATATATGAGGTTTATACTAGGCAGACTTGTATCCTAACATTCCCATATCCAGACACTAATCTATGTAGAGTTTTAATACATATAAAGATTTATTTAAAAAAAAGAGTTATACTAATTTTATACAAAATTATAATGACAATATAACAACAGCAGTAGATGGTTTAAAAATTTACATAAAAATAATTAAATAAAATTGAATAATATGAAATAGCAACTATTGCTGAAAACATAATTAATTATTTGCATGTTAATTATAAAAGAAAATAAGGAACACAAAATTAAATATTAGCATTAATTACTTTTTGCGTGATAATAAAATTAATAATTATAATAGCAACAATGATACACAAAATAACAGAAATATTTTAAGTTTAAAAATATAAAAAAAAATTGATAATAATCGTAATGCGTCGGTGCGTATTTGTATTTATGACTTGCAAGAACTTTTTTTAATTTCTGTACAGACTCAAAATTTTTTTTGGGTTACAAACCTCAAAAGGGAATACGAAACCCTTACTCATTAAAGATTACTCACGTGTCCGTCTGTCGGTCACAGCCGTTTTTCTCAAAAATGGCTTGACGTAGAAACTTGACATTTGGCATAATAATAATGCATATTAACCAGCATACATTTCAGGTTACACTCAGAAATACTCATATAAAATTCGTAAGAGGAAAAATTAACAATACGAGAAAAAAATTCATAATCTTTAGAGACATTTGAAAAAATGCAAAAAAATATATATTGCCACACCTAATTTCGAAGCTAAAATTATGTAAAAAGTGCGGAATTTTTATAATTATGAAAAAAAGAGAACTTTCAGAATATAAAATTTTTAAAAGGAAAAATTAAGAAGGCAAGAAAAAGTTCATAATCTTTATATTATATCTTTAGAGATTTTTGGAAAAAATGCAAAAAAACATGTTTCCCCACCTCGTTCCGGAACTAAAATTATGAAAAAAGTGCGGAATTTTTATAATTATTGAAAAAAGAGAACTTTCAGAATATAAAATTTTTAAAAGGAAAAATTAAGAAGACAAGAAAAAGTTCATAATCTTAGGTAGTATATCTTTAGATTTTTTTAAAAAATGCAAAAAAAATATGTTACTCCACCTCGTTCCGAAAATAAATTAAGAAAAAAGTGCGGAATTTTTATAATTATTGAAAAAAGAGAACTTTCAGAATATAAAATTTTTAAAAGGAAAAATTAAGAAAACAAGAAAAAGTTCTTAATCTGAGGTATTACATCTTTAGAAATTTTTTGAAAAAATGCAAAAAAATATGACCCCCACCTCGTTCCGGAACTAAAATTATGAAAAAAGTGCGGAATTTTTATAATTATGGAACAAAGAGAACTTTCAGAATATAAAATTTTTAAAAGGAAAAATTAAGAAGACAAGAAAAAGTTCATAATCTTAGGTGTTATATCTTTAGATTTTTTGAAAAATGCAAAAAATATGTCCCACACCTAGTTTCGAAGCTAAAATTATGAAAAAAGTGTGGAATTTTTATAATTATGGAAAAAAGAGAACTTTCAGAATGTAAAATTTTTAAAAGGAAAAATTAAGAAAACAAGAAAAAGTTCTTAATCTTAGGTATTACATCTTTAGAAATTTTTTGAAAAAAATATGTTCCCCCACCTCGTTCCGGAACTAAAATTATGAAAAAAGTGAGGAATTTTTATAATTATGGAAAAAAGAGAACTTTCAGAATATAAAATTTTTAAAAGGAAAAATTAAGAAGACAAGAAAAAGTTCATAATCTTAGGTATTAT